>VZRE01010634.1:215190-407360 GCA_013396775.1 Cephalopterus ornatus
GGGCGCGGCCGGACCGGGGAAGCGGGAGTGGCGGCGAGGAGTGCGCAGGGCGCGTTCTCCGGCAGGTATTTTAACTTCTGGAGCCGTCCCAAGTGCCGCAGTGGGGACGGAGAACTCCCATCCGGAGAAATCCTGTCGTAAGTTCTTCGAGGCGCTCTTGCAAAACTGTTGCGGGAGCGGGCGTGTTCTGTTGCTTCGTCACGTTTTATCGTAACGCTAGTGCCGAGAAATTACGACAATGCCACCCCGTAACGCCAAATGTAGTGTACGCGGGTTTGTTCCTCCACATTTGTTTATAGGTATTTCAGAAATCGTGCTTTCTCCCACAGAGCGCAGAGAATTTCCTATTAGAGGTCTAAAAATAGTTTTATCTGTGGGCTTCTATGTTTGGTTCTTCGTTCACATTTCGCAACTTCTTTAAGTATTCCCTAGTAATTGCGGAGCGGTGGTTCCTTTCACCAGCAGAATTGGCAGCTTCTAGCGGAAAATTTGAACTGCTAGTGTTGTCTCCTGATCGGAAATGAGACAAAGTTTGTGCTACAGTCCGTTGCATCATTTTCTAACGTAGCTGTCCGAGAGTTGCTGCTGTTAACGGTACTTCTGCAAGGACAGAACGGCAGCACTTTCAACTTAAATTGTCAGACCACTCCCTCGCTTTCCTTAGTAAATAAAGTATGATTTGATGTTTTATCAAGGGTGCGTTTCGAAAGAAGGCTGAAGCAATGAGAAATAGAGTAAGATTAAATTTGTAATACTGAAACAGTCACTAGGCTGTCATATGAACAGCCTGATGTACTTACTGCTTGTCTCTGCAAAGTTCACGGGAGCCAACCCTGGTCCACTGAAAGGTGTGCTGCGATGTGTAAAAGCAATCCAGGACCTTCAGTGTTACTTTTAGGTTCTTCAAATAACCTGTCACACTTACAGATGTCAGAACTCTTATGCTGGTTTTGATCTAGTACACTTATTCTGGGTGTACCTTTCATTTCAGGTATTCTTTTCATATACCTGCAGTGTTTTACAGTGATTTGAGAATCCATCAGATAGTTACAAAGAAATGTAGTTATAGGACATAGTCAGTCAGTTCTGACTTTACTTGTAACTAATTTCAGTGTATAGTTTACAATGTTAATTTCTCTGTAGATTGTCATCAAAATACATGTTTGTTTTGTTAAAACTGCCTTTTTTTTTCTTGTTTAAAAAACAGAGTCTCGCATCCTGATATGTCTTGATGTCAAGTGCAGGAGGACGGGAATTTCCATGGTGATTCCTTCCTTCTGTATATGCTGGATGACAGCTTTTGATTACAAAATTATGCTTCAAAATGGAGTGTAAAATGAGTGACACTGGGGCAGAGATTACTGATTAACACGTTTGTGATTCATCTGTAAACACATTCATTGGCTAAAGCTTGTGAAATGTAGTGTTAAATTCAATTGTGAAAGACTGCAAGAGCAAACTGCAAAGTTCAGAGAATGCTGAAAATTCTTTAATAATTAGCAGTTGTGTATTCCTAAATACCTGGAGAGAAATGCTTTTATAACAGTTTGGGTCGTGACATTTATTTTCCTTGATACCGAAAGAGTTGTAGAACCAATTTGGTCAGTAATTAACATCAACAATTATTAGCTGATAACTATTATTTCTTCTTACATTTTTTTCTTTTTTTCCCCCCCTTGTTTTCATTATAGGAGATGAGGGAAGTTCTTCCAGTTTGTACAGGTGGTATAACTTGGTGGTCAATGAAGCACTGCAGGCTGTTCGTGCCACAAAATAAACTTGTGACTCTAGGCAATGTTCTTTCATGTCTTCTTCTTTCTGTGCGTCTTATTCATAAGGGCAGAGCTTCTATTCACTTAGCTTTTAAGTCTGTGTGGTCTGTCAGCGCTTCCCGAGTTAATCTGCCCTGCATGCTTATGCTGCCAGTGTTATCTAAGTAGCTAGGTTCAACACTATGCAGATGGAATTGCACTACTTCTTATTCTGCAAGCCAGCCTGGTTTAGCTTCAGGGGAACATCAGGTAGCCTTTAGGAAAAGTATATCTCATGGGATGAAAAATTGTCTATCAAAATTATAAAATGCAGTATTTTTTTAATATCAGGTGATACTGTTTCTGGGATTTCTTCATGACTAAAAGCTTTTCATATAATTCCCATGGCTTATTGAATGCCAGCATTGGCTGTAATTTTACAAATGCTAGAAAACCAAGAAATTAATTTAATTCTAGCTATTACTAAGTGCCTAGCAAATAAAAAGTTCACAATTCTTTTCTGACACTGTAAGATGTAGTTTATCAGGAATCTGTAGTTTTTGGCTCAAGAGCCAGATCTAATACAGCAGAAAAACTTACATGTGTCATCCCAGAGGATCATCTGGTGTTGGTAGTAGTCCACTATTGTCTGGATCAATTGTTCCAGTAGCCATCTCCCTCTGTTGCACCCTTTGTCACCTGCCTTGAAGGGTGTCTGTGGTCTGATGAAAATTTTACTGTCATCTGCCATGTGATCTTTGTTAGTTTCAACCTGGCATAATTTTGCACAATTATCATGTAGTGAAGGACCAACACCTTTTCCCTTCAGTCAGTGCGAAAGAGAGGATATGGGCTGCTCTTTTTCTCCACAGCTGTTTTCCAGCCCAGAGATTCCTCTTCCTCTAGAGGGGTATTTGCACTGGATACTGATTATGGGCCTTTGAATCTTCTCTTACCAGCTGTGTGTGTAAGTTTGTGCTCCTATGTGAGTTTCAGGTATGCTTCAGGCCATGTCCTTGTCATCCCGTTTTCCCTCTCTGGTGATGTTCTTCACTGATTCCAATCTAGTTAAATCTTGGAAAAACTTAATATTCTGTTCCTCTCTTCCCTAGTATGAGTGCAGTTACTATATGTTGACTGAACAAGTGCATTTAATGCTGAGGACACTAGTAGATGGTGGATATCACGTATCACGATGTTTGTGCTGTGTGTGAACTTAAAGTTCAGTGTAGTTCAGTGGGCTCAAGTTTTTAATTTTTTGTTATGATTTGTATAATGATGATTTCTTCTCATCATGGTTACTGTATGGACTGACCTAGTTTTTTTTCCTGTAGTGCTTGATTAAGCCACAGCCATTCTGAAACCATATGTTAGAAAAAAGGGCAAGCATTTCATTTTACATATGAATGTTTATTTACTTACTGAATGAGGAGTTATCAATCAGAATTTTTTCTTGAGAATAATTTTTTAATATCTATAGGAAAGTGAAGCTGAGTTTCATAGTATTCTGACTCCTAGTAGTGTATCAGAGATGATGTGGTTGTCTGAAAGATGGTAAAAGTGTTATAAAATACTGACACAGTACAGGGTCGCTTTGCTAATTCAAAAAGTTTTTTATGATAACACTGCTCTGAAAGGCTTTATGCTCAGTCAGGCGGTGTGTCCTTATCGTTCTGGTTTATACTGGATAGGCTTTACACTGTATTCCCACAGTAGGCATAATGTGCATGAAGGCACCATAAACTCATGTCATGGTTAATTCAACAGAAATACAATTGGTTGCCCATGCCTGTTTTGGATCAGTTCTGTGCTGCTTCACAATTTGTACAGAAATCTAACGCTAATGAATGAGCTGAATGGAATTAAGCAAACCTTATTCTCAGTAATTAAGATAATTTAATTTCAAGTTTCTTGCACAGAGGAACAAAGCATACTACTTGAGAATTTTTGCTTTTCCTTTTCTTTGGCAGTCTGAAAGTCTTAACCAGCCCCTTTCTAGTGGTTGCAGTACCTCAAGGTATGTTTAATTATATCTTTGTCCTGGGCATTGATTTCTGTCAAGATCATATCTCTCCAGCCAGGATACTTTCCTTTTTTTTGTCTGAAATATTAATAGTTTGTTGGAAGTCCCTGTCACAGAAAGACACAATGATTAAAAAAAAGATAGAATCATAACAATCATAACAAATTATTGAGCTTGTAAATCTGTATAGTACAAAATACAGAATATAAAATTAATCCTGATTATAAGTCTGGTTTTCATTTTCCTGCTTTCTTTGTGTATGTGCTTCCAGGTTGGATTAAAAGTCCATAGAATGGTTATGTTTGACTGGCAACAGAAGGTTGATCTCACATGTTTTTTCTTTGAAATGGAACTGCCTAGACAACCAGCTGGGTTCAGCTGAGAAAAATTACTGTATTGTGAGAAAAAAATATAAATGGGTGACATTGTCCATCAAAATAGTAATGGAGGCACACTCCTGATAGACCTCATGGTTTGGTTTTCGCCTGTGTGTCTATACTGTTTGAAATTTAAGCATGCAGCCATGTGACTTCTAGAATTTAAGGCAGATCTTTTGCCCTATAAATTCAGTCTTGGGATTGTTGGGGCAGGCTGTTACAGTCCGCCCCTGAGATTCTTGTTAATAGATCCCTTGGGGCAGATCAGAGTGAAAAGACACTGAATGAGCAGTGGCAGATCATGCATATATGGCAGGTTCATTTTAGAACAGATTGGTTGCGATGGAAAGGAGGTATGTAGCCATTTTGATTGTTATCTAGAGAAATATAACAATATAAAAGTATAAAAATATCACTTGATATATAAGGAAAAGAAAAAAAGGGTAAGAATAGATGGTGGAGAAGAAAGGTATCACCATGCATGGATCCCGTGATGATACTTAATGGTTGCAGTTTTGATGTCCCTCGGCTGAGGTAATGGTTGCAGTCTTCATCTGCTGAGGGTGGAGAAGCCCTTGAAACCAAAAGTTCAATGGGGTAGTACACATTCAGGTTCAGGTGGGAAAGTCCAGGTACCTCTCTTGGGGGGGGAATTTTACACTTTCTGAACCAATGCTATGAATCATGCACAGTCCTCTAGTGGAAGGCCCTAGAAACGAGTCTGGGGGTGATTCGGGGTCTTCGATGGCTTATGACACAATCTAAGACATGATCACTGTTTCTCATGCCTGCATAGTTGAGCCAGTTGTGCCTTATCAAAAGAAGACTTATGTGTGAATGTCCCAGTACCTCCCCTGGGGGAAACTTTTACAGCTGAGCCTTGTTGGGAGGGAGGACATTGGCTTGATGAAAAGCATTATGCCACCTCGAAGGATCTGCTACTTACCGGCCCTTTGTCCTTTTATCTGGCTCATAAACCACTTTGTCGCTAAATAAGGGTGTGTTTGTGTGGTCATCCTCTGGTGGTGGGAGTGCACCCCCTCTGCACCTGGGCTGTTATGCAGATCAGAGGTTGCACCACCACACACACAAAATCTCTCCTTTGACTGGGGGGTGCAAACCTGGCCTCAGCAAAGCACCCTGCTGCTTTTGCAAATCTAATTGTTTGAGTCATTAACCTTTAACATTTCAATCTCTCACACAGGCACCAGGTTTCACACTAACTGTGCAAGTCTCAGGACTTGTCAGGTTCTGTCTAAACTTGTATTTGTCTACAAGGAGCTTTGTTTGGTTTTCCTTAGCTGCAAACCCAAACCCAGTGGGTTTTTTAATAGCGACTGGGTGGCTACTCCGTAGTTTCACTTGGCTTGTCCTTGTGTAATTGTGTGGTATAACCATGTTTGTTTATACAGATAGTAGTAGCAAGTAATTATTCTGTGTGTAATGACGTATTTGTGACTCTCATAGAATGGTATAATACAGAGGACCCTTGTCATGGTGTGATAGCAGAGGCCTTGCAACTGGGGACACGTTATGCTGGGTGTGGGAGCAGAGGGTGAAAAGAGGGTGTTGGGATGCCCCCCCTTCTGAGGACTCCAGTGTGGTAAACAGGTCACCAGTGGTTGTTAAGAAAGTGAAGTCTGGGAGCTGGCCAAATCCAAAAGAGCTGAAAGAGCAAGTCTCAAGCAGATGTAGTACACACTGTATAGACTGTACAGTAAATATGGATGTGAAATGGAGTTGCAGGTGGATGAAATAAGAACATGTTAGCTCATATGGGGCTCTTCAGAGCGGGGAGGAAGAAGCCATCAACATCATTCTCCTTCTGAGAACATCTGCTCCACCCCTGCCACCAGCGGAAACTTCATGCTTCTCCCTGGACAGGATGTGGGACACCAGGTGGCTTACTGTAACACCCTCCCACAGCTTAACCCAACAGTCTTAGGCTTCAGAAGATATAAAGGGAAGCCTGGCAGGAGGAAGAGGACCAGATACGAGGAAGTGTGCGCTGACTTTAAGTGTATTTTTATGAAGACTTTCTGTGGTAGCATTATTTTCCTCATTTTCCTTCCTTCTCCGTCCATCTGAGCAGCGGGTCACCGGCAACAGTCCTGCAATGATAGAGAAAAGGTGAATCTTACATTGACGGTATATATTTGCTTTGTAAGTTATTTCTTTGATGTAGATCTTTTAAAGAGTTGTGTCAGAAAAACTGTGCAAAACCAATCTGTATGTATAACAACACATAAATCATTAATGAAACACTGTATTAACTATACATTCCTAAAAAAATCAGAACTCAAATAAAGCAGCATATCTATGGATATGGATGGTCTGGATGAAAATAACTGCAAAGGACTGGCAAGTTGACGCTAGATCAAATAGCTGTATTGACACCAGCAGTCCTTAGTGCTGTCCCCCACGATACATCACCAGTAACTCAGAGCCAGAGACTGTTTACCTGCCAAGGCTTAGCAACATAAATATGGATGGTTCATTCTGTTGGTTTCAAATAGTAATTTGGTTGGTACTGAAGCAGAGTTCCACCAGTTGAGACTGGTTGGACTTTTTTTATTTAAACGGGAATAGTCCAAGATTGTGTTCAGGTCTGCTTCATCTGCAAAAATGTATTTTCATAATCCACTACTTCCTGTATGTTTCAACAGAATTCCTACAAAAGTGTTGCTATGTTAAAGTAAATAAACTTGGCAATTCCTTTGTTTTTGTTTTGTTTTAAACACCAGGAGCAGTCATCAGTTGAGATTTCATCCTAAAATTGTTTGCATTCATCTAGCCAGAGAAAGCTTTCTGTGGGTTGTCATAAAACTCATGGAGGAGCTGCTAGTCTAACCCTTCTTATTGCTTCTCCCTTTCTTTTTTCCCTTACGGTTTCTGAATCAATATATGTTTAGCTTGACAATGAAAGTTAGTGGGAGGCTGAAAATTGTTTCTTTGTCTTCTTTGAACAAGAAGAGTGAATTACTTCTCCAAAGGTTATGAAGAGGTATTGTGGATGTTTTCTTAAGGTTGTGTATCAGAGATATGTTTGTTTTCTTTCTGGTACTTCTAGAGCCCAGAGAATGGAGACAATCTGAACAGAAAGGCAGAGGTCATCCTAATTGCCTTTTAGTCCGTAAAGCCACTGTTTTCTCACCTGTGAGCCTATTCTAAGAGAACTAGTTACTCTGACAAGAAGGTAACATTCTGAGAAATTGTCTGATCTACTTTTAGGTCCAGGGTGTTTTGAATCTAGAGCTCTGGAGGCTAATAGCTCGCTCTGTGCTCTGGCAGAATACAAAAGGAGAGAATAAGTAGCTGGGGAAGGGTGACTACTTAAGCTGGCACTACAGCTGAAAGTTGTTTGTGAAATTACTCTACGGGAAGTCAAGTGGGCTCTTCACTCAAGTGAAAGGCTCTTTGGATCATGTGTCATCTTACCTGGGACTGACCCTGGCAAGTTCAGTAATATCGGTTAAAACTAAGGGGCGGTGATGACTAGGTTAATACAGTTATGTTACAATTAGTAGTACAATGGCTACTATTCTGCACAGTAAAAAGTGAGGAGATGTTTTTTTTTTTTTCAGTATCTTCCTTGAAAAAGGGGCATGGGCCCTTCATTGAGTAAGGGAAACAGAAGTGCATTTATTTAATGAACTAGGCACTATTTCTTTTCCCGTGGGTTGATACAACTGTGAGAGAAGTACTAAATACTCATATGAGAATATAACATATTGAAAATTTATGTTTTCTAAAAATTAAAAATTATTTTTCACAGGTAACTTCTGTATTTGCAGACTGCTGAGTGCTTTATTTCACAACCTAAGAATCTTTGCATGCACTTAGATGTAATCTAAAGATGAAGAGAAACATAAAACCATAATGCACAGAGAGATTCTGACAAATAAATTTGAAGTAAACCACATTTTCATCATTAAGGATTTCAGAACTGTTGAAAGCAATGTATAAATAAGTATTTTTCCAGTCAACACAGATTTATTTTTTTTTAAACTAGAGAAGCAGATTTTAAGCTACTCAGTTCTGTATTACTGTGCCAGAATTCTGTCATTTCTGAAGGGGGAATTAGATTTACTTCTGCTTAATAGTTGGGTTTAACAAAGGGTTAAATTAAAACAAAAAACTTACAGAGAGGGAAGTTCAGATATTGATCATTAAAATGAAGTAAAATTTGAAGTAAAGTATATGTGAGCAAGG
Organism: Cephalopterus ornatus; assembly: GCA_013396775.1. Classification (NCBI taxonomy): domain Eukaryota; kingdom Metazoa; phylum Chordata; class Aves; order Passeriformes; family Cotingidae; genus Cephalopterus; species Cephalopterus ornatus. The sequence goes on from VZRE01010634.1 coordinate 223,554, forward strand.
TGAGTAAATGCCACTTTCTAGTGTACGTCTAACAACATATGTATAACACGTAGAGTACATGAGATCATGTGAAGCAACATGGACCGTAATGATGTCTTCTTAGCTACCACTGCTAGCTGGATCAGTGAATCTTGAAGTATGTGATTTATACATATAGTTGTTTAGATTAAACATAGTACAGGACACTTGGCATTCGGAAAAATTTATTTACTGGGAGGGTGGTCAGACACTGGACCAGGCTTCCTAGAGATGTGATTGATGCCTGTGTTAAAGAGGCGTTTGGACGGTACTCTTAGCAACGCATTTCAGCTTTTGATCAGCCCTGAGTTGGTCAGGCAGTTGGACTGGATGATCCTTCAAAGTGAAACACTCTGCTCTAGAAAACTTTCTGAAGCGCTGGACAGAAACTCTTATTTTGATAATTTTTTATGAAGTTCATGAAACTATGTGAACAATGTGACTCTGTGAAGCATAGCTAAATATGTTTTAACTTATCTTACTTACTGATTACCTTTTCTCTTCCCCCCTCCCGGGAAATTGCTCTCATTATACAGAAAAAAAAATAATCACAGCATTTCTAATCTGTCTTGTGCTTTCCACTTTAGACCAAGTAGGGATTATTGCCATGGCTCCTATTAATTTTTTTCCACTCCAGAATGGACAGGTACAGAATGAATTCTTTCAGGCTCTGTGCTGATAGAATAATGCTTACTGCACAGAAATAATGCTTACTGCACAGATATTCCAATACATTTCTTTGCTGTGGGTATTCGATGTGCATGTTTCTCCAGGTTAAAACATGTGTGTCTTTTTTTTTCCCCCTTTCCTCGTAATTGATAGTAATTCCTTTTCTTTTTGCATTCTTTATCTGAAAGGTTTAATGGATGTAGGAAAAAAAATGTACTTACCATGTTCAGTCAAAATGCAAGTCTGTTTCTCTTGATACTTTAATTATGAAAAAGAAAGTTTCAGATATTTCCGGTTTCTGAGTCTATGAGCTTTCCTGAGACTAAAGAGTGTACTTGTAAAGAGAATGCTTTTCTCAGGAAAAATGGAAAAAATACACTCTGTATTGCTTGGACTGTGCAGAAAGTGCCATTGAAAATTAAGAGTATGAAGACTACCAAAGCTCTAGAAGTACATCCAGTCTTCTTTCTTATTTTTCTGTTACCATTTCTTTTGAGTTTAGATTGTCCAGTGCTTATGTACCATGCAGTTTTTCCATATTTAAAGGAGCACTTGGACTTTTATCCCCCTAAAATCAAAATACACAAATTAAATTGAGCAGCCTGTCGAGTTGTTAGGTGATTTAGTGGACAAATCAGACTTTCTCTTGGGTTTTTTTTGGTTGATTGGTAGGTTAGGGTTTTTTTCCCATTGGCACTGATTTTTTAAGTTCCTTTTGAAATTGGCTGCACTGCTTCAACACCTTGCTAAGTTCTTATGTTACTATTTTGGTTGGCTATTAATGTTTTGGATGATCAGGCATGTCTGCAAACTTTGCTGAAGACATTATTTATAGGAAAATATGTGAAGGGTTGAATTGGGGATATTGCAAGCTGTATCAGTTCAAACCTGTGAGTTGATGACACTTACGGTCCTGAATTACAACATTAAACTTTGGTATCTCTATCCTTGTAATCCTTTCAAGGATACTGTTTATGTAGAAATGTTCTTAATTCAAGAAGTACTTGAGACCAGGTAGTGGTTGGAGACCAGGAACATTCTCAGAAGTATTACAGATTCTTACCTTGTTTTTCTGCTGTTCCCATGGTGGCTGTTTTTTGCAACTGCTGGAATAAAAGTATCAGGATAGACTGAGCTTTACAGTACCAGGCCAGTCTTTATGTTAGTATGTGCTTTGGAAAACAGAGGAAAAAAAGCTTAAAAAGGAACACAATAAGAGTAGGGAATATCTAAAGAACTCACAGCGCCTTGTCTTCGTATAAGATGGCTTAATCTTCATCTGCAGTGGCAAACACTAACATACCAATTATAAGTTTACTGTATAGTTGTTATACAGAGGAGTTAAAATTGTTCGGAATTCCGGTGGTGAGTATGGGAGACCTATCCCAAAACCTAAGGTATTCTTTCTTTCATATAACTCTAATTTTGGTGTTTTATAGGAATTCATTTTGGGATAATCCAGTTCTATTTACCATTTATTAATGGCGTATTTAGGTAGATACCTAGATACCTATGTATCTAGGTAGAAATATAGAGGCATAGGAGGCAATTTTCATTTTGGATTGGCAATTCTGATATTGCAGGACTTCCTGTACTGTCTTTTAAACCAGTTTGTACTGCCTGTTGTCAAATACTGACTTGGATTCATTGATTTTCCTGGGTTTGTTAATATTTTAATTTATATTTGCACAGTTTTGGTAAAGGTAGAATACAGTTTCTCTTAGTATAATTGCTTGCATATACAAAAATCACACTTCTGAATAGATTAGAGAAGTTCTGAAGAATGAGCGTATGCAGAATTCAGGTTCATTCACAAGTAATAATTGTAATGCTTGTGCTACTTTGGCTAAATTAAATAAAACAGATGCATCCAATGTTCAGTTAATGCTATCTTTGGTTCATACTGCTTGTTCTGAAACGGGGACTTGGCAATACCTAACTTTGTAATACAGTATCTTTTCCTGTTGAAGTCTGAGTGGATCACTTAGAACACCTATATTGAACAAAATGTTAATACACTTCTCAGCACTGTTCAGTAGCACAAAAATAATGTGATTTAGATCTGAATGAGAGCAATAAATGGTGACCTTTGAAGAGGCTCTACTAATTATTAAAGATAATAAGCTGTAAGGGCTGTAAACTGGTTATTTAATCCTTACTCTTGCTCTGGGGTAGAATCAAAGAACTTAGTAGGAATTGTAGCTACCTTACATTTTCCTGGAGACAGTGGAGATTTCCCATCGTGTCTGGCCACCTTTAACAATGAAAGGTGGTAAAACAATGGAATAAAGTTCAACCTCTGTGCCCATGGTGCAGAAGATTCAATTTAGGATTAAACATGTTCCTATTTGCTCTGTCTACATCAAGGTCAGTTTCAATTTGTAGCAGTGTTTTCCTCGTAGATGTAGTCTAAATACTTCTGATTATTTCTGCTTTTGCTGAACTCCAGAGGCTCCATGTCTATCTTAGATTGCAAGAAATTGGAGTGCCCAAAACACTATTGCTTGACTTGAGTGCTTACCAATATTATGAACACCAGACAATAGCCTGAAGTGGCGTTTTTGTTTGTGTATTCCAGTATGCCTTTTTCCCAAAGGTAAAAAGGACTCCTTACTTGCACTCAGTTTGTGGTTAACTGTGATGTCTAGAACCATTTTTGACAGAACTGCTATATATCTGCTACATGGAGCTATGCTGCATTTTTGCTGTTAAGTTTAATACCTAACTACCTTACTAAGTTTAATAGCTCTTTCTTGTCCCTGCTCAATAGCATCCTGGTTTCAGAACATTTTTCTAGTTTCAGAATGTTTTTCTAGTCTTTCAAGATTTTTTTTTAAGTTTAATTATTCTAAATTTTTATTTCTTGAATGATGAAATGTTGGTAACTACTCTGAGAATGGTTTTCTGGTCAGTCCTGAGTCTTTAGACTTACTGTTAATGTGAGTATGCTTATCTATGTATGCTTATCGATTGGCTGAAGTGTGGCTACAATATTGGGACTTCATTGTGTAACGAAGAAATTAATTCTTACTACTTATTCCTAGGTGTTCTGTAGGTAATTAGAAAATTCCTAGTTTTGTTGTGTCCCATGTATGCTTTAGTTCTCATCCATGACAGATTCTTACAGATATTTCCTGATGGCCATTATTTTAAGTATAGTCTGAAGTTTTTGGGTTCAACTATCAAGTTAATCTCTGATAGGTATTTGTGATTTAAAGGTATTTTTGTTCTTGATGTTCATCTTATATATAATTGTGCTTGTGGTTGCTTTTCACTTCATGGTATTGGAGTAAATGAGTCACATTTTGCTCAAGTCTAAAATGGATAATGAAATGTAAGAAGACTCAAGTGTTAGTGCTGACTGACTTTGAGTAAGTCTTGCATATTAAGAGAGCAGAAAACTAAGCTGTCTCTTGATTAAAACTGTTGAAAATATATATACATTGGTATCTGATTTACATACTTCACAATTTTTAATACATAAGATTATTTTTATCTTTTTTTTTATAGAAATCTTTTGGACAGAGATACGTTTTCTAAATCTGATCCAAGTAAGTATATAGCATTTTATCATTTCTTCTCGTTATGTATTGAAAATGTGCAAAAAACTGCATTAAAAATTAGATGGGTGATTTTCTTCAGCATCAGTTAGGTGCACATTGTCTTTGTGACAATTACTTAGAGTAATTAAGTTATGCTTAAATAAATTACAGTTATCATTTATGTGAACTGGAATTTTAAAGATTGTATTTAATATTGCTTTCCTGAGCTAAATAGTCCCTAATTTAGCAGTCAACCTAAAGTTTCCTAAAATTAATAAATGCAGGAAAGTTGAGTTGTTCTTTCTTTTTTTAGCATCTATTGTTCCAGATCTCTTTCAAAGCTATTAAGCAAAATTCTAAATAATCAAGAAGTGCTTGTTGCTGCTAGTTCATAGTGTCTACTAATCTTAGAATCAGTTGCTGAAAAATGAAATTAAGTTAATTCATCTGTGGGAAACACGATCTTTCCTGATCAAGAGTGGTATGATGATTTATGTTTTAAAACATGAATTAATGTTTTCAGATTTTTAAGATAGTGACACATACTTTCCCCATAAGTTGTGTTAAAATATGACCAAAACCTTTCCTACCTTCAAAAAATCTGTGACTGTCTTCCTGTACTGGACACTTCCTAAAACTTCTATCAAGGAAATGAGACCACAAAAAATTTCCTTTTTTTTCTGATAGTGTTTGTTCAAAGTACTTCTGTAGTGTTAATAGACTGGTCCTTATATTATGGTGTCTTGTGTCATGTTGTCTACCCTACAACTCTCCATTTGCTATTATCTGTAAGTTAATTTTCTTTTTTAAGCCTGAGCTTTTCTTCCTTAGGTTACCATGAATTGTGCTTTCTGGCATTGGGAATAACCCAAGGCACATATACTTACTTCTCTCAAGTGTCTGGACGTGCAACCATGTCCTGATGGGATATAGTTGTATATTGAGTCATGTGACAGGGTGACTCCATTTGAGTACTTCTGTGAGAGTGTGTGTTTACATTCTTTAACAAAAATTTCTTGAGAGATACTCCACAATTCCTTTTGATGGGAAAAGCTTTTATTTCCTGGGGAAAAGCTTCAGGAAGTTACGATTACCTTTGACATTTCCAGCCTATAAAACTTCTTTTTTTAAGAGGAGACATAGGTACTACCATGCCTCTGGTGTAGGGAGATCATGCAGATGCAGAATTGAGTGTTTTGCATATTATTAAAAATTTTTAGTTATCTAAAAAAGACCCTGTTGTGTAGGTTAGGTTGTTTTGAAGAGTGCTCAGTGACCTATTGCCCTGATGGATTTCAGAGGTCTCTTACGCTGAATCAAGATGCCTTTGAACAGAAGTGATAAGATGTCTAGTTTTTAAGCTCAAATATTATGAAGGGCAAGTGCTTTGAGTTTTTATAAGATAGGGAACTGTTTTAAGCATAAACTGCCCGGTTTGCGTAGCAGGGGACTGCAGTGTGACCTGCGTGTGAGAAGGCCGTGAACCACCCTGTGACTGTCACAGCTGGCTTGAGTTAGCTCTGAAAACCATATGAGTAGTGGTTGCCTGCCAGAACTTCTACCAGCCAGGGGAGCACGCAGTACCCACTGCTCAAATGTATTTTAGTAAAAAAGTGTCAGCAGTTACCAGCTAGAGACACAGCTGTTGAAGATATTGCCAGAGCTGCACTTCTGAAGATACACTGCTGGAGGTGCGTTCTTGAAAAGAGACACTCCATGCAAAAGGCAGTACATCTCTGTAGCCTGTGCACAGCCCAAGCCAGGGCAGGTGAACAAACCCAAGTGATCGTGACTGGTGGGTGACCCCATGCTGGGGAAGGGACACAAGGAAACAAAGTGGCAGGAAAACACAGAGAAATCTTAATATCTATCTTTGAAATATTTTTGAGAAGTAAACTAGTGATACTTTTTTTTAATGGATTCAAAGTATATCGAAATATTTTTCAAGTGTTGTAACATTGCTTATCCGTGCTGTTCTTGTCTGTAGTTGGAAGTAAGGCAGGATAACTTTCCTCAATATGTGTTTGCTTGGACGCGGGCCATTCTTAGACTGCTCTGTATATACAGTAACTTTATCCTGTGGCTAAAAAGGTGTCAAATCCGGCATCCGACCACTTTCACAAGATCCCCTTTTAGAGCCACTGAATTTGCAACTGTTAGATCTCATATGAGATGGAACCATGTATGAGATAGAACCATGTAGAGTCACTCTGCATGTTGAGGTCTCATTGGATTTGCTTAGGCCAATTCTTGTATGCTTTTCATACTCCCATGCAGTTATCTAATGATCATACTGATAGTGAAAATACCGAAAGATCTTGATCTTTTTCTCAGCAGGACACACATGAATATAGGTAACTTCCATATCAACATAAGCAGCCTTCTCCTGAAATCAGAAAGGAAATTCTGATTTCTGTGGTTTTCTTAGGAGGTTTACTTGGCCTTTTTTTGATACTGTAAGTGCTGCTTAGTATTTATTCCAATTCTGACCATTTCCCTGCAATCTAGAATATTCATGCCAAGAGGAATCTGTCACTTCGACTCCCTGGAGGCAAGTTACAGAAATAACTGTAGAGTAGAGATATTAGATGGACATGGGACAGACTTGGATAGCCCTTGTCCATGAAGTATTTTAAACAATACTGAAGCCTCTTACTGACAGTTCTTTCTGCTCAGTGAAGTTAAAACAAGTCATATGTACTGATTTATTGTAGCTTTTGGACCATTCGGCTCTCTCAATTTGGAGAGTGTTTTTTCTAGGAATATTTTTTTAAAAAAGCCTATGGTAGTGGTTTTTTTTTTTATTACTTTCTTGTAGAGAATTGAGGTAAAGTAGTGCTTCCCTGATGAGGCAGGGATAAGACCTGCAAAGGAGATACACATTAGTGATTTTGGCATATTTCTTTTGTCTAATGAGAGGCAGAATCGTTTTCTTCCCATGCTCTGGTTAGCTCCTGTGTAGCTGTGGTGGCAGCACTGTAGTCAGGGTGGAACGTCGTCTTCTGGAACCCTGTGACTCCTGACTATGATCATAACAAAGATCTGATATGAAAGACTGAAGACGTAAAAACCCTTCCTCTGGGGGACCTCCGCATGGAAGATAGTGCCGATGAGAAGAATCTTGTTGCAGCTGGGACAAAAAGACCTTAGGGAAGCTCTGCCTAGAAGGTATAGAAGCTGGTCAGTGAAGAGTAATAGTGAGCCCTGCTAAAACTATAAAAAGAGTAAGTCAGCATGGGAAAAAGGTCAACTTTATTGTGGCTAAGTCTTCTTTGAAATGGGATAGATGCTTTGTTATGTTTGTGAAAACTGAGATGGGCAGTGTGGATGTAACTGTTGTTGCTCACAGCTGTTCTTTTATTTGGCTTCACAAACTACAGATATAAAGTAGTGCCAGAATATTTCTTTTTCTTTTTTCCAATTTCATGGTAGTGGATATTTTACAGTTATATTGTTTCTTTCTTCTTCTCAATATTAAATCTCTCATTTTTTAATATTCTTTTTGTTCTTACTACAATGCACACGTTTTACTTTGTTTACTGTATTAACACTGATACACAGGGCAGGATGCAGTACAAAAAATAAAGCAGCTAATCAACAGTGAAAACTACTTATGTTTAGGAAAGATCTGGACCATACAAGTATCTGAATAGTGAAAATGCATATTATCTGTAAAGAGTGGCCTTTCCTTTTCTGTTTTATTCTCAACTGTTATTATTAGGTCTGAGAAAATTTTAATTGAAAATTTATATGTAAGCCCCTGGCAAAATGGATACAATTCACAATTCTGTATGCTTTTGTGGTTGGTAAGACGTTTGCGTTCTTGGAAACTACTGCTGAAAATTAGAAAATATTCATTATTGCAGAAATGGTAACATTAGTTTAAAGAAATGTTTCCATTGTGGAAAGTGAACAGAATGTTTGTGAGAAGCTACATGTTAGCAGTAGCGGTATGTCCAGAGAATATTTTTTTCTTTTTGCTTTCTTCTTCTCCCGGTGTTGCATTGACACAGGTCTTAGTAGATTGGGCTGTGAAGATGGTGAAGGGTCTAGAGGAGAAGCTGTGTGAGGAGTGGCTGATGTCACTTGGTCTGTTCAGTCTGGAGGAGACTGAGGGGACACCTCATTGCAGTCTGCAACATCCTCGGGAGGGGAAGACAAGGTGCAGACACTGATCTCTTCTGTGGGATGACCAGAAACAGGACCAAAGAGAATGGCCTGGAGTTGTGTCAGGGGAGGTTTAGGTTGAATATTAGGAAAAGGTTCTTCACCCAGAGGGTGATTGGGCACTCGAATGGGCTCCCCAGGAAAGGGGTCACAGCACCAAGCCTGACAGAGTTCAAAAAGTATTTGGACAACACTCTCAGGCACATGGTGTGACTCTTGGGACTGTCCTGTGCGGGGCCAGGAGTTCAACTTTGTACTCTCTGGGTCCCTTCCAGCTCAGGATATTCTATGATTCTACAATTCTAGATGTAAAAGTTAGTCAGAACTCTAGTAACCTTCAGAACTTCCTGTGGCTGACATTATAGCTTCCATTTCACTGTTTTCTCACATTTTCCCATTTCACTTCATTCTTCATGTAAAACACTTCAGCAGTCTACTGCTGAGTGTGCTGTAAAAATAGGCTTTTTGGTTTGGGTTCAGTCTACTATAAGCAGTAACCAAAGCTGAGCATGATTGCCAAGGGTTTATTTAGAGTAAATGGAGAAAGACAGACATCTCTAGAGAGGTGTTTTTTTTTTTTTTAATGTAAAAGCTTTTTTCATCTACAAGACATTTAAAAAAAAAAAAAGTGTTAACTTTTAACTTCTGTGTGAGCTAAAATATTGAAATTGCATTTTTCTGTTCCTCCTCTTATATGCTATTGCCTAAGGGGATTTTTTTTTTTTTTGTGCAGACCAAATACTTTTCAAGTAAGAAGAAAATGTAGTTTGAAGCTTGACTACTTTTCTGCTTTGGTCTGTTGATGATTCTGACTTCATCGAGAACAAAACCAGACCTCTGCCTTTATTGTTCAAGGCTACAGCCTAAAACAGTATTATTTTTAACCTTCTTATAAAAAATAATGATTGGCACAGGAAAAGAATTTGTCAAGGAAAAAAGCGTTCAAATATCTGTATTTCCATGGTTTAGGAAGGGGTTGTAGAAGAGTTTCAGGTAAAAATTTGGTTATGGTATTTAGTTGCAACTAGGTCAAGACTGTAGAAAATAAAGTTTATAGTGCTCCTTCAGTGCAAGTGATCTGTACTTATAATAGTGTTTAAAAGACCTGTACCCATCACCAGTCCCTGTGAGGAAAACTGCAGGTAAATGTGTAGTGGGTGCTGTACTGGAAATACAGACCTGAGTGACACCTGTCGGATTGTTCTGCTTGGTCTTTCAGAAACAGCTTAGGTCAAAGGCTCAATTGATTCAATTTTTTATTAGGTTTTAGTTTAAAAAAATAAAGTATGTATATGCAAGATACTTTTATATAAATATTTTGAAGCAGAATTAAGGAAGAAAACCCAAGAAAGAATTTATTTTCCTTTTTCAACTTCTATTTCCCGTTTCTTTTTTCAGTTCCTCATTTGTTCTTATTTTAATGTTCTTCTCTCTTGAAGGAAGCATATTTTAGGGTAATTATGCATTAGATTATCTAGAATAGCCTGACCATCCGCACTTAAAGAAGACCTGCCTTTATCCAGTTTTACCGCTAAAGATTGCCAAGTGCTTTGCTGGGGGTCAACCATAAGTGCTGCCTCCCAGTTTAGAACCACTCTATTTATTAGATCATTTCTTCAACAGCTAGACCATATTGTCTTCAGTCTGGTTAGACATACTTAAAACTGAGGGAAAACAGATTTAATTGTCCTAGTTACTAATTTCAACAGCACAAGAGACTACACAATTAGTTCACTTAGTTTAAGGATATGTTAAAATCTGAAAATGACCAAACTTTTTTTTTTTTCTTTTCACAGTTTGTGTTTTGTACACACAAGCAATTGGAAACAAAGAATGGAGAGAGGTAAGATATGTATTCATAGATATATAAACTTTTTGAGTATACTTAAGGCTGTTGTTTTGTCCTAGCAGAAGAGGGCATGTCATAGCCTCATGAATGCCATGCTAAGCAGTGTGAGTCCTCTGTGAGTCCTGTGTACCAGCAAACACTTAAAATATAGTCCCATTAATCTCAATTTCCATATCTGTATCACATATTTCCATCAAAAGGGAAAACCAAATTAGAGAAAATACAGGAGTTTCCCATTTCGCAGTCTCCCTGAGATAAATTAAATCAGACTTAGCTATCAATCTGGATAAGGTTTGTGAATATCAAAAGAGGAAGACACTCAGATAGTACAAAATCTGTGGAAGGACTCAATTGTGATGATTGTCAGTGTCAGCAAAACTAACCTATAGTTGTGCTAAAGATCTGCTTTTCCTGTGTAGTGTTTCAGAGAAGTTAGATGCTGCTTAATAGAGTATACACCAGGCAACAAGGAAGGGAGAATATTATGCATTGCTTGGACTGTGTCTTAACCTATCGGCATAAACACTGGAGAGATAGGTCTTAAGATACTAAATCAAGTACCTCTACGCTGAATATCTGCGGCAGATCAATATGCATAGCCTGAAACTCTCTCCCAGTACTTAGTCATCTAATTTTTCTCCTTTAGTGTTATTCTTTGAAAGAGTTGACAGCATTGGGGGAAGGGTAGTCATCTTTCTACTGATAAAATGTGCAATTTACCTGCTTTACAGAGAGGATTGGTGGAACTGTTCTTCACTACAGGTGGATTGCCGTATGGCTCTGTGTTTTAGGAATAGAACCAAGAGTGGAATATACTATCTTACTGTTTTTTCCTGTAAAAGAGAATAGGTCTGATGTTGTTGTTTTCAGAACTGGTATTTTATGTGATTATACTGTGTAAAAATTTCAGTGAGAGGTGGCCAGGGACACAGAAAACAGACTTCTTATATTTGGTGTCCTTGCCACTTGGCCAGAGGAACGTATGTTCTGCTTTGCTGAAACATGGGGGATGTGGGTTTCAGTCTTGTCAAGAAGAGGGAATTGAAATCGTCTTATGCTTGGGGAAGAGCTCATATAACTGTTCAATACAAGAAACATTTTACCTCTTTTGCTTGTAGTTTTTAGTTAAATTGCTGTTCTCTGTTCTTAACTTGGGACTAGACATCTCAGTATATGTACTGGATGACATTCCTCTCATTTGTGTGAAGAAATGTCAGTTTAGGGATTCTTCATGGGAATTCACTGATCTTAATTGAATTGGCAAATGTAGGGGACATACACAGAGTTCTAAATGTTTGGATAGCAAAGTCTGAAAACAGAGGAGTCTTCAGACATTGAGGTGTCTGGGTGGCTTGGTGCAGTTTGGTAGTCAAGCCTAGATCACTAAAGCATTCAGATCCTCTTCTGGTCCAGGCTTAAGAGGATTTTGTCAGAATTTTGGCTTTTATTGTTGTCTAAGGTGCATATGTAACTTTGAGGAATTTTCATGCTTGTCTTGTGTAACTGTTAAAGTAAGTACTTACCATTTTTAATATAATAATTGTCCGGATGCTAAAATTATAATATTGTCACCTTACCTAGAAAATGCTTCATGTGCTTGTTTTGAGGTGATTGGAAAGATACCACGTGGTTTTGATTTTAACAGATCCAAGTTTGTAATGTGTGTCACCACTTTACAGCTTTCTGTTGCCTGCTACCGTTTTATCTCCTTGACCAATGCAATCCCACCTGAACAGGGCAGTATGCAGTGCTATTTATTGCATTGCATCTTTGAACTTTTAGAGAGTATCTTGGCTGGGGGATGCATTTTGGCATGTGATTATGATATATCATATGCCAGTTTAGGAACTACAGGCATTGAAACAGGCTTTTGACGGTGCAGTTGCTAGAAAATCTTACTTTTCTTCTTTTTTCTTTTAAATCATAATTATCTCTATCTTGTCTATCAGGAAGGAGATAACATCCTGAGGTCAGTTCATTAGACCTAATTTAGATGTCTGAATTAGATCAGATGAATCATTCTTTAGAAATACTTCCAAGTGATGATCAAAAGCCTACACTTTTGACTGTCACATGTAAAGTTCAGTGAGTAGAACCATTCCTTGTAGCTGTTATAACAGTCAAAAGTTAGAGGTTGGCATTACAGAGGGGCTGAGTCAAGGTTGCATTTTGTATGTTGTGGTATATTATATTTATACCAGTGGTTAAAAAAAATAAAGTGGTAGGTAGAAGATTAGTTGATACATATATTAGATGGGTAGTCCTGTATTTTTATTTTTGTGCTTTTTCTCCCTGCAATGATGAATGCTCTAATTCTGTGTATGAGTTCATTTTGTTTCACTTGAAGACTATTTAATACTTTTTTAGCTTGTAGAGGGGGAATTCACCTGGAATTGTTTGGAGAATACAAAGCTGAGACAAGTAATAAGCTCCTGATGAGATGTATAGACATTAAAGAATGATGTTAAGTCATGGCAACATACTTTATGTTTTTTCTGTTCCATATCCTTTTATGCACAGTTTTCTTCCTTCTTTTGCCTAATTACTTTATTTTGAACACTGTAGAAAATGCTTGGGGATTATGAATATAACAGATCATTTCATAATCCTCATAATTTCCCTGGCACTCTATTCTAGCAGTGTGCTTTTTTTCTCCTTCAGCTAAGCTATGCAGGAGGATCCAACACAATAGTTGAATCAAACCCTTCGTTTAATGAAGGGTCGATGTTTTCTAGGAGCTGACTCCTGTTCACCTGTGGTACAAATTCCAGTGTTTTAACCCAGTGTTATTATTGCACACCAAAATCCTCAGCAAAAAATTAAAAAGTTTTGTTCTTAATGTAATAGGGTGTTGTTTTTAAAAACAAATTCTCTTTTCACTTACAGTGTGATCATTAGATATTTCTATTAGTATAATAGGTAACAAACACATCACTAGAATCTGAGCTTTGATTTTCAAAATTTATTTCCCCTTACTTTTTGAGGACACATTTGAAATATGGCCAAGTATAGGTTACTGTTACCTACAGAAACCTTATTGAGTGGAGAGGAGCGGCAGACACTGATCTCTTCTCTGTGGTGACCCGTGACCAGACCCAAGGGAACGGCCTGAAGTTGTGTCAGGAGAGGTTTAGGTTGGATATCAGAAAAAGGTTCTTCACCCAGAGGGGGGTTGGACGCTGGAACAGGCTCCCCAGGGCAGTGGTCACAGCACCAAGCCTGACAGAGTTCAAGAAGTGTTTGGATGATACTCTCAGGCACATGGCGTGACTCTTGGGGATGGTCCTGTGCAGGGCCAGGAGCTAGACTCAATGATCTCTGTGGGTCCCTTCCAGCTAAGCATATTCTGTGCTTCTGTGAAATAATATATTGAAAGAATCTGAATTTCTTCATTTTGAAGAGCATGTTAGTTCTGAAAACAAGAGGGAGCACTTGAAGGGTGAATGTTAAATAAATAATAGACATTGTAAAATAATCAACTGCAGTTTTACTGGCAATGTCCATCAATGGTAAGTGTTAATGTACTGCCATGGACTGAGGCTCTGAGCCTCTGGTCCATCTACTGTAAGAGTGCATTGGATGCAAATTAAATTTCTATACCTGTTGGAAATCTGTTTTCTCACTGGTCCTTGTCATAGCATCATAGGATTATTAGGGTTGGAAAAGGCCTTCAAGATCATTGAGTCTTATTTATAACCCAGCACTGCCAAGTCCACCACTAATCTATTTCCTCAAGTGCCACATTTTGAACACTTTCAGGTGATTCCATTCCTTCCTGAGCAGCCTGTTCCAATGCTTGACCACTCTTTCAGTGAAAAAAAATTTCCTAATATCCTAAATTCTAGGATAATCTGACTAATTTTGTTCAAAGTGGATGCTTCCTCATGTGTGTAGTAGTTGAACATTTCACTGCAGCATCTACCAATTTGATTACCACTTGAACCATAATAAAACATGCTTTTGAATCTCCTTTGTATATTTTGAAGGCTATCTATTGAAAGTAACAAAGGATTGGGATTTACATTTTGTGGTTTTTAGAGTACTGGTGAAATTTCTTTGGAATAACAGCTTGTATCTTCCTTAGCAGATGAACATGTCTGGGAATAGGCAAACATAAATAGGAATGTAGTTTGAACAGATTAGTAGAACAATTTCAGTACAAGGAAGCACAGGAAGAAGCCTATACTGTCCCAGTTGTGAAGAAAACAAGTTTTGCTGTTGCATGGTATTCAGTTCTCTGGAAAGCTTTCTCTGGCAGATTTCTTGAAAGAACCAGCTGTCTGATGGAATTAAGACAGTTGGAATTACAGAACATTATCTTTTCAAGGAAGTCCTGTTTTCTTTCAAACGAAACAGTGGAAAAAAGCCAAAGCACAATAAAACGAGTAATCCTTTCTTGTTTTTATATACTTATGATTGTACGGCCATCACTTAAAAAGCATTACATCGTGTGTGCATGCGGTGTACAGATTTCATATGAGTGCCTACATGCATGTTAGAGGAATGTTGTGGTTTTTCTGGTAATTAGGATGATTTTATGTATTAAAAACATTATCCTTCCTTTAGGACAAACACTGCAGAACATATTATGACTATGCTTTTTCTAGTGTGGGGTTGGCAGTTGTGAAATCCTTGCTTCCTTGGAGTCTTTTTAAATTCTGATTATTTGAGACTATTAATCGTTGTTATTAACAGGCTCATTTTATTGGTACTGCATTTCTTTCGCCACTATTCAAGTTTCTTAGTTGTTTTGTTCATACGTAGTGAAGCTAGATTACGAACTCTGAGGATTATCTGTTGTTGAGCATTTGTGTCCATTTTGTTCAGTGCTTTCAACAGAAAGTGTTACCTGGATCTTCCTAAAGAATTTTTTAAAAAACCAAGAACCTAGTGATAGTTTAAAGTATTTTTTAATTCTTTAGTCTCCTAGAATTGTAACAGAATACTTGGTTCTGACTGTTCACCTTTCAAAAAAGATGTTTTAAAAACAAAAGACTAGAGATAAAAACAAAGAATTATTAAATGATTAAATAATGTATACTACACTGAAAAACTTAGGCTCAAATTATTTTCCTAATGAAAGACTGAACTAAGGATAATTGTAATCAACTATAACTATCGATACTAAGAACATAAATTTCATAATGCAAAACATTTCAAGTTACAGAAAGGTTCAAAAGATTATTAAAATTAAGATTATAATTTTCCGCTAACTTCATATCCTCTTAGGCTGGATCACTAGATTGAGATGCTCTAAAATTAAAATGACTAAATAAATTTTAAAAATCCCTGTCTACTAGGAGAGCTTGTGAACAGGAGGTGACAAAGACCCTTCATCTCAGGAAATCTAGAAAATTCTGTTCTCGATTTTCTTTGTTGAACTTTTTTTTTTCCGCTAAATAGTTACATTGATTCTGTTATCTCCTGAATGACATTTCTGAAGGTATTTGCTTCTTGGCCATGTTAAGATTTTAGCTTTGCGCAACTGTTGGTGGGGAAACTAGGCCATGTGGAGAACTAATTAATTAGTAGCTATGTAATTAGTCAGAAGTGACTGGATTATAGAAGTAAACTGTTCTGCTTAAAAAAGACTATAGTTAATGGGGAAAGCAGATTTTAGAAAGTGCTTAATTTAGCTGAAAAGTGCAGACTGATGATTTTTAGAGACCAGCATTTTGATGTCATCAATAAGGTAAATTCTCTTAGTAATTTGTCAGTTAAGCAATTAGTTGCACTGGTTTAGTCATAGAATCATAGAACTGTTTAAGTTGGAAAAGACCTTTAAGATCATGGAGTCCAACCATATGTGAAGGAATCATATGTGTAGCCCTTGGAAAAAAGTAAACAGACAAAAAACCTGAAACCTCAATTAAAAAACAAGAGTAATCTAAAATAATTTAAAGAAAGTCAGTGCCACTAAATTCAGTCTCTCTTGAGTTTTGTAACAATCTAAGTATAACTGATGAGAGATAAAGGTGACAGTGTAATGGGTATTCAGTTAGACCTTTTCTGCTCTCTGTGTGATATGATCATCAGCACATTGCATATTTATCTTCTGTTACTGATGTATTTCTGTAATGAATTGTAAGTGAGGTCTGAAAGATTTCCCAAGGGTAACATGGTTGTAGTGTAACGTGAAATATTGTTTATTGAAAAAAATGCAGATTTGAAGGGAGGAAAAGTACTTATATATTTAGGGTTTTTTATTATTTAAAATTAAAAAAGTGATGCTTAGCTGCCATTTTATAACTTTTTTTTTCTTTTGAAGTAACTTGTCCTTTGAAATCATACAAATATATATGCAAGCTTTTTCTTGCTGTTGGTTTTGGTGTTTTTTTTTTAAGAAACAGTGGGTTTTTATGTTACTAACTTTCTTCCACAAATTTTTGTGGGTTTTGATTGGCTTTGGGAGCTGATGTTTACAAAGTTTAGGTCATATGATGCAGGGTGTGTACCAGTCTCTGTATTGAAATATGAGGTCTGCCACTCTATCTTCATCCATAGATAATTGATCTATTCATGTCATTTTCTTCCATGGTGTCTGTTTAAGAGAATTTTTTATAGGCTCTCACATTTCTCACATATTGCTGGTATTGTCAGTCTACTTAATTATACTTTCCTTGTAGTGTTTGGCTTAAACTTATACTTTTCTTTTACAGTTTGGAAGAACAGAAGTAATTGATAATACTTTAAATCCAGATTTTGTAAGAAAATTTATAATGGACTACTTCTTTGAAGAAAGAGAGAATCTGCGATTTGATTTGTAAGTTAACAACCTTTCACTCTTAAATTGCAGCCTCTGTAAGCATATGAAGTTTTGTCCAGCATAAACTTAACTTGAAACGAGATTGTATCTCTTGACATGTAAGAAATTAACTTATTAAACCTGATCGATTTAGCATTGCTTCCTCAGAAATAAATGTGTAATGTAATAATGACCAAGTTTTAAAAAATTGGCAGGTGTTAACTAGTCAAAGTACAGTTATACTCGTAATTACTACTTTTAGAAAATAGTTAGAAAGCTAAGGATGTTAAAATGTTCTTGCAGCATTGCCAATAAAAGAAGCATGGACATACTGTCCAGAAATGAAATACTGTACAAAAAGTTCTTAAATAAATGCCACTATGCATCTAAATATGTTTCTTTACATAATTGTTCTCAGCTCTTTCACCTGGCAACTCTGATATAATTATTTTTTTTTTTAAGCTATGACGTTGACTCAAAGAGTCCTAACCTGTCAAAACATGTAAGTTGTTCCTTGCTATTATACTTCCTTGTGCTGAAATGCCTACGTTTCCTAAACACGCTTATTTTGGTTTGCCTGTGTGTAATACCAGATGCATAGAGACAAATGCAGTGATTGTGGTGTGGTTAATAACACAGGTAGTGCTCATGGCTATAATTTTAAAGGGATGTTTCTCCTGTAAAGGGCATATTTAAGCACACATGTACATTTTCAGATAGGTGATACGACGCATTTTGTTGATACTTCTTTGGGTCCTAAAGACTGAAGTGTGTTTCAACTGTGTCTCGGTATTGGTAGGGGTAGTGATTAAGTAGTAACTTCAAAATTTAGAGATGCAAGAGTAGAATTCAGAGCTTCTCAGTGAATTTTTTAAAATAAATACAGGAAGGCTTTGGCAAGGGAACCTCTGAGAATCTGGAGCAAAGAAAAAGAGAATAATGGAAAGAATGCTGTCTGTGTGCACTTCACAGTGAGAAGATAAGACTTTTAGCCATTGATCTTCAGGTAGATCCTCCCTGTAAAGATTTAAAGCCCCTGGTAAACTGTTTTCTGTCTCTGTCATCATGGAAAGGTGATCTGAATAACTGCAGTGCTGACTAGTAGGACGCAGAAAAAAGAAGTCTTCCCTAACTGTCTTCAGCCATGATAAAGTCTGATCCTGGGCTTCTGCCCAAGTTTATTTACATTTCTGTAGTAACTAGGTTTTCTGAATTACTTTCTGGTTTTCCCCTGAAACATACTTCTTCATATAAACTCCTCATATTTAAATTTTAAGAAAAAAGATAAGACATGTTAGTCACTATGAAAGTGCAAAAAATATATCTTTAAATATATATACTAGATTTTGTTGTGTGGTTACTGGAATAGGAATTGAAGGTTAGAGTATTGTGGTGGTTTGAGTCTGGCTTGGATGCCAGGTGTCCACCAAAGCCACCTAATTGCTCTCCTCCTGTGCTGGACAGAAGAGAGAAAATATAATGAAAGATTCATTAGTTGAGATGTGTTTTTAAAAATGAACGAGGAGATGAGTATTTTCAGATCAATTATAGCCATTTTAAATTATTTAATCCTTATGGAAAGATTAAATAATCTGCAGAGATTAAACACTGCAGTGTCAGATCAGTCAAAGGACATAGTTCAAAGATTTATGTTTTGAAGGTTTGTTTTCCTCTTCAATTAGATTAGTTCCCAGATCCAATTTGCTATAACTAACACAGTTAAGAGATGGGAATGAATGGCCTGGGGTGAGAGGAGATTCAGAATTGGTTGTATAGATATTTCCTACTATACACAGTATCACAAACTTACACGTTTGCTGTATAGGAATTAGAGTGTCTCTCTCATTAATGTTTGGGAACAAATCTCACAAGCTGCTGTTACCACTACTGCCAGTGACACTGGGAAGAACAGAGCAAGCAAGCTCTTTTCACTTGCAAGATAAGGATTTGGACTGCAAAATGATTTTTTTTTCAATGTGCGTGCAACAGTTAGAAAAATCCATTCATATTTTTATACCACTTACATTACAGGGAGATATAATATGAAAATTAGCTGATTTAGCAGTATATTTAAACTTATAAAGCATGGAAGTAAAGCCTATCATTAAACCAATGCATGTGTATAAATGTCAATCCAGGTTGCTTGAACAAATGATGCACAGGTTTGAATTTCTGCCAACATAATTCATAAAATCAGTGTAAAATCTCTTCATAAAAGAGAAATTTATTAAAATTCTCCAGTTAAAAGAGGAATAGAAACAATCATGTTTTTAATGTTTTTGAATTTTTTTTCCATTTTGGCTTTATTTTTGTTGGTGAAAAAGGCAATATAAAAATGATAAGTGTAGTGCATTAGAATTACTTCTGTAATTGTAACCCAGTGTTATGTCAAATACGTAGTAGTGAGTCTGTGGTTCATTACTACATAATTATTAGTAAGATGTGGTGTTCAGCAGAATGTGTTCTTCAATAGTGAATAGCCCAGATAAATGGTAAATATTACTGCTTTGCAGGATTTTTTGGGACAGATGTTTTGTACACTGGGAGAAATAGTTGGATCACAGGGGAGCAGACTGGAAAAATCAATTGTGTAAGTATGTCATTCTTGAATGTTGGATGAAGACATACTGCTTCATGAGGTGAGAATTTGGGTTAGTGCTGGGGTGGGTTGTTTTTTTTTTTGCTGTTAGGTGTCCTGATATACAGATTGACAGACATGACTTTTAAGAGAGAATAAATAGTCATAGCCTCGTTTGGACATCCACCTGCTCCAGCATGTGGTCCTCCATGGTGCTTTTTTGACATTGGTGCTTTTGGCAATGCAGTGGCTAGACAACTCTGCCTGGTTGACTGTTCACTCTGGACTCTCGGAAGTCTTGAATACCTTGGGGTCTAGGAGACGTTTCTGTTTGAATTTATTCATTAAACAATTGCATTGCGTTTTAGGATTGTTTGCTTATACGTAATATTCAAACAACAAGAATTCAACTGATGATATTGCATATCTTCCCTTGTTAGGGATATTTATTGCTTTGAATTTACTGTTCTCTTTACAAAGTCAAGTCCATGTTCACATAGCATGAATGCTCTTTATGAGCTTTGAGTTGAAATAAGAAAGCTTTTTCTTTTCACCATGTTTCAAAAGTTCATTAACATTTTGCCTTTTCTGTTCTCTGTCAATGGATGTACAAAGAAGAGAGTGCTTGGTGCTGTTTTAGTCCCAATCAGCTACCCTACAGAAGTGGCACTTTTTTACTTAATCAGCTTGAGAAGCTTGGATTCCATTCTCTGATTGGCATTCAAGTAAGCTCTGACCTTCTTTCAAAATGAAAATTAGGAAGACTTGAAGCTTATTCTTCAGATCTGTCTACTTTGGACATTTACAAAAGTCGTATACAATTCAGGACTCCATGACTGCCATGAGCTGTCCAATTCCAAGTCAGATTGAAAAGCTCCCTTAGGAAGTATACCATGAAAGGATAGTCTCATCCTTCATAAAATTTAAGGTAAAACATCTCAAGCCTAGAGGATCACAATTGCAGTGGTCTGTCAGGCAGGCTGAAACATGCCTTGCACTAGTCTTCATGCCAAGTAGAAAAGTGAAGATACACGCAATGCTTGTTCTTCTTCTTCACCTTCGTGGTGTGCAAGACTCGCAGTCTCATCGGTATTACAAGCACCAATGGATCACACCTCTTTGAGTGAACCTGACAGTATTTGTTCTTAGCAGGTGTGAGGATGTCTCCTCAATCTCTCTGTTTCTGACACCATTAAGGGCTTTGAATTCAATGCAGTCTGTCACAGAAGACTCTTACTCCCAGTATTGTAATGTGGTAGCCTGTTATCTCTGTGACTATGAGTATTTTTGTTCAAGGATGTACTTTATTGTTGCACTTTATTTAACAGACTGGCCTGATGCAGAGGTGAACATGTGGTTTGCATAATTTCTCTTGGAAAATAAATCTAGTAGATTCAAAGCAGGTGAAATGGAGAATCTGATATTTTAAGAGGAATGCTTGCTCTGTTTACCTGTTAAGTTACTAGATTCATTAAATGCCTTCTCAAGACAAGCTCCATGTGTAGGATTTACTCTGACTGGCCTTGCATGCTGCGGTTGTAATACCATGAAAGAATAATGTGCAGATACATCTACTTCCAGAAATTATATTGGTTTCATTTTTCTCTCAAGAGAGTGTCACCTGCTCAGATGTTATCTAGAATTAGATATTTCCGTATTCTGTCTTCCTAGAGAGAAGATGCTAGCCACATTTATAACTCTGAGCAATGTCTTTTTCAGGATCTACTAAGTGCATTCCTGTAGGGATTCCCTTTAATGAGGAGGCAGAGCCATTGCAAAGCTTAATGAGCATTCTATGCTAGTTATTCACGTCTGAGTGCCACTGCATGCTAATGAGGCTGTACTGGAGCCAACTGGCCTATTTTGGGAAGTTCTTTCTCCTGTCATCTTGCTGTGGACATAAATGATAGAAAAAACATCTGAATCCTGGAACTGGGACTTCCTAGATATTTGTCCTGTCCTCTTATCTGTGTGTGTGACTGCCAAAGGGCTAGGCTCTGTAAATTCAGGGGTAAGACTGTAAATTTTTGAATGATCTGAAAAATGTTCCATCCTCTGCCTCATTGCAATTTCAGCTTACAGAACTGGGAGCTCTTTTTAACCTCTCAGGTTTGAATTCCCACATAAATTGTCATCTTTCTCTGACTTTTTCACCAACTTTATAAGGGCCCTCCTTTCGGTCCTTGTGAAAGCCCAGGTAGTCTTCAGAGTGTCCTTTCAAACTTCTCTCAGTGCTGCAGATGTGATGTCTCAATTGTGGAATCATTTGTTCTAGGGAGAAAGTAATTACTCCTCAAGACTATATCTTGTCTAGAAACATGCAGGTCTTGTTGAAGACTTTTCATTTGATCGTGGTTGTCTGTTCTGTCAAAATTCTGTCAGTCAAATTATTTGCCTGCTCAAATACTCTCTAAAAAGAGGTGATGACTGTAGAGAACCTACAGGTTCTGGACTTTCAAACCAGTAGGACCCACTGAAATGTAGATCTTCTTTGCATTTTATTTTACTTGTTTGTTCAGTTTCTACCCTGGTCACACTTAGAATGGGACATTTTCTGTATCTGAGTGTCAGGTCACTGGCACTGAGTGTTGGAGTTGACAGTGGTTATACAATACAGATTACCTCATTATTACCTCAAAAACCGTGATATGTAACCCTTTCCAGAGAAACTTACCCTGAGAAATTGGTTGCCTGAACATGACTTTTCCATTATCACTTCAGTGCAATAGAACCAATTCCAGGGCAGCTCAATACAGCTGTCCCTGAGAGCTAAAGAAGATGGGCAATGGCATTACATTCTGGAATTAAACAGGTGGAACTCTTACATACTCATCTTCAGGGTAATATTTGTCAGTATTTCTCTGCCAGTTGGAAAGATTTATTCTTTATAAACTTGATCATCAACATCTGAACAAGTTTCAGTGAGCCTGCATAAGATTGCATCAATATTTGCTCCTATATTCATAATTTCTAAACTTTTATCTGCTTCCAGGAACTATTTCCCCTCCAGTTTTTTATTATACCATGTGTGCTAAACTTACTTAGAGTTGTAGAGCATCGTAGAAAAATTCAAAAGTATTAAGACAGCAAATGAACAACAGCAAGTGTTTACATTAATGTTTTGTCATAACAGAAGTACAGGAGTGCCCTCTAGTTCTCTTAGAAAAACCTAAAAAATACAATAAATTTGAACTTTAATGTGTAAAAAATAATGTAGAAAGTAATGTGGAAAGTAATTTTATTGAAATAATTATTTTCAAGAAAGGCATAAGGAAATAAAGAACTAGAAATAAAGTGAGCATAAAGAATAGCATTAGTTTTGGAAAAAATATGGAAGTATGTGCCAAGGTATGTGATAATGGACACACTAATAGACACTAGGATATTACAGAGCTTCTCATTTATAGTATAGCATTGTGCAAAAAGGTGCATCTCAGTATTTGTACTTCCCGCCACCATCCATGCTGAGTGTGTCCCCCACCAAAAGGCTGCTAGCACTGAACACTATCAGATTTTGTGTGGCTTTTCAGTTCCTCTGTTGTTCCTTATGCTAAGGAACTGTTTTGTGCTTTCTGGTGTTGAAGCAGCATGTTTTTAACTGCTGTCTGAATGAATTATAATTAGTTTTGCAACTCCTGTATCTGATATGATGGTAGGATTATTCGTGTCCATAGACATTTCAGAATAAATGTTGTAAAATAATGCTTGTGTATAGTTTTAAATATATTTTAGGTGTTTTGTTTAAGGAAAATTTTAAAAAGGATGCTTTTCACAAGTCAGTTGTTGAGTCATCTGCAAATGAAAACATCAGTGGGACACAAGTGTCAGAAAAGTGAAACTTTATTGCATGCCGTCAGCTTTGTGACTTGAAAGCTTACCTTGTGCTGTGTCAGTTGTAACTTTCATACATGATATCAAGGAACTGAGGTGATGGAGTTGTATTTTCTTGCAGGGGAATTCCTGGGAAGAAATGTGGAACAGTCATAGTAACAGCAGAGGAACTAGGCTGTTGCCGAGTAAGTGTGTTTGTTACTTTTTCAAAAATAAAATGGAAATTATTTTGTGATTTACTCTACACTGGATTGTCAATGGTGTAATGTATAAATTTGCATTCTGCGATTTATGTAGAAGTTCAGATACTCTTTTTGTAGAACTTGCTCTTAGTTTTAGATAGAAGAAGCAGAAAGAAGCAGAAGCTGATGTTCAATCTCTCTCTCTTGCTCTGTTTTGCATTCTCTGTCATGCTCTTCCATGTCCTCACCCTCTCAGTCTCTTGCTCCGTCTCACCAGGTGTCACATACTTTGTCTGTGTTATTTTCCTACCCAAGTTTATTTATTATTTGGATTAATTCTTATCTGATCTTCTGGGTTTTTATACTTTAGTCAAACTTTTATAGCTCATGTTCAGAATGGCAAAGAGTTTTGGAATCACTGAATTGCTGAGGTTGGAAAAGACCTTGGGAGATTGTCTCATCCAACCCTCCTTCTCTTCTTAGAGCTGGTTACTCAGGGCTCTGTGCAGTTGAGTTTTATGTCCAAGCCAGCTCTACAATCTGTGTTTCAGTGTTTTCCCACACTCACAGTAAAAAGGTTTTTCTTTGTATTTAAACGTAATTTCTTGCATTTCAACTATGTACCTGTTGCCACTTGTTCTTCCACTGGATATCACTGAGCAGAGTCTGTGTACTCCCTCCCATGAGGTATTTATACAAATTCATAAGATCTCCCTGAGCCTTCTATTTTCCAGGCTAAATAATTCCAGCTCTCCTCACATCAGAGATGGTCCAATCCCTAAATCATCTGAGTGACCCATTTGCTGGAATTGCCTCAGCATGTTCATGTCTTTCTTGTACTGGGGAGCCTAGAACAGTGCTCCCTCCAGGAGTGGCCTCACCAGTGTTGAGTCACTTCCTTCAACTTTCTGTTAGCATTCTTCCTAAGGTAGTCCAGGAGGTTGTTGGTCTTTTTTGCTGCTAAGGGGACACTCGTCAGCTTGGTGTATACCCCCTGGTCCTTTTCTGCAGTGCTGCTTTCCGGCTGGTTGGCCCCGCAACCTGTGCAGGTGTATAGGGTTATTCCCCTCCAAGTGCAGTACCTGCCATTTCCCTCTGTTGAACTCCATGAGGTTCATGTTGGTTAGCAAGCTGCTAAGCCATTTGCTTTACATATAGCAGGAGCAGACAGTAAGTTTAAACCTCTGAAGGAATGAGTTCTTTCTCCTGGAGTTTTAAAAATTAATTCTAATATGCTTTTCCTGCCTGTGCATCTTCTTCCCTCAGAATGCAATATTGGATGTTAGAAAATACTGGAAAAATCCAGAGGCATTTAGCTTAGAAAAATACTCTTTCTCTGCAGCCCTCTACAAAGGAATTCTTGATTCCAGCCATTCAAACTGCACTATTAGGACATTGCACGAATGTAAATATATAGAGGTCATCTAGAAGACAGATACCCTCATTTATTTTGTTTTCTATTTGCATAGTTTAGTCAATGATTTTTTTTTTGGTATAGTAAACTGCATGCTAAATGTAATTTTTCTGTGTCACCCATTTCAGGATTCAGTTTTAATGCAGTTTTGTGCAAACAAACTAGACAAGAAGGACTTCTTCGGGAAATCTGATCCTTTCCTTGTATTTCTTCGAAGCAATGAAGATGGCAGGTAGATGCCTGTTTTAAGTATTTTGCTGCTAAACATTAAACAACTTAATTGTAATAAAGTAGTGTTACTTGTGCTAAGATATAGTATGCCTTTAAATTAAATAGAATTCTCCAAGGAAATTGTAGATGCAAAATATACTAACGCTTAGAGATTGTGTTTGGTAAAAACATTTTATACCGCAAATTTGGAAATATCTTTTAACTTTTTGACAGTGTTCTAGGAAATAGAATTCAAAAGTACCCTAAAAAGAGTTCCTGTTTTTTACAAATGGCTGTTTGCTATATTCATGCTTTAATTTGTTAGAGTAGACTAATCTCTTCTGTTCTACTGCTAAGACTTGACGTGCACTGGTCAACACACTGCCAATGTGGGCCTCTACTGGCAGGTTAAGTTTTCTTGGAAACTGAAAGTGCTCATCTCACCCCAAACCAAAAGCTAGACATGGTATTAGTTGTTTCAGTAACTTATGTTGTTAACATAAACCTATGTATGAGTATTTGTGTTTGTTCCCTGCACTTTTCCTCTTAGAGGTAGATTTTAGGAACGATTTCCTGAATAAACATTGAATACCTTAAATTACAAGCCTGGAGGAGTTATGGCTCCTTTGTGAGTGGTATTAAGTCAGTGGTGGAATTTCTCTGGGACTACTGGTATATCAGTTTCTCTTGGCCTTGCATGCCATGCTTCTCCACTTTCATTCAAAGAGGTGAGTGTTGAGCCACAGATTCTTTATTGGTCTCCTGAAAACAGCAGGAGATTGGGAGAGTAGTTCTGCACCTGTAGCATAGGGATGCCTCCTTTTCTGTTTCTTATCTTCAGACGTGTCCTCTGAATGAGAGCCAGGATAAAAACATAGGCCTTTGGAATGTAAGGAGGATATTCCCCCAAAGGACAACTTCAGTTACAACTGTATGAGGAATTTCACCAGTAGTGATTTCACCAGTGACCTTGCCTCCTGTTTTCTTTTGAACAACTCAGTCCCCAAGATGAGAGTTTAAAAGATGAATTTCAATTTTGCATCATTTAGAGAAAGCAAAATGCATTAAACCACTTCACTGTGTTTCACCTGAGAGGTGATCATGGGATCTCACAGAATCTTACATGTTTTACCTGAGACGGCCCTGGTTAAAAAATCTTGGACATAAAATGGGGAGTAAGAATCCAAAAGCCATCACTCCCTTGGCTCAGTTTCTTAATCTGTTTACAAGACCATTTTCTTTCTGGGTCTGCGACTGATTCCTGGCTGTACAAGGTGTATTTAGGCAAGTGGGATGGAGACTGCTCTTGCCTGAAATAACTCACTGAATAGTTTTAATTCTTGTTGAAGTTTTGGGTGAAAACATTTTAGGTTTAGAGTTGTTTAGCACTCTGCTCTCTAATCTCTCTCAAATGAGTCTGTCCTCTTCAGTCTGCCCTTCACGATTTTACTATGCTTCTTTTTTTCTTATCTTAAATGTTATATGGACATTGTATGAATGATTACAGATTACAGCTCTTTTGATTCCATGGTAGAGGACACAAAAGAAGAAGTAAATAAATGCAATATATATTCTTTTTTTACTTACAGTTTTACAATCTGCCACAAAACAGAAGTTGTAAAAAATACATTAAATCCAGTGTGGCAGGCATTCAAGATATCTGTCAGAGCACTGTGTAATGGAGACTATGACCGGTAAGCAATAGCTTGAGCTTTCTTTTCCTCCCCCCCAGCTCATATATTCTTTTATATATGATCTTTTCTATACACTTCGGTTCCTGGTGTTATTTAATGAATGTTTTGAAAGGATAATAGGCGTTCAAAACTATTTGCCACATTAAAGAATTTAGAAAAAGAAAGCAAATATGCTAAATCTGTAGGAAATGCTAGTGGTGATTTCTGGAAAAAATTCTTTGCTCCATATGGTGTGATTTAGAAACAGAAAGAAAAGGCTGATTTAAAGAGTGGCCGCTGTGACTAGTGTGCACAAGTATTTTTAAATAATATTTCAATGAAAAACAATGATGGTCTGTTTTCCTGGAGTGACATTATAATGTCAGAGAATGCTAATAAAGTAAAACCTTTAAAATACATATTGATGTGATGAGAAACACAGAAGGTAATTGTCTTCAGATTTGAAGTTTTCAGTGATCCCATGCAAGAAGATCCATCTTTGAATGGCAATAATACCATGTTTTTAAGCAATATTTTACCAATTATAACAGGCAGATTAGTTGAGTAATGATGGATATTTTTAGACTCCTTAAGAATGGTGTTGCTGGTTACTCTCTCAGTTAGATGCAATAAAATGCAGCAATTTCATAATAAATACATTCTAATCAAATAGAATTTTTAACTTGAGGTTGGGTTTATGTGCATAATGCATAAGCAAAATAGTACTTATGAAGCTAATCTCTGGACACTGCCCTATTTATCATATTAAAGAAAAACAGTTTTCATAATACTTAAGAAAGATATTTTGGTGGAGGCCTATTAAAATAACTCCGGCATTCCAAAAGAGAATTAAAAAGCATAATAGCACTCCTCAAACTGTTGTCTATCTGCCGTTGTCCCATGTTGATTCTACTTTGTATGCTTTGAACATAATGTTCTTAGTGAATGCCTTGTGAATAAAGGCTCCATGAAACTTCATAATCCCACCTATAACGATCATGTTTCAAATTAATACTCATTAGCTATCAAATTAATTCAAATTAGTATCTGCTGATAGTCCAGAAAAAGCACCCAAACTTTGTTTTTTTAATTAGAAAACTTTTCTTTCTAAAGGTAAGGATTATGTTCTGATGATCAATGTTGTAAATACATAAAAACACAAACCCCAAATGTCTCTTTCACATAATAGTAGTTTTGCAGATCAGATTTTGGTGCTTCAGGTGCTGTGATAGATGTAAAAGGTGGGAGTAATGTCATTAGATATGTATATATCACAGTAAACGTTCATTCTGATTTTAGAAGACTAAATCTTGAGTTAGTGCATGCTTCTGAGTGAGCTCTGTCCACTTTTTCATTATGAAAAGACCAGGATTTGCGTAATTTTTTTTCAAACTATATAATTATACAATGTTTTCAGTTATCATAAGGATGGCATTTCAATACTAGAGCAATACATAGTATCTAATATTTTTGTTCTTTCTCTCTGTTAGCTCTCAAATAGCACTTACACACAGTTATTTTCTTCATAAAAGTTTTAAAACTGAGATACCCATCTCTAACCTTGATTTCTGTTTTAAATTAAAGATTTGTTTTTTAATATTAAAAGAGGAAACCCACCCTCTAAACTGTGTCCTCTAAGATAAAGGTTAAATATCTGTATGTGAAGATTTGAAAGATCTTTTAGTATCTTGCATGTCATGCAAAAAAGGTAAAACTCAAGATCTGTGATCAATCCTTTGAATATGAAATAAATTTCAGGAGAGAGGAGCTTTATTCAAGGAGTAATTGAATAATTGCTCTTATTGAAGTTGCATGTCTGAATAACCTTCTCAGGAATTTATCTTGATATTCTTAAGAATTTATTTTAATAATTTAAGTTTTCTCACTGAGATGATTTGGCTATTTGAACACAGATTTGCATCATAATTCAGAACTTAAATCCCAGTAAACCTTATGTAAATCTTAACTTAGTAGTGTGTCCTGACTATCTTAATAGTAACAGGTTTTGAAACCTGTAAGTAAAATAATGGTTCTCTAGGGAAAAAAACTGTGATATTGCCTTTTTTTACTAAATTAAATAAAATTTCCTTTCAAAAGTCAAATACTTGATGGGTTAAAGTAGGTTTGGAGCTGTTCTTCACTTCATTCCACAAAATAACTTTCACTTTAATCAGCTTTCATTCTAAGGTAACTTAACCCAAACTGAATTCCACAAGGGGTATAAAATATAACAAATGGTGAGGCCAGAGCCTTTAAATTTGAGTTGGAAAGAGAAACATCCAGATAAAGTAACTCTTCCTTTTCCTACTTTGGATATAATAAAAAATGTGAAAAACAAGTAGGTATTAATTTCTTGGTGTATATAATATCAGCTGTCAATCAACCTTATCCCCAAAGAGTCCCTTCCTGGTAAAAAAAATATTCAACATGTATGTAATTGGAGAAATGGGGATTAGCTTCCATGGAAGCATATTATAAAGTAATTGCTTAGATTCCTGTCCCCTCTCTTAATACCACTGACCTGATGACTTCATATGAAACTGTTCTGAAGAATAAAAGAAAGTAAAGTTGTTGCTTAAAATATAGGAGGTCTGGAGGTGTTATTTTTTTATCCCATATTCAGTTTATTTTAGGCCAGATAGGATTCACTGTTACTGATTGTTGAATTTACTTATCTATGTACACTTTCTGTAGTAAAAGGAGATAAATACAGCTATATGCTATCCCCTCGTGTGTGTTTCCTGTTTCATTAATGATGTTCATGATAATAGGCTCTGTAGTATTTGCGTTTTAAGACATCCGCTCTTCGACTAAGTATGTAAAATAAGATTGACTCTTTACGTGGTAAATCTTTGTTTTCTACATTTTGTCTGTTTCCCAGTCATGCCTGAAGCAAGAATAGTTAGAGCTGTCCTCAAAGGTTCACATTACTCACAAGGAAACAGACAAAATGTGTTTTTAAAAACTTTGATAATACTTTAAGTTTTGAAGAATCATTTATTAAAAAAACAGAAAATTGAGAGCATCGGCGAGTAAAGATATATTGGCTGAACTTCCAATGTGTTTCATTGTTTTCTAGTTTCCACTGTATTTTATTAGTAATTTATGAAGATGTGTTGCATAACCTGAGTGATTGGCTATTTGCTGCCCCATGAGGAATGACTGAAAAATATTTGCTTTCTGGATTTGACATAACTGATGCACCCATATTCCATTAAACTTAAAGGCAATGCAGGTACATTTTAATGTATGTTTTAATAAGGTCCTGTTGTTGATTTATTTTTTTATTTTTTAGGACAATTAAAGTAGAAGTGTACGACTGGGATAGAGATGGAAGGTAAGACATTAGTTCTGTTGTGAAACTTTGGGGTTATCTGTGCATACTTATACACATTTTAAAAAGTAAAAATATTTAGTGTCCAGAACAGAATTAGAGAATGATATTTATCAATATTTAGGGGTACAGGTATTAGAAAAAGAGTTCTGCTGTGACACAGTTGTGTTTTATTTTGCAATTGTGGTAAATACTGATGCCTATTTCAAACATGCTGTGTGTATATTCATCCATGGAACAAGCGAGATGGAATGTTTTACGATCTGTAAAATCAGTTTTGTGACTCTCATTATGTTACCAGTTAGTGTACCTGTATGAAGAGAGGCTTCATCTGTTTTATAATCTACTTTCTTTTGCTTAAAACACTGCTTTATAAACCATTGCTTTTCAAGTATGACAAAATGCCTGTGCCTGCAATTGCTACTTCTTGATTGCCTACGTACTGCAATGTAGGAGCCACTTATTAATTGTCTTAATTTCAGATTGTGTTTGATTGTTCATTTCCATGTCTGTCTTTATCAAAACGTTATTATAAACTCTAGAGTTGGAAGACCTGAGTTTTATATAACTCTATTGCTGGAAAGAGGACAGTGGAGTATCCATGGATTTTCTGTTACTAAATGCTGGAGGGATATCTGCTATTATTCTGTACTGACTGTATATTTTTTTCTGAAGAAATTAGCCTTTCAAATTGCCTTTATTCTGATAAACAAGGTAGAATTATTTTTTAACACACTGGATTGATGCCTCCTATTCTTTTAATAATTTCAGAGCTTGTATCTTAATACTTTGGTTAGAAACTCATAAATCATGGTGCTAGAACTAAGAGATATAATAATATGTTGATTTCTATTTACCTTTAAGTTGGTCTATCTTAATTATTTCCTATTAATCTTAATTTATATTTTAAAATATATGGATAGGCACTTGCATTTTGATTTATAATATTATTTATTTTACAGTAATGTCTTTAATATTACCACTGCAATTTGCTTCTAGTATTATAGATAATGATATTGTTCTTCTGTGGCAATGGATCTTTTAATCATAACAGGCAAATTTATCCTGTGCTATCTTTCATTTCCTTGCTGACAAGATCCAAAAGCATATTTAGCTTTCTCAAATTATAATTTTGTCTTTTTGGTTCCGTCATGCAGCTCGTTGATTTATAAGCATTCTTATCACATGTTTGCCCTCTATAAATACCTGCTAGTGAAGATTCATCCTTCTTAATCAGATGTTCCCTGAAGAGGAAAAATAACACATTCTGTCAATTAAAATAAGTGTATTTAAATTAACAAAGCCATACTAGGAAAAAATCACTGCATCCTTGTTAGAATTTCTCTTAACATCCTTTCCTCACTAATATTTGCCAAATCCTTGAAAATTTGATATATTTGTACTTTTGTGTAAAAGCTACAATATTATTTGAAAATAAACGAACAATGAAAAGTTAATTATATTGCCATGTTAATTAAAAATAAGGATTATATTTTTTCAAGATATCAAACCCCATGTGCTGTCACCTTTTCTCCAAATTTGGTAAGGTTAGAAAGTAAAAGAAGAAATCTGACAAATAAGACTGTGTGGCTGCAATTCTGAGTGAAATCTTTAACATTCTGTGGATTTTAGGCAATCATTAGGCTCTCCGCTCTCAAACAGTTCGAAAGATTATCTGCTTTTGCTCACAGCATATGAATACCTATAAAATTAATATCTATGGAAACAAAAAGTGAAGGATACTATTTACGCGTGTTCCTTTTTATTCTAATTGTATGAATTTTTTTGGCTTTTTGCTTTCTGTCTTTTTTGAATTTAGAAGCAGGCAGAACACTGACATCTTACAGGTTAAATTCCTCTGAAAGATGAGACAGTACTCATCTCATGTAACTTCAGACAATGTAAAAATCAGACAAGTAGATTGAACTAATCATTTAAGCTACTTCAGTAGCTTGCAGAGGAAAATGATCTGATTGAATCCATCCTACCTGGAATAAGTTGCCAGTTGGTGGTGTTTATCACTTGCTAGTGATCATAGCGAGAACCTAAGGGCCTAATTTAACTTTTCGTAGCCAAATGTATCTGAAATGAATCCCATTCAAGAACTACTTTAACAATTTTTTTGTGCAAGTCTGCTGTTACTCAGTTTATATTAATTTCCATTTTTTATCTACTCTTTCTATAAGCAGATACTAGCTGATCACCTCACTATGCTGAATCTGTTTGCTCCAAAGACGTACAGACTAGGCAGGGACAACCTTTGAAAGATTGCCTGCTCTCTAGATAGCAAAGCAAGTTATACTGAATTGTGCAGGCTGTTCTGCAATCAGGAAGGCAACATTACTGTGCATGTACTTGATTTCTGAATCTTGACTTGAGCTGATTCTGAATTCCAGAGTCTTGACTAATATGGGGTTTTTTTCCCTTTTCACCATTATGTATTATCTGTGCTTTGAAAAAAGCAGCACCAGATTGCTTTGGGTTGAGCTTCTTACTGTCATGTTCCTAAATTACATTGTTAAGAGTAATTGTCATCATGTAATATCATTATCAAATAGCTCTTGTTTATTTTCAAACATCACTTAGAATTTCTTGACTGAAAGTAGTACAGGCTCTTTGTAACACTAACACTATTAAATATTAAACATTTCTTTGTCTCAAACCAGTTTTTGCTCAAAAATTGTCAAAATGTGGACCACTTACTCTGATTGATACCTTTTATTGCTTCTAAGAGCTGTGAAAAAAACCAAAATATTTGATACTGTAAGAAGTCACAAATGTTAGATTTGTTACTTTGGACAAGCCCACTTGTGTGAAACAGTCACATGGTTTGGGGTTTTTCTGAGTCTCCTTATCAATGAAGTACTTGCAGACAGGTATCACAAAAGGAAAAAATAAGATAACGTGCAACTTCACATCAGCAATACTCTGATGTTTTTATTTCTGTCTGAAGGCTTTTTTACTTAATTTCAGAAAAAAATACGCCTTAGCATACGTGG
Organism: Cephalopterus ornatus; assembly: GCA_013396775.1. Taxonomy (NCBI): domain Eukaryota; kingdom Metazoa; phylum Chordata; class Aves; order Passeriformes; family Cotingidae; genus Cephalopterus; species Cephalopterus ornatus. The sequence continues at coordinate 256,765 of VZRE01010634.1, forward strand.
TGCACAAGCCATTTCATAGTCTTGATATGGCTGTTACGTACAAGAATTGGTTTTTCTCGAGTTTTAAAGCTGTAAATATTGCTGTCCTAACCTGCGGCCACTGAACCATTCATCTGAGAATCTCAATACTGCAGGAGAGATTTTAAATCTCAGATTCTAGGCTCTTTCACCTTATTTTTTATCCTCCATTTTCATCCTCCTTCTCCAACTAGATAGTTGATTTATAAATTATTGCATTTTTCCCTTACTCATTGACATATTTCTGATTATGATTGTCCTTTCCTCTATTTTTTCCCTTTAGATAATTAAAAAATTCAAAGTTAATACAATTTTGAAAGTGATTTTCAGCACTTAAAAACATAGGGCTAAAAGTGGAAGATTTAGGGAGATGAGCTTCAAGTGATACTTTTGTGTTCTAAGAGCCTTTGGTTCAGTGTTCTGATATGCCATTCATGGACAAATGTCTGTATATCTAGGATTATTCGGTGTTAGGAGGACAAAGAGAATAACTATTTTGGATTCTCAATCCAGAGACTAATAAGGAGATCCACTCGGTGAAGCATGATCATTAAACTGGGAGGCATCAGTGCCTTGTTTTTCTTTGAGTTATACATCCGGCAAAGGCAAATTTTGCCCAACAGGCACTCATCCTTCAGAGCCAGCCTAGGGAAGGGGCACACATCCACCTGAATACCGAGTGTTAAGATCCAAGTTGAAGATCTTTTAAGTGCAGAGAACTCTGAAACTGGTTTTATACCTTTTTAACGTGATTAATTCAGAGGAATAATATCTTTCTAGCTCAGGTCTTGTCAGTATTTGCATATAGCCACAAGGAAAGGAGACTTTCCAGTGTCTCTTAGAATTAAAGAAGCAATTACTTTTAAGCAGTATTGATTTTTTTGGCTCCCCAGAGACAGTCCTGTCTGGAATTGCTTATGTTTCCTGTTTGCTACAGCATGTTTGTAGGTAGTCATTAAGCTATTGTTTGAATTTCTGCCTTCGAAATATACAAGCTCACTTGAAAATACAAGGTTAGAACTGTTACAAAAGGGAAAGGTTCCATTTTAACCAGCATGCAGTTTTTGTCCAGTGCCATGGCTACCTAAGGTTAAATACACCTTATGTGCTCCAGGCCACATAGAACTCAAGTACCATAGCACGTATGGATGGCTCCCTCTGTTTCCTGCTTAGTCATTGCAGTCTGGAGAGTGTTTCATCAAAATATGTTTCTTAAGAAAAGTCTGTGTCTGTCTTGAAAGCAATTTCCTTATCTCCAAACTGAAAGGGGAGCGTTTCATGGGAGGTGGTCCATTCTGAAACTAATCAGGAATATCTTCACCATATAGTATTTCACAAACTTACTTCCAGAATGCTTTGCTTATTTCATGTGCATTAGCATGATGACTGGACCTTTAAGTTGTTTGATTTACATATTTTGTGAATTCATGCTGATTTCAGAAAATGAGATTTATATTTGAGGTGTGATTTTGTTAATTTAATTTCATTATGAATAAAGCAAGAAAGACGTGATGTTGTTGTGGATTGTTTCCATTTTTCCTCTTCTTGCAACATTCAGATTTATTTAAATTTGCTGTTAATTTTTATAGCTTAATTAGAAGTGCACTGTATTTCTTAAAAACAAGTTTTACAAGTCACAAAGTCATAAAACTTTGACTTCCTATTCTAGTTTACCATTGGAGGGAAAGTAAAAAAGTTGCTTTCATAGCTCACCAGATGTGGAGGCAGCATGTAGAGGAAGTACAACGCCTTGTTAGGGCACAGCTGAGAAAATTTGGAGCAGCAATGAGCAAAGTTTGGATGGGAAGAGTGGAGAATTGGGACCAGGTCTGGTGACTTTGACAGGAAGCTGAACATGAGCCAGCAGTGTGCCCAGGTGGCAAAGAAGGCCAATGGCATCCTGGCCTCTATCAGGAACAGTGTGGCCAGCAGGAGCAGGGAAGTGACTCTTCCCCTGTACTAGTGAGGCCACACCTAGAGTACTGTGTCCAGTTCTGGGCCCCTCAGTTCAGGAAGGATATTGAGGTGCTGGAGCAGGTCCAGAGAAGAGCAACCAGGATGGTGAAGGGGCTTGAACATAAATCCTATGAGGAGAGGCTGAGGGAGCTGGGGTTGTTTAGCCTGGAGAAGAGGAGGCTCAGGGGAGACCTCATCACTCTTTACAACTACCTGAAAGGAGGTTGTATCCAGGTGGGGGTTGATCTCTTCTTCCAGGTAACCAGCAGTAGGACAAGAAGGCATGGTCTTAAGCTCTGCCAGGGGAGGATTAGGTTGGATATTAGGAAGAAATTTTTTACAAAGAGAGTAATCAGACATTGGAATGGGCTGCACAGGGAGGTGGTGGAGTCACCATCCCTGTAGGTTTTTAGGATGAGACTGGATGTGGCACTTAGTGCCATGGTCCAGTAACCACAGCAGTGTTGGATCAAGGGTTGGACTTGATGATCTCAGGGGTCTTTTCCAACCCGGTTGATTCTGTGATTCTGTGACTGCTGAGAGGCATGTAGCTGATTTTAGGTACTCACCTCTGCATTCGCTTCAACTCCAGGTACCCAAGAAATATGAACTCACAGATCAGTCACTTCTGGCAGCCTTGTGGTTTCTGTGCCCCAGTTTCCTGACTCCAGTCTGGCCTTTCCCAGCAATGCTTCATCCACTACACTCCCTCTGGCCACTCTACTCACAGTGGCTCCTTGGCAGCATGCCACCCCCTGTTTAAGAGTTGACAAAGCAGTTCTCAAAATGTGAATGACAGCACAGGAGTGCCAAGTATATTCTTGGAGCAGGAGTAGAATTTAGAAAGAAATTTGATAGCCACTACTTTACTGTTAGGTTAAGATCTAGTGGTATCTAATACCATAAGCTGAGCAGCCTCACTGGGTTGCTTTTCTCTTCACAGATGGGAAATAAGCTTTGCGTCTTTCCCTTAAAGGTACCATTCAAATGTCATGTTACATACATTGATAGGGCTGGTCTTTTCTGGTTTAAGTTACTCCTTTTGTAATCTTAATACCTCCCCTTCTCTCACATAGTCTCACACACAGTTCAGAGTCTGTAGTGCCAGTGGTCATCCAGTGAGGAAATGGTGATAGTCTTTGGCTGCCCACTCTGGTTTTTCATATTCTGTAAGCTTACTTTGGGATCAATCACTGATTTACAACATAGTCCTCATTGTGCAGCTAGGTTAAGCAAAAGCCATCAAGAAGATTTAATCTTAATACTTTCCATCTCTACATTTGTATTACTAATAGAGTGAACACACGACAGAGAGAGAAATAAAGATTTTAAAGCAAATTGTATCTGTTTCCATTGCTCCTTTCTTGGGTGTCAAGTTCACATTGGCCGTGCTTCTCTTTTTCATAAATAGATAAAATACATGTTTAAATTACTAAATGCTATATATTTGAAACCCTTTTTTTTTCATACAGCCATGATTTCATTGGAGAATTCACAACAAGTTACAGAGAGCTGTCAAGAGGGCAATCTCAGTTCAACGTGTATGAGGTAAGTATTATGAGTATTTGCTCTCTTTCAGGAAATGAATGAGAAAACAACAGTGGAAAACATTGAAAACAATTGAAAGATGTTCTTGCCAATAATGAGAAGACAAGCCTATGTGGCTCTAGTGAGTTTTTTTCTGTGTGGTGTGCAAATCTTTGTTATTCCTTAAGCCATCCTTTAAGTGGTCGCAGACTACTGTCATTTAACCTCATTATTTTGTCAATTTTCATATTCCTAATATAAGTGATAATAACTATGTGGTTTAGGTAAGCAGTAGTGGAAGGAAGGGAAGGAGGGTGCTCCAATTGTGTGCTGCAGTTTTGTTTTAAAGATGAGCAAAGGTGCTGCTGTGCAGAGCAGGACAAAGAAAACTTGAAAGACATGGGGCTTTTGTTCTTATTTAGATCCCAGATCAACCCCAGAGTTACTGTAATGTACAGAAGTTTCCCATGGATAGTGTCACAACACAGATTACTGTATGCCATGGAAATGTCCTCTTGTGTTGTGTCACTGACATGACTCCTACCCTACCAGGAATATTCTGTCATGACATCTTAAGTAATTTTTTTGTTTCTTAAATATAGTATCAATATCATACTCCCAGTGACAGGATACATTTCCTGAGCATCTTATGTTTACCTCCCTACATTGCAGTCCTCAATGGTACTGCTCCTACTTGATTAGTCTGTACAGTATCAGAACAAAAGAGATTGAACAAATTCTTTTTAAAATGTTTTACATTTACAAACTGACCCAAGGCAGGTAGAGAAGTTTGTGTTTGAGTGAGTGTCCCATATTTTCAGATTAGAAACACTGCTAGAACAAGCTCTTTGTAATTGAACTTTTTTTAATAGGTAAGAGTTCATGTAGCTTCCTAGGTTCCTACAGGTGTGTAAAAATTTCAGAGGCTAAAAAATGTTGTTTCATTTATAAAGTTATCTGAAATTTGAAAAAATACATCAATATTATAACAATTATAGTACCTGGAATTATAGGAGAGAAACAAGCTGTTGTTTAATTCATCTTTGCTCCCAAGTAGATGCCTTTTTTCCCATGATATTTCACTCCAAGCTCTAGTGTAGTTCCTCGCAATTGTTAAGAAGCCGGTTGTCAAGTTACCTGAAGCAGAAAGTTCAGATGAATCTCCTTTTCGGCATTTAATGACTGCTGGCAAGCAATATGCTGCTAATTCAGGCCTGACCATTGAATTCTGGAGAGCAGTGAATGAACTGCCACAGGGCAGACAGGCAGTCTGTTACCTTCATTTCCCTCTTCCAGACAATTGTCAGCAGGATTCACTTTCTGGCTAAGATTTTGGTTCAAGAAGAATTACTGCATTGTTTAATAACCACCATTACACAGATATAATCCATTATTTGCCAGTCAAAGCACTGTTAAATGGAGGGGCAGGAGTTACTTGGGATTTCTTAAGTGTTAAAGGGCTTAGATGCATGTAAGGGAGTAAAAACTTCGAAGAATACTTAGTGTATTACAGTGTGCCATACTGGAGGAAAAGAAAGAGTCACTTGTTTAGCCTGTTTGGGAAGACCTCAAATGATAGTTATCTGTTCCTGCCTTACGTTTCACAGCTGTTCTGTGTTGTGCAAAGGAATAGGATCTTGAAATGTAATTTCATTTTGGTTAAGGGGTGAGAATTTTTGGAAGACATGTATTTCTGTTTTTCCCATTTTCAGGCAAAATAGTTTCAGTATTTTACAGCAGATAAGTGACTAACATTTCAATGGGGAATGTTCTAATTCCTCATCATTCGCAGAACATCTGCGAGTAGTTTACAATAAAACTTGGCAGTAAGCCACAAGGATTTGAGTTTCCTAGTTGTATAGTTGAGTGACCTAATTACCAAAATAATGTTTTGCTTCTAATTCCATGTGCGTTTCTGAAAAAAAGCCGGAGTACATTTTAATGTGTATGTAATGAAATTGTCTGAGACTTGCCTTTGAATGGGTGGGTACTCATAAGGAATACAATTTCTGTTCTTGACTACAATGAGAAATTTTGTAGGTAGAGGTAGAACAGCTCACATGTTTCTCAGATAATACCAGTGAGAAGATGGAAAGAGATTAACTGGATTGTGAAGAGGTGCATTGTGAAATGACAAAGTAGTGACACAGGACATTGAAATACTGGAATCAGGAATGCAGAAAAATGCAGAATCTTGTGAAAATTCGAAGAGTATTTGAGCTCAGATACAATGAACAATGTCACCTCTGTTGCCCCAGTCCCTTATTTGTCAAATGTGAATGCGAGCACTGACTTACCTGACAGGTACCACAAAGATAAATTCACTGTTTTTCAACATGCATATATCCCAGCATTGAGATGCATAAGTAATGCAGTCTTATTTAAAAATACACTGAGAATCCACTGAAGATAGACTACTTTCTGCATTGAAAATATTGTAAACACTTATCTTTATATTAGATCACACTGCTTTGATGTTTGTATCTGTGTTTCTAGGTAATAAATCCAAAGAAGAAAGGAAAAAAGAAAAAGTACATTAATTCTGGAACAGTAAGTTAATATAATATATGTTACTGGATGCTTTTCTTTTTGTTTGAAACAGTGTAGCTGACTTGTAATTTAACAGATTAGAAGAGAACCTTCTGTGAACGCCACAATAACTATTTATTGTTACACAGCATTTATTTTCAGATTTTTTTTTAATTTGAAGAGTCTGACAAAGAATGTGTCCAGGAGTGCTCTTAAGTTGTTAATGGCAACAGCTTTTTTTAAATTTATGTTGGAAGATCTGTTATTATAGTTTGGGATGGGAGTTTATTGTCCTTTTGTTTGTATTCCATGTTCTGTTCTCATGTTTATGAACCATTTGCTAGCAAAGCAAATATTTCCCTTCAGCACTTTCTCAGCTTCCATGTCCTGGTAATGATGGTCAGAACATAATTTACAAAAAATAAAAATAAAAAAAGAAAAAAGGTAGAAATTGAAGATTTGTATATTGAAAAATCAGATATATCTTTTTTGAAAACACATCCAGCATGTGGGTTTCTTCCACATGAATAGTTCCACTGGAGTCAGTAGGGCTACTTCCACACAGAACCATAGCCTTGAAGGAATGTTTTGACATTCTCACTGTTCTTGCGTAGGTCTGTTCATCGGTAGGAAAATAAACACTTGTTTTTCCATCTCTGCTTTAAATTGTAAAAAAAAAAGGCAGAAACAGGCTTGCCCATTAAGATTTACCGTGCAATGTCTGATTCATTTTGCTAACATATTCCTTTTACTAAAATCTATCATGTTTAAATAAAGTTCTATTGCGCTAAACTAGCGAGTCAAAAACTTATGTAAAGTGATTATTTTCAACCAACACTAAAAGTTTACTCAAACTCGTAGGTATGAAATCTGACTTTTGGTATAAAAGAGCAAAAAATGTATTTTCACGTTCAATTTTTAATTTGATTTTGACTTAAGATATTTTAACATCTTCACATATATCTGTCTCTATTTGAAAGAACGTATTTTACCCATGTTTGAACAGACAAAATCTTGTTATTCTTTGTTTCCAATTACATCAAAATTTCCAATAAACAGTTAGCAATTGTCTTTCCTTTGTCCTTCTCTACTAGTGTTCTCTTTTGTTGGTCTTTTAATTTCTTTTCTTTATCAAGTCATCTTTGTCCTCGTTTGCCCTTACTTCTAGTAGTCCTTCAGGCTTTCCTTATGCTTCTCCAAATGGTCACTTTCTTGCTTGTTTGCCTGCAGTTTTGTTTTTCTTCTCCTGGTTATTCACCCAAGATATTCTTTATCCCACAGATTTCTAAATTATCAGGCCAGGCACCAAGACCATCATTCTCACTAATAGGAAGTAGACTTCTGGAGAGTTTAAAGTGGCTATAGATCACTGACTGCTATCTCACTGCTACTATACATACAGTACACATCTCAATGTATTATTACTCATTTTAAATTGAGACAGACGAATTGCATACCGAGGAAAAATGTTTCAGAATGCATTATTAGTTTCAAATAAATCCTAGTAATGAAATTAAAAATTCACTGGATAAAACTTGACACGTTGGTAGTCATTTTCTGTTTGGAGATAAACACTTAGGCCACTTTGGGAGTTGTTTTCTTTCTATTTTTTACCTTTTAACATCAGATGCTCTGAAAACATTTGCTTAAATTAATTAAGAACAATATGACCAGCTGTAAGGCCAGATGAACTGTTAATATTACTGTGTCCAGTGGGAAAATGCATAGAAATTTCAGTCTTATATGCAAGTCTGTGTTACTGATATCCTGGTAGAACTTGTCTTGGTCTTCTCTTCTCAACTAGATAATTTTAAACTTTGGTAGTCACTAAAAATCATGGAGAACCTGTGGGAAAGGAAGGAGGATAGAAGACAGAATTACTACCTGTAATCTCATTCTGAATCTAAGTTTACAACACAGAAGCATTTAAAATTTTTACATTTTGCTGCAGGTGGAGGCAAATCAAATTTTGTGACAAATTTCCATCCCCTTTTTATTCCTTGTATCGTTATCAGTGGAATTGCTTTGAGTAGTTACTTAATCGGTTTTCATTGCCTGCCTGCTGGACTTACCCTGTGAGAGAGTTTTGTGTCACTTTGTAAATAAAATTAAAATAATTTGAATTTTTTGTTTCATAAATACTGCACAGTGTATGAAGATCTTAAATGCTGGATCTTTTCCACTTGAGTTTATACTTCTGGGACTCAATTATTGAAAATGCCAGTAAGACCTTTAGATGACTCTCTGTGTTTTGGATCTATATCATTTCTGAATGATAAAAGCTGTAATTGAAGAAATTTCTTATCTTTGTATTTATATACATATATGTTTAAAAACTTAAGATTTTTTATGTATGTTTCATATATGTGTATAATTTACTAGATTTTTGCATCCTTGGCTCAATGCCACTTTTAATGTGAGATGAGTAATTACTTAAATGATTGTAATTTTGTTCTTTAAACAGTGTTGAAGTGCTCATAGAATAGGTACATTATCATTTAGCCTCTAATATTCATTTGTAGATGTAGTACACAGTGATCAGAAAATACGTCTGTAGTAGCCTGCTCTGGAATACAATCTTCCATTCCACCTTTCCTTATTAAAAAAACAAAAAGGCAACTGTAGTAGACTTCCCAATTTGTCTCTTCCCTTTCAAGAACTACCTATTGAAATTATTTAATATCTTTTTTAATCTTCTTTTTCCCCTAACACTGTAGGAAATTACATCTTAGGGACAGAACTCCAAAAACATTGTGCTTATGTCTCTGCTTGTTCAACTGGGAAACACACAATTCATGTCTGACTCTCTTTTATTTGCTTTCAGGTAACATTGCTTTCCTTCCTAATTGAAACAGAAGTTTCATTCCTTGACTATATTAAAGGCGGGTATGTGATTGGTGTCAAACCTTTCTTGTTTTCCCAGTCTCATTATAGTTCACTAATAATTTATTTATGTACTTCACATATGATCGCTCAAAGTGATATCTGTAAGGAGTGTTGTTTCCTCATTTTAGAGGCTGTATTTCCTACCCAGAGCCTGTAGATAACTACTGACTTTACAGAACCTCACTTACAATGTTGTAATTGGTATTGATAAGGACTGATCAGCTAGAGAAATTCAACTTAAGCTTTTTTCCACTCTTTTTACAGAAAATGAATATAATTCAGTAGAATGCTCTGTGTTTAAAAGTATGAGCAGTACTACTTATCATTTATTTATCTTATGTAGAATCTTCTTTGTAAATTCATACAATTATTTCTATGTACAGCTCAGTGAAAACTACAGAAATACTTGTATAAAATCTTACCTTTCTTTCTGCAACATATGCAGTTATGTAAACATGACAAGGAGACTCAGACTCAGAGTTATTTTCTTGGCTTCTCCCTTCTTTTGTTTGTCTGATTTAATATTACTGTGTATCAGTCACAGTCCAGTTGACAGATTTTGAAGGAAGAGGGAAGAGAAGATTTTGTCATTAATCAGTCTGTTTTCCCATCAAGTATATCCTCCAAAATTGTTTTTTTAGTTCCCTGTTTTTCTTCCATTTAGTTAGAAAACACTGATTCTGCAATAGACTCAATATTTGCTCTGACATAAATGGATGCTTATGAAATACTTCATGTTCAGAACTTTCATTATAATTGATTTGAGGTGTCTGGAATTAATACTGAGTTAGTGGAAATCTTGACAGCTTTAATTGTAACAAATTGGGAGTATAATATTGATTTCATTTATGTTTTGAGTCTGCATCTGTTTAATTGGGGTGTTCCATTATCAGTATCATCAATATGACAGTTGTTTTCTTAAAGAACTTTGGAGAATGAAATAGAAGTTTGTCCATAAATTCTTATTTTATTTTACTACAGAAGACTGGATTTTATAGCAGTATGGCAGGAAAAAGGTGGATGTCTCTTCTGTGTCTGAATATTACACCAAGTGGTACCATCTTAATAGCAGGCTTTCCTTACATCTTGATACTTCATCATGTATTTTGCTACAGTGACCTTCCTACATTTAAAATAAGTACATTGTACTAAAAATAATGTATATTTCAAAATCATATTTCTCCTGCCACTTAGCAGTTAATACCATATTCCTGTCAAAACACCTCCAAATATATGAATAACCTCAGGAATGTAAGGTTTACAGCCTTGAAAAGGAATGCAGTTGAATTTAAGGAATGACCGTCAAACCTAATTTATGGTCTGCTTTTTTTTTTTGCCTGGAAGAGAAAGAGACACCAGGAGCCACAAAGCTCTTAAGATTTAGTGGACAGAAAAGATATTTCTGTGCAGAAGTTTCTGGTCTGTTTGACTTATTAGAATAGGAAGTGAGCTAAGCATTTGTAAATCAATAAAATTCAGGAGCTGAATCCTCTTACAGCTCAAAAATATTGTCATTTCTTCTGTCCCAGAGTAGTGGAAGATAAGAGGAAATATTTTCTTCCCATCACGTTAAAAGCCTTACCTTCATCCAGGTTTTTGGAAATGAATGCCCACACATTGTTTGGATCCAAAAGGCTCTGGACATACATTTTTAACTGAACTGTATTGAATCATTGATGGTCAAAAGGGAAACTCAGAACTCCTTTCATGACAGCTGTTTAATCCAGGGAGTACGCCATATAATCTAATGAGATGCATATTTGATGTTCAGAGGAGACCTGGCAAGAGAAACAGTTACACAGCGAGGGCTGCCATAGCTGTGTATTTTGGAGGTTTTGCCATGTATTTCTTGTATCCTTGGAGAATATTAGGGAGTAATAAGACTATATAAGAGGAAGATCTTGTAGAGACTTTATCTGAAAAATCTTCTGTATGTTGATACGGCATTTGGCCAAACAAGCATCTGCAAAGGGGAAATTATAAAATAACTGTTGCTGGGGACTTAAATGCCATGGGGAGGATGGAGCCTCTTGGTAGTGTGAGTTACTCCATTAGCCCCGTTGCAGAGTTCTGCACAGTAAGTGATCCTCAAACCTTCAAATGCTCCCCCCTGCTTACAGACCAGCTGGTTGTCATTCTGAAGCCACGGGAGAAAATCCATGTTTCTTCCCAATGTACTGTTTAAAAACCCATAATCATTACAAATGCTATCAAGCCTAGTCAAAAGCTATATTCAGGCTTAATTTGTTCCCTTATATATATCAGTGCTGATGGAGCTCCTACTGAAAAACGATAGGTTTCACTTCGCTCTCTCAAAAAAACCCCAACAAAATGGCTGCTCTGTGGTTGTGAGGTGAGGAATGTTGTTCCTTTTAAGATACTTTCTTCATTTCTTGTTATATATAGGGTAAAATGACCTGTCCACTGATGAAGTAGATCATGTCTTTCTATACCAACTAAATTCACGGTGACACATTCTTCAGCATGCTGAAGGATTTTTGTGCTTGGTGTACCTGACATGTAGTGCTTGTAGTAGTCTTGTTTTACTCTTCAAACACTGCACCACACTGAAGCCCTTAACATTTAAGTACAGGCAGATTATAGCCCAAAAGCAGTTTTTCTTGGCAATGCCGATAATGACTCGAAGCATAAATTTAGGCATAGTTGTTATTAGTGTTATGATAATAATAGTTGTATTAATAACTATAGTTGTTAATTATTATAGTTATTATTATATTATACTAGACTTTTTTGTTGTTTTTCCTAAATTTTTCTTACCTGAGGAAGACAACTTTTCTGCACAGAATATTGATTGTGGTAGAAAACTAGTTGACATGCGCTTCCTAAATCTTTCTCCTTACGTCTAACTGACAGTGCAGAAGGACATTGTGATTAGGAAGCCACGGGGTCTGACATGTGAGTACATATAAAACAAAATCTGACTTGTCATGCCATTAAAATTTTTTTTGGTGAAACTGCATAAAGCAGGATGCAGAAGTACTTAGCAGAAAACTTCTCTCGTAAAGCTTAGGCCTGTGAACTTTTCAGAGATTGAAGCAGCTTTCACTGGTTTTATTTTTTGTTGTTGTTGAAGTCCATATTGAGATCACAGCATTTTGAGAGATAATTCAGGATTCCAGGACTCTTCTTGATACTGTGGGCATTGGTAGGCTTTTCACTTATTTTGGAGGCAGAGTCCACCCATAATGCAGCTTAGTTTGTATTAGCCTTGGTCAGTATGATAAGGTGATTCTTGTGAATCTTTTTTCATACACAGCTTTTAGTTAAATAAATAGTATTTTCTCTGGGCACATCAAGTTATTTGAACAGTAAAACCACTACTGCAAGAACAGGTGTCAGATTGTTGATGTTTAATCTGAATGCGCGTGAGTTCAGTCTGTTCAGAGAGCTTTAATCTTCGCTGATTTGGTCATTAAGTTCATAGTTGCACACAGTAAGAGGCAGAAATTTGAAGGAAGATGTAAAAGATAAGTCTGAGCAAAAAGTCAGTTTTCAAATTCATACAATCTCTTTTTCCTGATAGAGCCTTACTAGCTAAGAGGTGATCTCCAGAACAACAGTATTTTGTCCTGAAGGAAGTTGCAGAACAGGATTGCGATTAATTGGATTGTCACTCTGCAAAAGTTCATAAATAATTTTTATTTACAATAAGTCTATGCTAAGTAGTGATCCATGCATGATAATTGCTTTATTTAGCTACTGTTCAAAATACAGATCTTAATATTCCTGCTTCCAGATTTTAATTTGTCTTCCAAGAATGATCTTGATATTCTCACTCAGAGGATTGACTGGGTTCACATGAAAGAAATCCACTGTCATAAACTGTGATATCATGTCCAAAGTTCGTAAGTCCTGTCCTGTCTGAAGTGTTAAGGAGCAGATTAGTAAAAGCCTACTTTTCTTGTCAAAGTCTTCCATACCAGAGTTAAAATATGTCTAGGGAAAAATCAGTATTACTGTTGAAAATGAACTAGGAATATTTATGGAAGTTAATGATCTTATTAGTGATTTAGAAATTTTCATAAACAGTGAAAAAAGGAAGGATGAAGTCAAGTAACTCTTTTCAGTTTGTTGGGTAGCCCTCAGCTGGAACCTTATGTGAGAGTATTTTCAGTGTTTATTTCCTGTATTAGAACGTCAGTGTCCTATAGTTTGTCCACAAATGATGTTACCATCTCTTGTTTATTTTTCTACAGAACAGTACAACTATTAATAAGACTTGTATTTGCTTTTTCTACAGAACCCAAATCAATTTCACAGTCGCTATTGATTTCACAGCCTCAAATGGTAAGAATAAAAATAAACACCTTGTATATGTTTGTGCTGTGATCAGTTTTAAGTGTACATAGGTGTGTGTTTGTGTCTGTATCAGTATTCAGCTGGTGCCACCTGGACTCAGGATTCCATTTTGCTGAACAACAGACTAGAGGCCCATTCCCATCTAGAAACGCAGAGCAAACAAAATATATAGAAGCTGGAAAAGCTACATATGAAATTAAATAAGTAGGAGCTGTTTGCAAGTATTTATGTGCTTTCTGATTATTATGTTTTTGTTTCTTTATAACTGCTGAGAGAAAACTTAGAAGATGCCATTGAGATGGGCAAAAGAAAAGAGTTTCAGGTGGAGTGAGGCTGAAGTGGGGTGAAGCAGAGATAAATTGTGATCCTTCTCCAAAGCTGCTTTCAGAATGTTGTAATACTTCTGTAAATTTCATCTTAACAGTGTATATCATATTATAAATGACACAAATCTATGTTTCTTCCTGCCCTTTCAATGCTGAAACACGGCTACCGCTGTTAAAATGTATTCAGAACTACTGAAAAACTACTACTATTACAGTGTGTTCAGAAAACCACATTTTTACCTGATACAACTTATCTTTTTTAAGAGAGAAAATTCTGAAGTGATTCACTTTAAAAGTAAATCTGATCCTTGCTTCAACAGGTAACCCTTCACAGCCGACTTCACTGCACTACATGAATCCCTATCAGCTGAATGCTTATGGCATGGCACTGAAAGCTGTAGGTGAAATAATTCAGGACTATGATAGTGATAAAATGTTCCCAGCTCTAGGTTTTGGAGCTAGACTGCCTCCAGATGGAAGAGTATCACATGAATTTGCACTGGTAAGTAAATAAATATTTATATATTGTTTGAATTTCTTTACTACAACAAATTTTTGGGAGATAAGGCTGTACTCTTGAGCAGTCAAAGACAACTAAAGAACAGAGATTGTGATAATTATTCTGTGCTAACTCTAAACAATTGTTTCAGAATTTTTCATCATAGTGAAGTTACTGAGAGAAATCCATAGTCAAGAATTCCCTGTAGGCCAAAAATGGCAATAAAGAAAAGTAATTATCTTTAACCTCAGCTGTAGCAGCATGAGAAACAGATGCTCAAAAGACTTCAGACTGAAGCTAATCTATCTTAAGAAGTGAACAAATCCTGATCCAAGATAATATTTCATTATTATTGTTATTGTTCAGTCTCATTTTCTGGCATCTCTTTATCTTTTACAGGCTGCTAGTTTAGAGACATAGGGATAACTAAATGGACTTTTAGCTGAGGTGACAAGAACAAATCTGAGATTGGTCCATGTGTCAGTTAAATTGCAAACCTAAAATCTACCAGGATTTGCCAGAAAGATTGATCTGGTATAACTGATACTTGTGATTAGTGTGGATATTTTACCTACTTGCTTATTTTGAGGTTTTTGTTCTTCTCAGAGTAGGACAAAGTTGTCAGAATTATAGCAAATGTGTATATATATGTATATATAAATGTATATATAGCAAATCAGGTGAGTTCTAATAAGATAGCAGCAAAGACATGGCATAAGATTGGTGACTGTAGATGTATATTTCTTCTGTCAGTGTGTGCTAGAAAACAATGTCACGTCAAGGAAAGGTTTTCCACACAGAAAGTAACTTAAAACAGGTGCAATTGCAGATACTAATTTAAATCACAGACTTTCTTTGGACTTTGTGTAGCAAGTTCAAATATATTGATACATATTTCAGTTTTAAGGGTGTTTCTAAAATTACTTTAGTCAATTTATGTGTCGTTACTTTTTCCTCTGTAAAAGTGCCACATACATATTATATATGTATACACATAAATATCTATTATATATATGTATATTTCCTTCCTCCATATGTAAACATGTATAGGTATCTCCAGTGTAATGCTAAGCAGTGTTTTCAGCTCTCTTGTTCAATGTTCTGGACCAATTCCATGAAAAATCTGCTTTGGTTTTCTAGATTCTCAGGCAGGTATACTCTACCTCAAACTGAGATACTGGCACACTAAGCCAGTGAGATGTTGGCACTTGAAGGAGAGTTTTCAAAGGTTTTGAAGCCTTACATAGATTACTTGTCTAGTCTGACATGGGTCATAAATCTGGAATGTAGCTTACATGTTTGTATTGACATCTGTAAATAGGTATCCTCATTATAGAGTCATTATGGAGGTAGGTAGTAAAATGCCTATCCTAAGAAGTTACAGTACAGCCATTTTGTGGGCTCCTAATGAGTAAATTCCTTTCTTCATCTGCTTATACCAGGTCAAAAATAATTTTTCAAATGCAGAAATATTGTACCAAGACAATGAGGAATTTATAGCTTACCTTACACTCTCATAGTGTATGAACATCAGGGTCTGGCTGCCATTTTTAAATAAGAAATCACTGAGCCTGAACTGTGCTCCAAAACATGATTCTAGTTTTACATCTGACCTGTAATTTATACCTTAAATCCACACAGGAAAATGTCTGTTACTGTTGTGTGTATGAAAGAGTGTTTAATTACACTTAAGATGCTATTTATGTCTAGGAACCAGTGCCAGTGATTCAGACTGCAAGTAACATGAGGCTGCTAGGACCTCCTTCCCTGGGTAGTTAGCACTCCCAAGCAGGCATGGCACCTACGTTGGGCATTTGTAGTAAACTCTCTGAATAGATCCTAGAATGCTTAGGTCTTTGTCTTTTAAGAATGTACACTAGGTAGTGTTCATTAACCTACGTAACTTTTACTTCAAAATTACTTTCAGTGATTAATCATCTTTTATTTTCATTAGAATGGAAACCCTCAAAATCCATACTGCCATGGAATTGATGGTGTAATGGAGGCATATTACAGGAGTCTAAAATCTGTACAGCTTTATGGACCAACAAACTTTGCTCCTGTAATTAATCATGTAGCCAGGTAAGCATCACCACAGGTAGTTTGCGGAAACTTCTTACTGTCAGTGCAACTATTGCATATGAAAGCCTGGTAGTTAAATGATGCAAAACATTGAAAAAGGTATTTACAGTTGTTTATTCAGTCTAATGTGATTAACTTGCATTTTTGAGTAGGTTTGAAGACCACATGCTAGTGTTATGCAGACCTTCATTGCTGTTTAAAAAGAAATAGAAGTGATCCAGTTGATCTTAGCAGAAATCATAACGAAAGAAAATTTTGGAGATCATTCTGTCGTGTTTCATTTTGTCCTTTAGAGCATGGAATTGTTGCCTCACAGAAAATGCATGAATCTATTTAAAAAAAATTACAAAATCTAAGTTTTTTTTAGGCATATGTAGTTCCTCTAATCTCAAAATGTCCAAAGCATCAACAAAATATTCAAGGTCTCTCTGTGCCAACAGTTCCCAGCTGGTAGCAGTACTTTTAAGGCAATAGTACAGCAGTCACCACTGGGGAACAGCGGTGCTGTGTTATGCAACTCCTTATCTAACTTCTGAAAGTAAAACCCTTCTTGTGTTGGTAGAAGTTTCTTAAGAAGCATGATGTTGCCTTATGTTGGCAGACAGGATCTTAGCTTACAATCTTGAGATCAAGATCTTGACAGTATAATACCTCCATGAATTTATATAGGAAAGTGATATGGCTTAAATGATTTAGCTGAGTAACTACCTGAACAGATTTGATTTTATTTATAGACACAGAGAAAGAACTAATGTTTACAAAATAAAGAAGTAGGGCTGTGTAAATAGTTGTGCTGTTAATGTTTTATTTATGAGCTTGCAAAATAGCTTATTGTTGTAGCAAGAAGTATTTATCTGGTTTTGCAGTTATTAGTTCTACAGACCAGTAAAAAAATAATTTGTAAATTCTGTGGTGCAAAGAATTTTCTGTGCATGGTTAGATAGCTGATTTCAGTTATTTGTCATTAGGATTAGTTGTTTCGCCTTCAGATGATACCATTAAAATTATGTACATGCATATTACATTGCTTGTCATTCTCAAGTAGCTATCACCTTTAATCACCTTTGACATGATCTCTCCAGTAGCAGTTTTCCGTATATGTGGCATTTGGCGTCTGCATTACCCACGTTATCTGAAAATTTAACCCATTGACTTTTCTGGCTTTTTCTTCTTCAGAGCTGGTTGTATCAGCTGAGGTGTCTGGCTCAGAACTTGGCAATTAACCTCCAGCCTGCTGCTTCTTGCAAAAATTGAAATTTTTGATCTAGTGTTACCAAAGCATTGGCATAAATTGAGTTCCTTTTCTCACCAGTTTTTTCTCAGGAATATTTGTCAACTTTTGCAGAATTACAGAAGCCTGTCCAGTAGCACTTGTAGTACTTCCACTGAACTTTTGTTAAAATACCAAGTTGTTGCAAGCTTTGGGAAATCCTCCTGGTAGCAAATCACACTACATTCTAGTGGGAAAGCTAAGTATCTCCACAAGCACTTCTACTGCATGATTATCATTAATACAATCTGTATATCAGTCTAGTTTTCAGTAACATCATTGTCCTTTAAGGTTCAATTCTGTTGACTCCCATAGATATGGTATTGGTCTGCAGTTACGCTCTGAACCTCCCTTCAGTCTCAAAGACATTTCTTTCTGCAGCCTTCCCAATTAAAAATATACCTCTGACTCTGGTGAAATCTCTGGAAACAAAGTCAGATATTACTAACCTGTTGTAATCTCAGAACTCTTCAGAAGCTCTTTAAACAGATAATGAGATTATTATCCTTCCCCCAGTTAAAGAATTATCTAAACTTCACTAAATGCAACTTAGTTTCTGCTCTCATCTCCTCTCCACATACAAGATCTTTCTTGCAAAAGACTTCTGAACATTTTAGTCTGTGGAAAATTTAAAACAACCAAATTTCTGTTCCATTTCTTCAGTGTAGGTATGTAGATAGTATTAAGTGCTCAGAAAGGATAAGAAATTTTTATTTTACTCTCCCATCATCCCTTGTCACTGCAATCATCATTGAAAAGATTATAAGCATTGTGGGGAAGTGAGATCAAAGAAGTCTCTGCATTGTAGTGAAAATGTATTCCACACTAAGCCTTGCTAATCTCGATACTGAACTATCAGTCCCTACAGCCAGCCTGCAAACAGATGATATTCAGCAGGTTCACTGTTTGTGCGGCTTCTCTACACATTTGTATCTTGCGGAGGCCAAGGGAGGAAGGTGATGGCTTTCTCTGAGTTGTAGCTTCCTCCAAACTTTTATAAATGTTGTGGTTACAGCATCGTATTTATCAGCACTACTTGCTGAATTTTCTGGGCAAGTGCAGTCATCATGACCATCATTAGAACATATCTTGTTCAGTGACCCAGGCCTTTCATGTTCAATGGGCAAAAGAACAGTGAGTTCTTTGAAAGTCGTGTTATGTATTTGGCCATGCATTCACAGTAGTATTCAATAGTAGTGGCAACTAATTTTTTTCTTTTACTGCTCTCCATACTACTCATTGCTTCTTTTATGACAAACTTCTGCTATTCGACTTCTTCACAGTACCAAGAGCCTACATAAAAGTAGGAACTATAGTGGCTGTTGTCATGTGGAGCAGCCAACTTCACACAAAAAAAGGTTCTAATTATATAGGGCGCTTTGACCCTTGGGATTTGAAGATAAATGATCTGAGGTATTAGTTTCTGGCTTGCAGGATATAGAGCTCAGTGTGGCAGCTATGGACTTTCCAAATATTCAGGAGATGCCCATTTTCAAAGAGCAGTTGCTTCTTGGGTCCTTTAGCTGAGGTGGGAATGGCACTCGATGTATTTGATCTTGCATTCATGTACAGCACAGGGAGAAGCTTGGGTCTTGAAAGGTGGATGGTGCAAAGAGATGAATATCTAAGCCGGGGTTGCAGTGTTTCGTGTTCAGACACTGTAGAAATGTGCACATAAACAATAAATCTGCTCATTCCTGATAAATTTTATTCCTGCTATAAATCCAACCATTCAATATTAGTGTATGCCCTTCATACCAAACTATGTTCCCCAAAGGCAATAACTGTTAAACAACTTAGACTTTCTAACGACTCATGATTCTGTAAAGGACATTCTGTCCATGATCCTCTGGGTAGTGAAGCAATTCCTGTTTTTCACTGATACAACACATGCAGATTATCAATATCGTATTAGCTGTGTTTTTTCAATGTTTGCATTTAAAGCTAGAATGTCAATCCTAATTATGAATGTTTTTACTTTTGAAAATCACTGCATTATGTAGTAGTCAAATTTTAAAAATACAGCTTGTTTTCATATTAATTCCTTTTATTAAGGGGGTTTTTTATGACTATAATGTTGGTTTTTCTTCCCTTAGATATGCTGCTTCAGTAAAAGATGGCTCCCAGTATTTTGTTCTTCTGATTATTACAGATGGAGTTATTTCTGATATGGCTCAGACAAAAGAATCCATAGTGAATGTAAGTTTTGCTGAAAGTGTTGAAATTTAAAAGAATTATGTTTCTAGGAATTTATATTTTAGGCAATAAAGTAAATAAGTTAATATTTCAGGCACTAGATTTACTCCGTAATTAACCATTTTTACCAAACAGCAAAAGTTTATTATGCATAAAGACAAAAAGAAAGCAAAAATTGAACCTCAGCCTAATTAGATAGTATTCTGTGGGAAATGATGCTCTTCTCTCTAACACTGTATATTTGTATGAGTTTCCTCATCTACTTTTTGCCTCTTCCTTTCTCAGGCACATCCCACATGCAGTTTTGCACAGTGACCTGTTCTTTATTCTCATAATTGCAGACAGCTTTGATTCTCATGCTTTTTGAAGACTGTCCCCAGCTTCCTGATCCCAAATGACAAGCATACCAGTCATCTGACTTCCCTCTAAATAGCCCTCTAGAATTCTAAAAATTCTTAATTTTTAGAATCTCAATTTCTGCATTATTTTCAGTATTTTTCTCTTCAAAACTAACATGTGTATAAGTAATATTCTGTATTATGAACAGATTCCATTTTGCTTTTGCCCCTGGAAAATTTCAGATGAAAGTACACATGGAAATACTTTTAGACAGGGTTGGAAAAGATCTCCACCAATAGATTTTAACGTAGAACAGCATATCTAGTTAATAGCAAAATGGTGAGTGAAAAGCCGACATTAAAGTAATTAAGCATCGTGTCAAAGTGAGTAGTGTAGAATTAGGTGGCGTATTTCTGAAGACTCACTTTCACTACCTCCTGTAGAGGTTTGATACCATTCCAGTTTGTAGGGTGCACATGAAAATACTGCCACAGTGTTCAGTCTTTCACTGGGGAGCAAAATCTGTGCATTAGTAAGAACTCTGACCTCACTAATACACCTACCAGCCCACCTGGTAAGTTTTTACACCCAAAGCTGTAACTGTGTTCAAAGGTACCAGTTTACTTTATCTTCCAGCTTCCAATGTTAAAGGAGGATAAAGTGACTCTCACTTCAAATGGGGATAAACAAGCTTTTAGCTTGGGTGTTCATTCTCTAGTCCAGCCTACAAGTTTGAAATGTAGTTTCTTCAAGATGAGCTGCTTTTAGGTGACAAAAAGGCTCAGTGGAGAAAAAAGTTGATTGTAACTCACCCCCCCCATCTGAAGTCTGTAAGAGATCAGCAAGTGCGGTTGGCTGGTATCTTGTAAGATTAATTAATTTGCCACTAAGACATACAGAAAAACCTTGTTTCCAGTAATAGTTCATTTCCAGGAATAATAGCTGTTAGTCTACAACTGTCTGGAAATACAGCAGATGTGCTGTAGGTTGGAATAAGTGGAAGTTTGGGAATATTTGCTGTCTTTACTTTTTATGAAGATGCCTTCATTTTTCTGCATACTTCCTGAAATGTGAGCACGGTATACCATGACAGAACTAATTAAATGCTATTCAATAGCAATTTTTTCTGCCTTAATAATACCCAGAATACTAAAAAGGGCAATCATGTTCAATGCAACTTGATGTGTATAAAACTCAGAAAGAGTATATTTCAATTTTTAACACTAATTGTGCTTTTAGGCATCTTTCTCATTACAGCATATATGTCAGACCCATTCTGTATTACCAAACTGTTTAAAGGTTATGCTGTCATTCAGGAAATGCCAACACTTAAGTTTATTTGCAGGAATTTAACTCTTTGTCTTTATGCTGTCCTTGCCACTTACTATTTCGTATTTCATTGTGTCACATAAATCTGTGTCTGTGTGAATACGAATCTGTTTAAAGGATGTTTTCTTTACAATGAAGAAATAAGATTCTAGAAAACGTCTGAAAAATGGGAGGTGTTCCATTCTAAGAGATCAGAAGGTGTACCTCTCTGATGTTTTTTGGCCAGTGTGTACTCCTGCTTAATGTTTAAAATGACTGTAGACATTTTATGGTTCATCAGAATAACTCAGTCAGCAGTAGTTGTCAACCCTGACATTTGGTGGATGGTTTTTTTAGTTGTTACTCTCTTCATCAAAGGCAGTTTCAGATCATTTCTGTAAACTGGTGCTACTGTCAGGGCAGGGGAGTCCAATATCTATGATACTGTCTTCATAATTTTAAAGGTTTTACAGAGAGTTTATTCAGGGAAAGCCAGATACCATCTTTGACTTGTTTCATTGAGTGAAAAAGAATAAGTAAAATTGAAAATCTTAACCATAAGCCAGCTTGATATCTTATTTGCTTTGTAGCATGGATGACTAACTTGAATAAAATTTCATTAATGGAATAAATATAAGATACATATTGCTCAAATATATTATTTATTTTCTTTTTAAAATTGGCATCAGATCAATGTAAAAAATAGTATACCATAGTTCCAAGCATCTGTGTAATACCAAGAAAACAGCAAGGTATATTTAAATAAATGTCAGACTATCACTAGGTACATATTTGCAATTATTGTCGGTTTACAAAAGTTTCCAGGATAAATTTGTCCTCTTAGTTGTGTTATTAGTATTAAACCCTAACATCGTTTGTTGTGTTTAATTAGCACCCTGCATGATTCAAAGATTTGGTAATGAAAAAATAAATTAAAATAATCATCTGCCTTTCTATCTTTATCCAAGATGTTTTGTACCACTTAAGCAGACAGTTTACACCACTGAACCTTTTATGGTAGAAAAAAATTGTTCTTTGAAACATAACTTCTTCATGTTTTTTATTCACATTGTTCTCATATTATTGACAGAGGCTATGTAATGCATTAAACCTCTTTTTCTTCTTCTTTTGAAGGCTTCAAAGCTTCCAATGTCCATAATTATAGTGGGGGTAGGACCAGCAGAATTTGATGGTAAGTGTTCTAGTGTTCTTTCTAGATCATTTTTTTTTTCTTACATTTGCTTACATTTTAGTAATATGTGGCTTTTCAAACAAATATTGTTCTTTAGAAGAACATAATATGAAACAAGCAGTAAGCACTGTTGACATTTCCAGCTGGATTGATTGATAACTCAGTGTGATTACAAGCTACCATGTGGAGCTGTGTAGCCCCTCAGGCTCTCTGTTCAAGTCACATAACCATATGGGGGCTAAACATTTACAGAGCTCCAGAAGATCAGTTGAAAAAAACCCAATGCAGTAATTAAGTATACTCAAGTAATTCTTCAACATGGATATTTGGATGCCTTTTGAAGGCTGGAAATACTGATCTTACTGCAGTTAATAAAATTTTGAGAAAAAATAAATACATTTGAAGTGATCTGGGGTTTCACTTGGTAACAGGATTGAGTCGTACTGTGTAGCACCATTGAGAGAATATTAAAGTAGGAGAGAAATTACCAGGTTATTTACATATTCTTTCATATGATATCCCAGAACACCATTCATTACACCAATAACTAAGCTGCTTCCATTATTTGTACTGATTTATTAAGTGCCATCGTATATATCACTGCGGTGTGAAGTGTAGACATTCTCTGTGTGTTTATTCCTTGAAGTCCTAAATCCTTTCTTTTTAATTCTAGTACATCTGGTTAGACAGTATGCCTTCTGTTGTACATTTAGTATACTTAATACTACTGCCACAGATGTTTAATGTTGGCTAATGACTCTACATGTTAATTCTCCTACAAATATTCTAAGAGTATGAAAAAAAGAGGAAAAAGTAAAACAAAAAAAATTTACAGGGAGTTGACTTTCTTAATGCTTTTTGGGCAAGTGGTATATTAGTGATAGTTTTAAGTATCTTATTCCTTGAAGAAATTGTCTAGATGGACACTTACACTTCAGATGATTGTGTGCCACACTCAGTGAGAAAAGATAGTTTATATTCATAAATGCCTATGACGGAAATTGATAAACTTCATTTTTACTCCTGAGAATTCCCAGATTTAGTCCTATGATACTTAACTTTTCTCTCACCACTCCTTTGCTTTTTCCTTTTTCTGCTGTTTGTCTAGTCCTTGGGTTTGCCCAGGCTCTCCTTAACTCAGTCAGGACATGTTCTCGGGGTGTCATCCCTACCGCTTTTCTGAAGTCAGGATTCTGTTTGTACTGCAGGATACAGTTGCCATCTTTGATCCACAGTCCTTGAGTGTGCTGCCTCAGTGACATTCACCATTAAGTGTATGCCAAGTCTGTAGTCCCTCAGTGCCCAAAAGGGCAGAGAAATGACTTTTTCATCTGCAGAAATTCCGTCTGCAAAAAACAATGGACTCTATGTCTGATGTAGATGCTAAAGAAGTGTGTGTGCAGGAGAGTATATGTTCAAGGAGACTGTCTTAAAATTCAAGTGTCACTGAAGCTTCAGTTCTGCTGTAGAGAGACTAAGGTACTCCTCTTCAGATATGATATCAGTGTTCCCAGGATCTCTCAGTCCCTGAGGGCTACCAGAGGGGCTCAGGTAGATGTCACATTACATTTGGCAGAGCTTTACTTAAGGATGTAACGATGATTGTAATAGGTCACGTCAGGGGGCTGTTTTGCCCAGTATTCTGCATCTGACATGGGTATTTTGGCTTCCTCAAGAATGTTAAGAACAGACTAAGCAAATAGGATACTTCCCTGAATACTGGTTTTAGGTTTGAATTTCCTGAACAGGATGTACTTTATATCTGTTTTGGAAATTTTCAGTGAATCTCCTTTAAATACTTGTTCAGTCTCCTAGTTTGAACACATGTATGTTTTTGCAACAGCATCATTGTGCATCATGCTCTACAGACATACTAATTTTTTTCTTTGAACAAATATGCTATCACTTACCTTGAATTTGGCTCCAGATAATGTCATTTATGCTTTCTAGTTCTTGCTTCAAAAGAACTAGGTTTTGAAATGCTAGTTTCAGTGAATTCAGCCCAGTTTGTAACCCTCTGAGAAGCTCAGTGATGCAAGGCTTTGATTTCCATAGCATACACTGAAAGAAGATTTGTAGAATTGCAAATCCCATGTCTGAGCAATAATCTGAGATCCCAAATCCATCCATTTCTACACTGACCAGGGAGCAGCTGTTCCTTTCTACCTAGAATAGCTTCCAGGTATCTGGAGAATTTTAGAGTTTCCTGGATCCTGCTCAGAAGATACAAGAGTTACCCAATAAATTTCAGACATTTTTGTAAGCGCTCCTCATTCCTATGCATTAGCAGATACTGCCTTTTCAGTATGAATGTGAGTTACTACCTCTTTGTGCTGCATCCTGTGATAGCTTCTGTAACAATAGCTGCTGATGAATTCTTCTCCACCTATGAAAGAATAAATATAGCCTTCCAAAAACAGATACACTTGCTGGTTTGAGAGCTGGAAGGATAGGGACTTTTAGCATGATCTGTTTTGTTCTGAAGATGACAATAAAGACAAAAAGTCTGTATTGTCACCATGAAAAAGTGCAAAATAGCAACAAAACATGAGGTATTTTATGGTGCAAATGACCTTACAGAGTTACCTAAATAATGGTTGTTGGTTTTGGTGCCCTAAAGTGTAAATTGTCTGAACTTTTTCTCAGTAAGACTGTTTTGTTGTGTACCTGATAGATTTTTTTTTTTTACTTTTTTTTTGTAGCTATGGAAGAACTGGATGGGGATGTAGTCAGGATTTCTTCAAGAGGAAAGTTTGCAGAAAGAGACATTGTGCAGGTGGGAGAGATAATATAAACTAATAGATTTTACTGTTCCTGTTTGGTTTGAATTCTTATTTCTCTCTATATTCCTGCCTCTCATTTTACCTTAGCACAGACATACTTTATCTTAAGGTATTCATAATGAGCTCAGAACCTCTCTGTGGTACCTCTAAGCCTTTGTATAACACATAGTAGTGGATCTGCATTCATTAGGAAATGACCCCTAACTGGCAGGACACTGTTATGAAGTCTTAGTGTTACACAACCATGGGAGAAGAGTTAGGTACTGAAAATCTGGAGAAACGTGATGTCTGTAAAAAGAATGGTATCTATCTAAATCTAAATCTTTTATGGAAGGCATATTTTCCTGGAAGTGGCTGAATACATTTATAAAATAGAGTATTTCAGTTGGAAGGGACCTACAACAGACATCTGCTGCAACTGCCTGGCCACTACAGGACTGACTAAAAAAGGACATTATCCAGATGCCTCTTAATAAACATGCACAGGCATCCTTAGATTCAAACCTCACCTTAGATCAGCCATTTCTTCTTCTCCCTTTCTTAATTCCTCCTATTTGTCAAACTTCACAGTGTTCACTTATTTTTCCTCTTATTTATTTTCACTTATTTCTCTTCAAGACAGGTTGGGTTTTTATGTTGTTGTTTAGTAGCATATGCATAGAGGGAGAGTAACTGAGCTACATGAATAGCTTGTATTGCATAATGATTAAGGTCAGTTTGCAGCTGATGAACCTTGGGATATGTATATTTGTTTTCATTGATATCTGCAGGAGCTGAAACTTCAAAATACTTAATGTTACAAATACTAATATGTGAATGTTTAAGGATTGATTGATGACTGCTGGTAGATACAATATTTCAGTCCAAGGAGGTGTTCAAAACATAAGTGACAGCTGATTTTATAATTTGTTTCTATTAGAATACAAAATAAACAAATCTATATAAATATATGGAAAGTAAAACTATGAGATTTTTTCCAATCGTAAAGATTCTCAGAGCAATAAACACTACATTAAAATTTCCCCTTTTTTTTTTCTAAATGGGGATCAGAAATGAGAATAAGATGACAACATTTAAATTACCCTCATACTCTTTATAGATATACATTAAAGAAAGTCATGGATTCCTGAATTCTAATAGTTGAAAAAGAGACTTTTTTCATTTTTGCAACATAGAGAGATAACAAGTGATTGGAAAACGACATACAAAACTCTTAGAAGAGTAAAACATGCTGTCTTCTTTAATCAGTGTTGTCAAAAAGGTAATTATAAAAGTAGGGATGATGTAGGACCGCTGAACTGGAGACAAGAAAGAATGTCTCTCATTTTGTCAAAGCCTTTGTACTGCTCCTTCGTAGGCCAAATTGGGATGGAGAGGGGCTGTCTGTAATCTGTAATGCTGCATATGTCAGTGCTTTCAGCAGAGCAAGTAGTATTTCTGCAAAGCCCTGTGCCATGTCAGATTTTTTTAAAGCTAGTTCAAGTATCTCTGGCATGCATTGCACTTACGTTTAAATGCATTTAAATATAAGCAACATAATTTTCCCAAAAAACAGTGGCCCCAAAATCTTCTGGTTTTACATTCGAAGAACATAAATGGGTAGAGTTCTTAAAGCGTTTTTAAGCAAGAGTTGTGAAAAGGCTTTGCATCAGAGATATACTAATTTCCACTGAAAAATAAACTTAAAAAATTGCAATGAATACCCTTTGGTATTTCCTTAGAATTCATTGCATGTCAGAAATGTAATAAAATATTTATTTAGTATTAACATATTTCAATCAGAATGTTGCCCCAAGCCATATTGAATTATCTGAAGGCAGTATTATTTTGTGCATTTTTTCTGTATAAATACTAACAAATACTTTATAGGCTAGCTAAAAAAGTAGAAAGGGATAATGTCAAACCCTCTAAGTTTGGTATGACTTTATTTTATATCTGGCAGGATAAAACTGACTTGCCTTTATAAAACTAACTACTCAAATATAAAAAAAATTATCTTTTTTGTGTATTAGGTTAATTAAAATGAGTTAGTGAAATTAACTATTAATTCTAACAGTATTGTCAAATATTATGATTAAATTAGTAAAGGGAAAATTTGCCTGTTAACAGCGAGTCACTGCATCTGTTATATTTACTACTGAATGCAATTCATTTAAAGACACGTCCTTCACTATTCCTTCCTCACTAGTATATATACATCTTGTAGGGACTCTATTTTATGTGTACCAATTCTTCCTCAGTTTATTTAATTTCTGCTGCTTTATGTTATACTTTTGCTGTTTAAGACGTCTTAGGAGAATACTTGTAGTATTGTACCTGTTGTTTCTCTTGAAAATTTTGCACGTTAGCCTTTTTATTTAAACCCTTAAGGTATAGAAAAAGCACTTGACCTTCCTTCAGTTTCCCTTTGGTTTCTCTTCTTTCATTCTGTTCCTTTGCCATCTCTACCTCTTCTACATGTTAGCTGTTCTTATGCATCTCTGTTTGCATATCTGTCCATAGTTCTCCAGCTCCTCCATCTACTGTAAGGAGGGGGAGGGAGAACTAAATCGGGCCATCTACATTGTATAATTGCATTTCAGCAATTACACTGTTGAAATGGCCTCACTTTGCTACAGAACAGTGGTGTGATATTTCATGTCTGCAGACTAATGGGTAAGGTGATCTCTTGGGATGGGACACATTTTGTTCTGTAGTTCAGGCTGCCTGTGCTTTTTATGTTAGACAGACATTGCATTAGAAAATAAATAACATTAGTGGGAAATGAAGACCAAGCTGATTCCTTCCTGGCTGAATGTGTAAACCAGAAGGCTACAGAGATGCTTGTTTTGTTTTGTTTTGTTTCGTTATTCTTCAAACTCCATGATTCTGGGGGCAGTCAGGTGTATTCTTACAGAAAAGTTGATAGAGTTTAAGAGGGAACAGCCACTTGAAACCGGGCAGTTCTGGGCTGCTTTTGAAAACCAGTAGAGGTTTTTTATGAAATGAAGCGGTCAGTTCTAGTGAATGTCACAGGATTCGAGCTTGTCTCTTGTATTGAGAAGTTACTGAGTAAATAGAAATAGTTTAGACAGCTAATTATGGAACTCCAGATACCTTGCTTCCTGGCTTAATACCCTAAAATTAGGTTCCTTTTTTCCTGTTCTTATGCCTGATATGCTCTTGGATACAACCCATCGAAGAAGTGAAGGATGCTTCTATCTGGAATACTGCTGTTGTAGTCTTGCTGGCTGTGGCAGCCTGTGCTCACTGGCTCTGCTTGAGCAGCAAGGTTGGACTAAAAGACCTCTGTGAGGGCACTTCTAGCTTCAACAATTCTGCAACTAAGTCATCATCTTCAGAGAAACTGCACATGCTTCCTGGGGGCATGCCCTAATCAGTAGCTGTTTACACTTAATTTGATTTCAGTTTAATGTAACATAGTTCAAATCCGAAGTCTTGAAGCCTTTTTTTCTGGTAGCTTGAGATCCTTTTCTGGAAAGTTACGCAGAGAGTCGTTTCTTGCTTGAATTCTAAACATCTTTTAGTAGGAGATTGATGCCTAGATGGGTTCCATAAGTCCAGAGTGAGAAGTGCTTTCCAAAGTTGTTGTAAAAGTTATTTAAGTAAATTCATTATTCCTGAAATGTTGTCTTTGGTTTTGGATGATTTTAGGTTTGGGTTTGGGGTTTTTTTGTCTGAGTTGTTGAGGTTTTTTTCTTTGTTTAATATATTTACTAGATTTCTTATATTTCTGTCTTTTCTGGGAAACTCTCAGGATCTCAGGAATTAAGTATAGGTTAAACTTTCACTGTAACTCAGTGTTCCCCTAAATCTTGCAAACTTCAATGCTTTTCAGAAAAATAGAATTTAGTCTGTGGCTGTGGTTGTTGTGCATCCAAGAAAGCATAATTTGTCTGGTTGATATAATGGGCAAAAGATTTTAGAGTTCAGACAGGAGATGAAATATCTGTGGGTCTAACTTATCGATCAGTTCTAGTTTTATCCTGGAGCACAAGAGTTAGCAAACAAATAGGGAAGATTTAGTTGTTGGTTTGTTTGTTTGGGGTTTTTTGGGGGTTGGGGGAGCAGAAGGGCACCATAGCATAACCAGCAGCAGAAGTGGTTTGGGATGCTGAATCCCAATTTTGTCACCCAGCTGTTGCCCTGAGATAGGCTCCAAAATCTGAGCAAGAAGCAGAATTTCAAATCAGGCTTTCCTTTGGCATAACCTATTAGCAAACTTAACCCACTGCTTTGCTCTATGCTCTCTGTTATGAATAAAAATCAAGGAGCCTGGATTGTTTCTTTTTTCTATGCATCTCATTAAGTATTATGAAATCCCAGCTAGAGCTGGGTAGCTGAGCGGTTTAGGTGTTGCAGATCTGGGTATCACCTAAAAAGTTCCTGTTTGAATCCAGTCCTTTTTGCTTAGATTCTTTATGCATGTTAGTATAATATTAAAAGTGTTCAGGTGGTTCATAGTTCTACCAGGTATAATGCAAAAAGGACGGCTTTATATTTTTGGCCATTCTGTTTTCTTCGCTTCAGAGGGCAAAAAATCTATTCAAAAAGTGCCAGAGGGGAGGCAGCCTGGTAGGAGAGCCCCAGGAGCAGGGAATGTAAGCCAAGAATAGTTCTCTGAGACAAAAGTACCTTTTTGTATGAAAAGGGTTGAGAGATAGAGTATATTAATATGCTATCTTACACATTTTATGTGTACATGTGTTGTGGTTTATATTACATATTTTTCATATGTATACATTGTATCTCAATTTTTTAAAATCTGTCTTGTAATAGAAACAGCGTTATGCTTTCACTGTGGGTGAACCTCTTCACATAAGCCATGGCTCGCTCCAATTACCAAAGACAGGTTTCGTTGATCTCTTTGGTTTATCTCTCAGTTCCCTAGATCAAACTTTCTTATTTTTTGTGTTGTAATATGTATTCTGTGTTTGCATAACGAGCTGAGTGAACATCTGTTTTGTTTTGTAGTTTGTGCCATTCCGAGATTACATTGACAGAAGTGGAAACCACGTGTTAAGCATGGCAAGACTTGCTAAAGATGTTTTGGCTGAAATTCCAGAGCAGTTTCTGTCCTACATGAGAGTCAGAGGAATAAAGCCATTACCTGCACCACCACCCTACACACCCCCAATTCACGTGTTGCAGACTCAGATATGACTGCTCTGAAGCATTTATCACAAGTCTCTGGATGCAGCAGTAGCTTCTGATAACTTTTTGGAGCTAGAAGAATTCTCTTTACATACCAAAATTCTCCTGTAGTTGCATAAGCAACTGGAAAGCTTTTAAATGCTACGAGTAAAATGTTGATGTTCTGAGTCCTTTTTTTGTTTTTTTTTTACAAAGCACCCTACTTTTTTGATGTATTTATTGGAGGGGGAAAGCACAAGTCAGGTTTTCAACTCAGAAGATAGTGTCCTCTCTGAATACTGTGTGTATATAAATGTATAGGAATGCTATTACTCTGTATCAATGTTTACATGTTACTATTTTTAAATTTCAGTACTTTTATAACTATTCTTAAGAATAAAAGTTTGGAATATTGATTCACATGTCTTCTAGCTTGCAATAGTTTGTCACAAGATAACAAGAGAAGCAATATCTCTTTGAATGTTTGTCCAGACAAATAGGAATGAAAGCTAAGAAAAGGACAAATATATATGGGTTTTTTCAAGTAACTGAAGTGCTTCAGTCAATGCTCAGTAATCCATTCATCTCACAGTTTCAGAATAAACTCCTGAAATGTGAATAATACAATTGCATATGACTTGTAACTAACTCCAAACTCTGAGGGGGAGGTATGTGTATTTTTTCAGACATTCTCCAATTTCTAAGTTTATCTAAGTTTACAGATTTTTAAACTAGCTACTGAAACAAATTAGAATAGTTACTTGCTATAATTAATTAAAGAAAATTACCTCAATTCAGAATATCAGAGTATTATAGTTGACTCACTGAGATCATTAAATCATATCATGCATCCCTTAAAGCACTAGAAATTTTGCATCAGAAATGTCTTTTGAAGTGATTACAGCAGATGTTTTATAATGGACCATTTTAAACTTTAAAAATTTTAAATCTTAACTTTTTTTTAGTCTAGATTACCCATTCAAAGGGATGCTGACTCTTAATACTTGGGTTTAATATTGTCATTTAATCACATTTCCATTCAGGGTGCATGAATGATAATGTTAAATAACTGGTTTAAAAATTGCACAACCATGTTGCTTTGTGCACAATTTTGTGTACAGAACTACCCAAAAAATTTTAGTATATGCCTGTTCGTATATAATTATAAAATGGTTCTGCATGTATATTTTGTACAAAATACATGGTTTTGTGAGTTTGTGTCAGATACGTTTTATTTAGAACTAATGGCCTTAAATTTCACAAAATTCCTGAAATGATTTTGAATTGCCTTCAAATACTGTTAAAACTGAACATTTTAATTTTTTTGTGTCACGGTTGTAACTGTCTTGTGTATGTAACTTTTTTTCTTTACATATGACCTGTTTACTACTTCTGTTTCTTACTACTGAATGTTGTAATGTACAGTATAAAACTAAGGTGCATTTTTTAAGCATGAGAAGTTTTTTGCCAGAAAGCATATCTTCAATATTAATGGCATATAACTATGTAAATGCAGAATCTTCCATTTTTAAATATATTTAACTTCCTTTAACTATTTCATGTGGGAAATTACATTTTCCAAATAATTATTCTGTTAGTAAAAAAATAATAATTTTTTTTGGTAAAAAAAAAAGATCTTGTTTTATTTTTATTTCAAAACAGTTTTTACATAAATATGGACTTTAATTTTCTCACCAAGATATGTATTTCTTAGTGGATTGATGTTGCATGAATGAAATTTGATACTTGGCAACTACAAATTTTGATGAAAGTGCATCATAAAGAGTAAGTTTAAATCTACTGAATGGTGGTGGTGTTCTCCTTTCAACTTCTGCATTAGTTTTTGCACTTACAGTGTTGGCACTTTAGAAATAACTGAAGTAATACTATGTTTCTGTTGTTCCATTTGGTTAGGCAAATCTTTGTGCTGATACTTGTATTGGTTCCCAGTGGCCCACATATTTAAGTGTTTTTCACTCAAAGGCCAAAATACAAACTTCTTTCATTCAGTTTAGAGTAATTTATTAGTTCTCATTGAACCAGCACCTTTTATTAGTCTGAAGATTAGCCTCAAAACTAATTTAACAACTCATAGTGGATATAATTCAAGAGTGACTACTTTAGGTTTGATTTAGACTAGTGAGGAGAAGTTTGCTAATCTGGAAGAAGAAAGGGGTTTGATCTTGGTTACAAAATACAATTTTTTAATTTGGGGCAAAGATGCAGCGCTATGCAATAGAATTTACAGGGACTTCAAATCAGTTCACTTCTCTACGCAAAAAGGTTGGTTTTGTGGTCCCCCCAGGTAGGTGTGTGAAGGAGAGGAACTGGTTTTGGGAGAGCGGTATTCTCTGAAAAGTTTGAGAACCTGGAATGTCTTACCTAAGTAGATGAAATTCACTCCAGAATACTTTATAAAATGGCTGAAACAAACAGAATGAGAAATTATCATCTCTGAGAACTAATAAAAGGACACATAATGACAAACTATGCCAGTGCAATGGGAAACCAGGGATCATAATAAGAGGGCATTATAACTGTACCGTAAGTTCTTTAAACAGAAAAATCAACAAGAATAGAAAGGAAGAATATGTATCTATGCATAAATGTAAAAGCACAGATATGTGTGAAAAAGGACAGAAAACCACCAAAAAAAATTTGAGTGCTAAAGCCTAGTAAAACTTCTACTAGAAAGGGAAGTTAAATCAATTATTTAACAAAAGGATTTGCATTTAGTAAATTAGGGAAAACTGAAATACTCAATGTCTTTTTCCTTCAAGCTTCACAGAAGAGGGATAATCATTGAATTAAATAGTAAATTAAAAATAAATAAATCTAGGCTTGGGTTTACATCTACCAATAAAAATTTATTACTAGTACACAGTTTTAAAATAATTTTATGGAAAAGCAATATAATGAGCTTCAGGGCAAAAAAGATAAACAGCTACTTTAACACAGCATTTTAAAAGCAAAGCAGAAGAGAACAGCCTTATTTGAAATGTTATAAAATACTATAAAGCTGTTTGGAAAAATGCTAACAGTGTTTCATCATCACACTTGAAAACAGAACAATTGATGTTCCTTAGGGACCTGTCTTGCTTTTGCTGTTACTCAGTCATTTCCATTGATGAAGCCATATAGAAAACAGGGTTATTAAATTAATGAATTATATCAACTGCAGATAGTTTAATCACTTCCACAGATGGGACTCAAACGTGAAAGTTGTGAATTAGAAAAAATACTTGAAAGAGGAGCAAATTCAATTAGGGCAAATAGGTGAGATTACTAAACTGAAACCTACCACACAATTACAGCAATTCTGCAGAACGGTGTCTGAGGTTATAGTGGATCCCAAAATAGATACTGAGGGGAAGGTGTCTTAAGTGGAAGTTTTGAATATAAGCTACCTGATGTAACCTGTCCACTCTTCTCAAAATATTAAGACCTTGGCTAGTGTACCACGTCCAGTTTTGAGACTTTAAATATCCTGTGGGTCAACTGGAAAAACTCAGAGGACTTTTGGGGCACCAAGGCCCGTTGGAACAATTTGGGCAGATGATCAAGGAAGGTTTCTGTGGGGTTGGTCTCTGTGCCAGAGGTCATTTCCAGCTCTTTGATGACCACACTGAACCAGCAGAGCAAAGGTCACTGCGTGAGATCAGGACAGGCCCACAGCGTCATCTCTGTGTGGGGAAGGAGGTTGATGCCATCACAGCAGAAATACTTTCAGGAAGAATAGACCATGTCCATTCCCACTGCTGGGTTGCCGTTTCCTACTGCTCGCATTTTTTATGTGAAACGTACTCTCTCAAACTGGCTTATGGCACTAGTACACATTTTCTTCAGCACTGCACAGTGTATTGTTGTTTCCTTGCCATTGGGTTGGGAGGGTATGATTTCAGGCTTTATTTCCAGCCAGTATTGTGCATTATCATGAGAGTGCGAGTGACTGTAAATGACTGGTATTTTAGAGCTGGCCATCTAACCAAAGGGTATGGAGTACTACATTTGGGAGCATGTGCCTACAGCCAAAAGTTTGACAATAATTAGTTTCATCATTGGAATTTTTATTTGATGATTTTGTTTTGCAAACCTCTGAAGGCTTTGAAGTGACTCAGCGTCCTTATAGATATCCCATCCTGCAGAAGGTGGACTGCTATGAGACGTGCAGTGTGGTTCCTAGTGCAGTATATGCCATGCATGGTGGGACTGCCTTCCCAGGCCATAGCAGGCTGTGCCTGTGCACTGAGCAATTCCATCACTTCTGCATTGCTTTGCTCCCCAGGGAGCAAAAATTCTGCCCATCCTCGAGAGGAACATGATTGTCATAACAACTGGGTGGCCTGTGTGTCCCCCTGCCACAGGCAGCTCTGTAGTTTGCTTTGCTTCAGGCTGGTCACGAAATCAAAGCAATTGACTGGATGTGCAAAGTGATTAACGCTGAACTGCCTGTGTCCAGCTGAGTGGGCCATCAGGATGCAATCATCAGCCAGAGGGAATTCAGGGGAAGCAAGTTGGCT
This sequence comes from Cephalopterus ornatus, assembly GCA_013396775.1. Taxonomy (NCBI): domain Eukaryota; kingdom Metazoa; phylum Chordata; class Aves; order Passeriformes; family Cotingidae; genus Cephalopterus; species Cephalopterus ornatus. Next base: position 291,649 of record VZRE01010634.1, read on the forward strand.
AGTTTCCATGACACAGGGCTACTACAGAGTAGTGAACTTCTCTGTGGAGAAGATTAAATACTTCCACTGGTACTGGCAGAAAGCCCCTGAAAGTGCAGGAGCAACCATCAGCCCTGGTTTATGGCTTTTTGTGAGCAGGAGGGAATGGAAAATATCAATAGGTAATCAAACCTGGAGGAAAGGAGGGAAGCCCAGCAAGAATCTCTCCTGGCTGTTTCTGGCAAATATTACCATTAATGTAATTAACAAAGGGGTAGAGGCTACATTTATAAAGCAAACAAAAGTATCAGCTCACCAGGACTGCAGGCTGGGAGGCCTGAATAAATTAAAAAGTGGTTTTGATTAATTGGAGGGGAGGTCAGGAATCAATAAGATAAGCTGCTGTGGAAAAAAAAAAGTGGAAAATACTGCATTCAGGAGGGAAATAAATAAGCACAAATGAAATGAAAATGAAAAATACCTGGATAAGCAGCAGTTCCGGACTTAATAATCTGCAGATTACAACTGGGCTGCAAACAGAATATGAATCAAATTGTGATAGTGCTGCATAAAAAGCAAAGTTCACCCTGGAAGATGCTAACAGGAGTAATGTTCACAGGGGGAGGGAGTTAATCATTGCTCCAGGTTAAGCCGTGCTGAAGCCTGAGCTTGGCACTATGTCTGGTCCACAGGGCCACACTTTAGGGCACAGACAATTTTGAAAGAGTCTGGTAGAGAAAAAAAAAAAGATGTTTTTTAACCTGTGAGGAAAAAATTAAAGCACTTGGGTATGTTTCATATGCAAATTACCAGAAGGAATGTGATAAACTCTGTGCCTGTGCAAGGGGTGCTGTAATGAGCTATTCTTAAAGGTCGGAGATGACAGGTGATGTTATCATCTTTGGCAGCAAGAATGGCTTATAGGGGTGGATAGGCAAACCTCCTGAACTAACTGGAGGCCACTTCTAGTGCATCTCAGGGAAATCACATTATCTGTGTCTTAGAAATTGTTCAGAACAGCCTGGAGAATTGCTAGGGATGGCCTAATTGTGCAGCCTCCTTCTGAGCAGGGAAATAATACGTTGAATAGTTAAATATCCTCCTGAAGCACCGTTTGTGAGTCCTGCAAATGTAGGTGGCCTAATTAAGATAGAGGCAAGGATAATGCTTTGGGAGAGAAGAACTGGAGTGGGTGGGTGGGTAGGAAGGCATCAGGAGGGCTGAAGAGGGCCCTGGTGAGATATTGTCTGAAATACATGTATGCTTCCAGTTGCCTGTTTCCAAAGCAATGGACTCAACAGGCTGGTGAAGAGAGAGACTCTTAGAAGACTTCCATTCAGTGGGCAGGTGAGATGACCAGCCCCTGTGTGTGACCAAAGGCTACGAGGAGGGAAAAGTCTCATGGTGATCACACCAGGATGGTGAAGGTTGGGTGAAAAGCAAGACATGCCAAGAGAGTTAGTATAAGTGGACTACAAGATGGGAGTCCCTGTCTGCACACCTGAGGTTTCTAAACATAACTGCAACAAGGTGTTGGAGTAGCAGCAAAACTGTCACATTGATAATTAAGTACAGTCAATTCTACAACCATGACACCTTGGCTGGATGTACTCGGTCAGCTATTATTACCAACCAAAACCCAAGAAAACCCAGAAATGTTTCCTACAATTCCTTTTACAAGGAAGGACACAGAATATACCATTGTGTTCTCAGGAGCGATAGCATTAGGCTATACTGAAACATGCAGTTTCTTCAGTTACAAGAACTGGTATTTGCCTCGTATCTCTGATTCACTCACTTGTAATAGACAATTAAGTCTCTGGATAAAAGAATTGAAGAAGCATTTAAGGGATGCTGGAATAAAACCATAATTGGATTACCATTATCAGATGCCCTTAAATCTGTGCTTTGCATGTTCATCATGTTAAAATTCAGAGATAAATGCCTTCTTGGTGTGGAGAAGAAATCAATTTACAATGCAAGTTGTCAGTTAATAATGCTCTTCCCCACTGACCTTATGTTGAGCTTGTGGTTTGCTCCTCCACTTGGAGTTTCAGACACTCACTTTCGTTGCAATGCTGACAAGTATTTGATAAAGAAACTCCACTGGGTTTAAACATGAGTCATCCTCATTTTCTCCTATCTAGACCTCCTCAAAACTTGTCACCTTTCTATAACTCAGACCTATATAAATCTCAGCAAATACCACTTTGGTAGCCCAACAAAAAGCTTAGTATAAAACTCCTTTTTAGCATTTTACTCTTGTGATTCAATCAGTAGAACTCACACTACGGAGCAATCACATCTGCTAATGAAGTTAACTATTTACCTGTTGCTAAATTAGTTGCTAAATGCCCTCCAACATAGGAAGAGGTGTTATGGCAGATAAAGCCCCAAAACCACAGGTCTACTGCAGACACACCGCAGTTGCTTCTGAAGTAGCTTTTCTCACCTTGCTAAGCCTCTTGGAGGAATACAAACGGGAGGAACGTGATGCCACTGTGAGTGTGGAAAACCGTTGAATCGCAGCATTTCATTACTGGAGAGATGCTGTCAGCTGTACTGCAACATTTCTCACTGCCCTGGAAGAATTGGCAAGACAAGAAATAGACGTTTTAGCACACACCCCTGGTAATAGTGTGGGGTTTTTTTCTGTTCCTGTTAGGTATTTCGCAGTACAGAAGGATTATAAATACTTGTTCATGTATGCACTGTGTCATTATCAATAGATCTGTCTTTTACCTGTCATTGTAAGGAAGTACCAGACTTCCAAAAACTCTTTTTCACAATGGCAAAAACAAATGAAATGTTGCTTTATTTAAAACCTGTTAGACTGAAATAGGAAAAAGAGCACATTTAAAGTATTGCTGTACTTTGTGGGCAGGTGCTCCCCTCCTCTCCCTCCTTTTCCTACCTTCTCTTCCATCCCCAAACCCGTACTGCAGAGATGAGCTCCTTCCCATCAGGCATTTACCCTATTTACCTATGTGGGCATTTACCCTCACCCCAGGCTGAGTGGGGAGACCCCCACAGGCACCTCCTCACACCAGCTGTCTGGGACTGATGGAAAGGGACCACATGAAATGAATGTTGAGCTCTTGGTGCCACAGAAATGCTGCATCACAGGGCATAGGGCAGGAGTCCCTTTTCCGTGCTTGCCCGTGGTTTCCCCACAGCGATGGCAGCATTTGCAGAGCCAGATGCTGCTCAGACAGGGGTAGATCACGAGGTGCTAAATGAGCTCGGACACCAGCCAGCACAATGCTGCATCCAGAAGAGCTGCCAAGTCGTGTCCCAGAAGCTGGGTGGCATCTTAGGAACAGCATTTCCCTCCCAGTATGCATACCCTGGGCATCCTGAGCTGGCAGGACTCTGCAGCCGGTGCCCCAGGCAGCGCACACAGCCCCAGCTCTGCTTTGGGAGGGGCAGAACAGTGCTCAGGTCTGACGACTCTCACAGGAGCATCACAGCAAACAAAGTACAACCCAATCATTTAGGATCTTTGTTTCCATGAGTTTTCTCACGGAAAATTCCCTGTAAGGCCATCCTGGAGCAGCAGTGAATCAAGGAAAGCTTTGGGAAGCAAGGGGAAAATACCCACCCGTGACCAGGGAGCAAAGCAACGGAGTTGCCCTGCATTTACGGTGCACTAACAGCTGCTCAAAGGAGAGGAAGGGCCAGGCCCTATTCCCTGGCCTTTTAATCAGTAAAAGGGACTTTTTGGTTTTCAGAGCAGGAGTCGATGAGGGTACAACTTGGCTGAGCTCTGTGCTGTATGTTAGGCACATGCTGCTGCAGTTCCTGCCCAGATGCAAAGGAAGTTCAGTGAATGCTCACTGGCCAACACAGGGCACCAGGGGCTTTGTTTGTTTTGCAGAGGTAGATGCAGGCAAGTCTGTGCTTAAAATATATAAGCAGGTGCACCAAACTCTGTGTTGATGGTCTCCAGGTAAGATTTCCCCAGCCTGAAGGCAGTGCTCTCCATGCCTTGCTGGGACTCCGTAAGGGCCAACATGCCTCTGTGCTCTGGCTTCAGCACTGCAGGGTGCTCTGGCCACACTGGGCATGTATGCAGAAGACCAAGGGCCCTGGGAAACTGAGTTAGTAGGAGCTGAAGTAGCTGCTTTTGTCTCCAGAAGCTGCTGGCTTTTGCTGTGTGCTGGGCTGCTGCGTGCTGTGAGAGGTGCACCGGGGCAGCCAGGGCACCCAGCTGGGTGGTTGCGCCTCGGGCCAGCATGGTCAACCCCAAGGACAACAGCAGGCAGGTTTTATTGCAAGATAAGACTGCGAAGCTGTGTTGCTAACATGGCAGGATAGGGCCTGCCTGCCCTCTGTGCTGCAGCTCATCAGACCTGACGAGCCAGCAAACTCTTCCAGTTGCTATTCCCTTCTCGCTCCTATTACATTACAGAGCATCTAAATTGCTATTACTGTAAAGAAAACTAAACGATCCTGTCCTATAGGTGCCTCATTATAGCTTCTGTTAGAAATAAGCCAGTGACAGGTGGAGGAAGCTCCAGACATCTCAATCGCTTTCTAAAATTCCCATGAATTTCATTAGGAGTCAGAGCACAGGGGTTTGGGCATGTGCTGCTTTGCCTTCCCTCCCTGTGCCCACGGTCCTAGGGCAGGTCTCACAAGAGTTGAGGAGGAGGGAAAAGTCCCTGCATGATTCGAAAACTTTCCCACCTGCTTCTTTTAAGTTTCTGTGCTGTGTTTAACCTAAAAGCAGAGCTTCAGCAGAGACTCAGAACAGGGGCACCTTACTCTGCTCCCTTTCCTCCTACTGCGTGGCTTCCATCCCTTGACTCTCATGGCTCGTCCAGGACCTTCACCTGCCCGCAGGGCTGGAGTGTGAGAACATTGCAGTGACAGCCACCCCACTGGTGCAACATGGTCGTCTACCTCAGCCCCACATGCAGGTGCCCAAGGGAGCAAGCCCCAGTGGGGTGTGGTTGGCTCTGGCTGAGGGGAGCAGGGCTGGCAGTGACCTCCTGCTGGACTCCCATCTGGCCAGTGCAGCCTTGTTCTGCCTCTGCCCTGGCCATAAGGGTTGGTTCTTCTCCTGGGTTTTGGGGTTTTTTTAAAGATTGAATCATTGTGTATGTCCATCATATGGACAATCTGTTCTGGGAAGAAATTATAGTCCTCTTTACCCAGAGCAGCCAGCTGTACCTAAAGCCAGACTCAGCAGGAGCATGAGTGACACACGGCTGTTCAAAGCCACACAGGGAGGCACTATTTTTGGGAACACGTTTGTTTCCTCCAATATCCATCTGGCAGAGGCAGAAAAGTTGATGTCTCAAGACCTGTGGGATGTGTGGCTGGGAGAACCCCACTAGCCAGGGGGATGGGGCAGGTCTTGATCTGGCAATGGGTACAGACAGCCCGGGAGATAAGGGGGCATAAACAGTGACCTCACAGATTTTTGTTTCAAAGCCCCTCCTGAGAGGGGTCTCTGACCTCCTGGACCCCGCAGCCTCGTCTCTGCCTCCTGAGAGCAAGAAATTTGTGCTGCAGCAGCTGAACTGGAGCTCTTGCCAGATGGGATAAGATGTGGTGGAGTACTGGGCGAGTCAGGCATGAAGCTATTTCTCATTTACACCCATATAGCTGCTGACAAAACTTCAGATAACCTAAGCAAAATCTGGGGGAAAAAATGAAGGCAGAATCACAGCCTTGATGGTCTTCGGAAAGGCACTTTTCTTGCAAGGAAATCACCACGTTCCCAGGTGCTTGTAGGAGTTGACAGGAGAAGCAAGAACAACCTCCTGTCCTGCCTTATCGAAGAGGGGAAGGCAAATCTCACAAAGATCAAAGATATGAAATAGGTAAAATTCAACAAGTCAGGTCTTACCTGCTGTCAGAAAAACCAAGCTGGCATCTGCCCTCACCGAGAACTGAGAAAAAAACCAACAAAATCAACCCAAAATGAAGGCATTAGCCAAATAGGTGGTTTCAATTAGGAGACCATATAGTAATGATTACCATGAGGAACTGTCTTGGGGTGAACTACCTTCCTTGGGTTTGCTGCTGCAAGTCTGTCCTCATCACAGGCTATCCTAGGATGCAGCTGTCTGCAGAGCTGGCAGCTTTGACTGATGTCTGATTGTCACTGGAGGATCTGGGAGCGGTTGCACAGAGGGCCCTGGTCTTCAATGGGCCTCTCCAAGGAAGCCTCCAGGTTTGTTTAAATTCAATAGAAGCACTTGGCACTTGAAGTAATGCCATAATAGTGCTCCGTGAAGCTGACAAAAATCTCTTTCAAGTCACCTGTTGGCTGTGATGCAAGAAAAATTTGTCTTGGAGGGTTTCAGCTCTTGTCATGAGCTCTAGAGGAAGAAGAAAGGACAGAGCAGAGGTGCTGGCACCTGTGTGTGCATGAGCATTCACCTTGGGTTTAGAGGGGGGCAGGAGGACTTGCAAACACAGTCACGCTGCCCAAATACTCCTGTCATTTCTTTCTCAGATCAAAAGGCAGCCCCACAGCCAGTGGACAGGTGTCAAGTGGGACAGGCTGTCAGAGCAGCAATGGGTCGGTGGCTGGGTGTGTCAGTGGTCAGAGGGTGGTGGCAGTGGGTGCTGTGGCAGTGGGTGCTGTGGCAGGGACATGGGAAATGGGTAGAGGAACAAGCACAGCAGAAGGAGGTGTGGTCAGTCCTGCCACTGTGGTCACCATTGGGCACTACAACACTGGTGACACCGGTGGGCAACACTAGAGATGCCATTGCCCAGCAAGCCCAGGAGACTGCAGGAGAGCAAGGGGGTATGAGGGGCTCCCTAAAGGGGATTCAACACATTAGTGTTGAATTCTTTGCAATGACAGGGAAAGGAATTGAGCACAACACCCGTTCCCAAAAGGAACAGCACAGCCGTGGAAAGCTGTGAAAAGCATATTAAAGGAAAAAAACTGATGAGTTGCCACTGACCTAAAACCAGTGGTGGGGAAACTGCTGTGACACTGGGTCCTTTTCCTGGAGCCTGGATTGCAGCCAGGTATGTGCTCCTCCTGCAAGAGCAGAAGACCCCCGGCTGAGAAGCAGATGGCTTGGGAAGAGCAGAGAATTGTTCAAGGGGATTTGAAATTTCAATTAACCATATATTTTATTTTTTTTTATTTTTCTCTTTTTTTGGCATATTCATGCTTTGCTGGAATCAATAGTAACCTCAAAGAAAAGAGGTGTTTGTGTATTAAATAGATATATTACTTTATTTGATTTTACTTTATATATTTATCTATAAAAATAAACAGGGAGAAGCTGTTCTAATAAGTGCATTTTCAGTTGTCCAGGGTTGGTGAAGGGTTCAGTAAGTCAGCAGTTGGTTTTTATCAAATTGATCATGTCATTGCCACTACTTTTTATAACCGGGTCTGAAAGGAAGATTGTGTGCAAGATATTTCCCCTGGCAGCATTGCTTGCTCCTGCCTAGGAGGTACAAGGCTGCAGTCCTCTTATGCAATATCTCGGCATTTTCTTAATTAAGAATAAATAAAAAAAAAAATAAAAGACCCTTCTTTCATCTGATTAAGCAGATAATAAAAACACAGATTACCCTTAAGCATAATTGCTGATTAAACACTTGGGTGCGGAACAAACAGGCTGAAGAAAATTTTAATACATAAGCATGGGACTGATCTACTAAACAGCCAAAAAGCTATCACTAATTGGGAAGATTCTGCACAAGGAAAAACCAAGCCTGAAGGGGAAGGCACATCATTTCTGTGAACAGCAATTTACACAAGGGCCAGGTGGCTGGGGGCTGGTGGCTTGGGCTGAGGATGAGTGTCCAGTACCGTGGCGAGGAGGCACCCCCAGACACCCAGGGCAGATGATGTGGGCTGATGGGGGCTCCAACTGGCCGATAGCCCAGGAGTTTGGGCAGCAGGAGAGTAGGGAGGAGACCTTAGCATTTTCACAGCCTTGCAGTGGGACTGCCAGCAGCAACATCCTTCTACTCTTCACCTACAGGGATGACTTTACAGAGCCAAGTCTGATTTTCTAATATTTCGAGGAGTTCAGGAGGCAGCATAAAAGTAATTTGGATTTCAGCCAGAAAACAGACCTCCTCCATTAATTTGTACCTGAGTGTAGCATTTGTCTGTGGCAAGTGCAATATGATTTCCAGCACTATAACTTACAAACCAAAGATTTCAGTAGTATTTATCTGCTTGCAATACACTGCATTGCCACTCATCCAGAAGTGTTAAATGGGCTTGGATGCACCAGCAAGCTCTTTGCCCTATTCCTGATAGTGCTGTTTCATTCCCAAGCTCCAATACCCATGCCCTGCCCTGCTCTCAGGTCCTGCTGTTCCATTTTTAAGCATGAGTGGTGGCAGATGTCACTGGCACCAGCAATTGCCATCCTGATACAGCTGTCAGCAATTGCAGCACTGAGTGGGGCTGAATCACCGTCTGCACCAGTAATGCCATGAATCACGTTGGATAGCGAGGAATTTGAAGGCAGCCATGGCAGCCTCCTGGACAGAGGAATGAAGAACAAAATCTCCTGCACTATGGTTATATGAGATAACTTAGCTCTCACTTAGCTGGATGCAAGACAGCATCCTATGTTTCCAAGTGCTGGGAAAACAGTATTAGTTTTCCTTTCAATTACTAAGTGTATTTTTTGTTAATTCTTTTAATGAATGAAATTAAATAGGAAATGTCTTGGAGGATGTGGGATAACTGATCAGATACATGCCCAAACCAATGACTTTGCATAATTTATTCTAAAGCATATCTGCAAGGACATTAGCCAGGACAGATCCATTGGGAAAATTTCATTTTTCACCTGGGCAACAAGTAATGTCCCCCAAAGAAAGTACTGTCTTGTCCTTCTCTGGATGTTGCATCTCCTAATTAGCGTAATCTATTTAGTCTGCTCTGTTTGATTTTTCACCCATAGAGGCTGCAAGGCTTCTGCTCTTAAACTTGGACTTGCTGGGTAACAGTGAGGGCCATGTGCCACACAGACTCTTCTTCATAGGAGCTGGGGGCAGCACTGGAAGCACTGTACCTCACTGCCTGCCTCCTGCTTCCCTCCCTGTCCGGAGAAAAGGGCAATCCCCACTAAGAGCAGGTTGATGCCGAGGCAGATCTGGGCTCAGACATGGGACGTGGCTGTGAAGACGTAACTTAAAATGACTACATCCCTTACATGTCTTGGCTGCTTTGTGCCTCGAAGTTTCCACTTTGTGAAGCACTGGAGGAAGCACTGCTGCCACTGCATGCCACTTGGGCCTATGCCTTTGTGGCATGTCTCTCCTTGGTGCGGGAGGCGGAGATGTTTCCATTTGGAGGTACAAGGACAAAGTTCAGGTGACTCTATTAGAGCTTTCTGTAGGAAAGAAGTTTCTTGTCCATACCGCTTACCTTACTACTGAGATAGTTGTTCAAGGAAACTGTCTTTGAACTGTCCTCTTCCCTATTCATGTTGCCTTCACTTCTTGTATGTCCCTCTTGTGCTTCATCTTATAATAATGTCCTATTTTAGTTCACAGCTCTGCCATCTTTTTATTCCTCTCTCCTTTAGGGGTTCATCTGCAGTAAAAAACAAACAAACAAACAAACAAAAAACCCCAAAAAGCAAAAAAACAAACAAAAAGAACACCCACAAAAAAAGCAAAACCAAAACCACAACAAACAAAACCAAACAAAAACAAAGCAAAAACTCACACAAAACTTGTTCTGAGGCAGGATCTCCCTTTCTTGGTCTGTTCATGTGGGTTAAAAATATTTCAACCAGAGGAGACAATCTGAATGGTTTCAGAGGCTCACAGGCTCTGTGGGGAAGTGAGCTGGCAATGTAGAGAATACAGGTGTTGCTGGCATGACTCAGAGCTCAGCTCTAGATCAGCACTACCCTGACCACAAACATCTAAACCAGGGGCCATCCTCCAGGAAAACTCAAACCCAACATGCTTTGCATAGAGGAGAGTAGATCTTCTCCTTTGAACAGTCAACCTCTCTCTTGCCAGCATTCTTAACTTGGTATTATCCTGAGAAAACTGATGTAACTTGAGCAGGACATTGGACCAGCCATCATCCAGGGGACCCTTGCATCATAAAGCTCTCTGTGAAAACATGATCTTGAGGAAATGGAGCCTATGGAGGTGAATGCCAGGAAAGGAGTATCCTGATGTTCATCCTCAGAAGGACTCTCCTGATGCATTCAACTCTGTATTCGCTGCTTGGATACAGAGGGCCATGCTGCTTGAGAAAAAGCAGAGTGAGTATGACATAGCACAGTGATGGAGTCCCACTTAGAGTGGTCTCTGTATTGACTTACAAGAAATAACTGGGACATTTCATAGCTTCAAGGGGCATTCCAGCAGTCATTGGTGTTTGTGGAGATGGATATCTCTGGGCATCATGGCTGCTCACACTGGTTTCTCACCTGTGTAGACTGCATGACAGCCAGAGCCGCTGAGGTTCCATCTGTGCCACAGCACTTCTAGTGCCTTGCCCGCCTGCTGCAAGAGGCAGATTTAGGGTGGACCACAACCCCATACCTTGCATGTGCCACAGCAGCAGCATCCGCATTTTACAGTCTGGGGAAGGGGTCTGCTCCTGAACTCTTCTGTGCTCTTGAGAAAATCTGGTTGACAGTGACTAAGCAAGCAAGGAGGGGCATTGAACAGGGCAATACATGGAAATTGCTCCACTGCTAGCAGCCAGATAAAAGAAACCTTAATGGGATACATTAATCAGAATTCCCTCCCCTGGCAGCTCTTCACAGGGTAGTAGAGCCTGCCAGATGTGGCCCTGATACCACCATGATATGCACCACCCCATGATATGGGGTGGTGATGGCTTTGAGATAGCTTTATAGCTTTCCGGAGCAAGCTTCAGTGGTGAATGTCTCTTTGGCTGCAGCTGGGAAAGCTGAGTGTGTACCAATCTTGATATATCACACCTAGAGATTGTTCACGAAGGACTGGGTAACTTAAGCACTCAAGTGGGACCAGCTTGCTGGCTTCAAAGACCACATTCAAATCTCATGGGCATCTTCTCTAGTGTACTAAAACTGTGCATTTCATCCAGTGATTGCCTCACACAGAAATTCAGTATTATCTTTTGCATCATATATAGTTCTAATTGGGATCAAAAGCATGTCAAGACAGCCAGTCTGGGGTGCACAAATGTTGAAAAGTGTAAGCACTTGTATACTGAGGTTAAGGATATGAGATGCAGCAGATATGTCAGGGTCAGTTGCACCTTACTGCCTTGTTCACTGGGTTTCACTGGGAATCCTGAATCCCTAGAGTGAGCTAGATTATTTTTAACTGTTTTGAGAATGAATTTCATATACACTACTCCTCTTTTCTTGTAAATCCTGAGTGCTTGAAAGCAACCAGACAAGTGTTTTTGATGTGATTACAGAGGTGATAGTTGCATTAGTTATTTAGAAGGTGACTTTGCAAAAATACTGAGAGGAAACTGCTCTAGCAGCAACACTTTGAATATTTCAGCTGCCTTACTTCAGTTTTGTTATTTTTTTTTTTTTAAATGCTATAGAAATGGCCTTATGTTCTTTCACTTTTCTGTTCCCTTCTTGTCAGGTTTGCTCAGATTACAAGTCAAAACAAGCTTTTTCTTCCGTTCCATGGCGTAGATTTACTGTCAGAGAAAAATTGGCCTTTCCCTTGGTTATAAATGCCGTAATAGACAAGAGACAGATTGCCTGTTGACAATAAACCATGTTGAATTTCTGGTGTCTTGCTGGTGGTGCAGGACTCACAGCTCTGTCCAGAGAATCAGAAGTCACCCAGGAGCACAAAGGTTTCAGATGAGACACTGCACTTTGTTGTGCTGGGTTTGGCCATCACCATATATTTCAGGTGACAGCTGGTTCCTGGCTCATTTGCTGAGCCTTGTGGGCTGGGCCAGGTTTAATGTCACTGACAACTAGGAAGGACTTAGGAGTTATCTTTTATTCACCAGTGATATTGGACACTGAAAGGACACATTGCTCTGCTTGGCTGCCTTGGAGAGTGGTGTCTGTGCGGTAGCAGGAAGCCTTCCCACTCCTGGCTGCAGAGATGACTGTACCAATAGTGGCTACCAGAGGATTTTTGTCAAATCTCCAGATGAAGCAGGGTGCCTTTTCTTGTTTTCTTTCCATCCATAGACTTGTCTGCCAGGAGTTGCTATAAGAGAAACTACTGTCATAGTAAAGAGACTTCCTGATCTGTATGTAACATAGGTCAGGGAAATTCACATAATGGTGCCTAAAACATCCTCAACAGGTGCAGGACGAAGTGTGCTATATTTTTCAGAAGACAGATTAAAAATCTGTACATGAAGAAGTGGTGCTTCATCACTCTTCCCAAGTACAGCCATGGCCTTCTGAAATCCTGTCACTCAATACTGGTTTCAGCTCAGAGCCAGTGAGTGCAGGCACTTTCTGCCTTGCAGAGAGTAGGTCCTTTGTCTTAAAGAGGATTCCTTTGGTGGAGCACGTGAGAAATATCCATCAGCTAGACCTGCTACAGGTTCATGTGACTTCTTCTGCAAACCACCTTCCCTGCCAGAGACATTGCCAAGAAACAGAGCACAGAAGAGTATTTGGGAGGAGATACTTTCCCTAGTCTGGAAAAGGACAATACTACTGCTCTGATATGTGAGGGATGTGGTAGACTGTGGTACCAGACCCCACAGCTCCACCTCCCTGCTTTTCCCACACCAGCACATCAAATACCAGATGTTGACATCCAGGGATGTCAACAAACATATGTCCTCTGAGTAGGTGAAGGCACAAACCCACTCTAATTGAGGGCTCTTATCTGCCTCTGTGCCCAAGGTGTTGGGTGGCTCCTGGGTTAGCACCACTGAGGTTTGGCAGCACAAAGGGCAAGCAGAATCGCATGTCTTTTAGCATCTGGACATGAAGATGGACCTTCAACAGCAGCTACCTGATCCATGTGTGTCTATAGACATCACACAATCCCTAGAGCCCTTGCTGTTGCTGAAATGCAACATATCAGCTCTAGCTTACCCAGGCCATGGAGTAGGGATCTTACTCAGGACACTCAGAGGTTAAAATGCAAACAGAGCAGCAGGAAGGATGCAGAGAATAGCATGGACTCAAAACCTGGCCTACAAGTCTGTAAGAGAGATACCAACTCTCTGGTCTTAGCATGGCCTACACCACAGTACTTCCCTGTGGACTTCCTTGTGATAACTGGTGTTTCCACTAGAAGAAATAATTTCCAAAGTATGCAAACCCAGGGGAAAAAAAAAAAAAGGCCAGTAAAAGAGAATTCCCATATAGATTTAAAGACCAGAAAAGAAATTCAAGCATTTCACTCCTCCAAAAGGGGACATCTGATCTTTAATATACACGTCCCGACCCAGCCATTTTCCTGATGAATTACACTGTTGAAAGTCCCTGTTTTCCTGCTAGCTTAAATTTATCCACGATCAGCTTCCAGTCACTAGAGTCCCATTTTAATGTCATTGCACAAATTGATAGGATGTGTCTTTAGATTCTAGTACATTACGCCTCCCCCTGGATCTCAAAAAGTTTAATGCCAAAATATAATTTGTTCTCATTAGCAGCATCTTGGGACTGCTGTGTGAAGGGACTAAGAAGGTTGCATGTATTAGGCTTTAGTTAAGACACAGAAGGGGATGCAGCAGTAAGCACAAAGCAATAAGTGCTAGAGGGAAGATAAATTAGGTGCTTCTGTGGGCCTTCTCCCCAAAGGACAGGGTGATGCAGAGAAAGAGCACAATACAAGCCCTGTCCAAATTAAAACTGAGAACAGAAAATAGGCCTTACAGGCTAGATAATAAGTCTTTGCAGCTCACTGCTCCCAAAGTGCTACCAAGACTTTGCCTGCAGCCTGTGAGCCCCACTATCCCTCACCAAAGCACATGGCCATTCCTGCAGGAGAAGACAGTGGTCCTTCCGGCCTGTGATGGCACAACCACCGCCCACCCTCAAGCCACACCACGATCTCAGAAATGTTCCTTTAGGCCTCAGCACCTGGGCTAAGCTGGTCTTGAGCTTGTCAGAAACACTGTTTTCTCCCAGGAACTGGATCTGTCTAACAGGCACCTGGTTTTAACAAACAGCCTTAGAACCTAATTTTTCTTGTGTGAATAACAACCCAAGTGGAACAATATTTTTGTTATTGACCTTTCAAAGAGAGTTACCAACCCAAATTGCAGCTAGGATGGAAAATTACTATAACTAAAGCCATCTTGCTTGCGACTCTATAAATAGTGGTCCTAAGTGAGACCCTTTGAGCTCTCCTGGACTGCAATGGTCTGTAATCAGCAATGTCCCCCTGAGTGGAACACTTCTCAGAGCCAGTGAATTCTCAAGTTGGCCATACTTGGAGGACTGTTGTTGAAAACTGATGATTGAGCATGGGCTGATACCCCCACTCCTTGAGGCTCTACCCTTTGCCTGTTGAGAAGAGGGAAGGCATCCAACATGACTACTTCACTGAATGCAAGGGGGATTTTTCACAGGTGTATACCTTGAACAAACTCCTTTAGGTCTGTGTGCATGCAAGTGTGAATATGCTGTAGCAAATGTACTGTGAATGTTGCTCTCAGATTGTTAAGTACGTTACATCCGTAAGTAAGTTAGGCCTATAAGTGAGTTACTGTTGTGCTTACAGTAAATTCTATAGAATCTTTTGTTAAATTGTTTAAGTTAGGCTATCAGTAAAATGCTATGAAGTTTAAGTGTTGTTAAAACCTTTATGCCTAAACCACTGGTCAAGTCCATGGCTAAGTTTGGCAAGGGGGTCCACTCTGAACCTTGCGACTCAACAGGAGGGTCTCCCTCCTTCCTTTTTATCCTTACGCTTTCTCATCCTTACCCTTTTCCTATCCCCAGCCTCCATGTAGATCATTTTAGATTGATTTTAGTTTTAGACTGATTGATTTTTTTATTTTAGTCTGATTTTAATCTGTGTGCTTTAGCCATCTAGTAAGTAGTAGAGTGAACCTTGCCAACACACTTTGTTGTGCTTTTCCTTTTATATTAAACCTGCTTTTGCCAATACCTTTGATGGTGGTTCTTTGAGTGACCTAAAACACTCAGTCACAACAGGGCCCCACTGACCGCCATTGGCACCCAGGATGTGGGATCTTTTAGTTTAAAGACTCTATCAACCTTGGACATTTTTTTTTTTCAGGCTGAAATTCTTAGTTCTGGATTTTGCCAGGCTCCTAGAGTTGTGCTAAATGATCTATTCCTGTCCTACCTTTGTGCCACCAGTCAACTGTGAACACAATTTTCATGCTCGTGGTTAGCCATGGACAACATGGCTTTTCCTTCACCTCTTAAGCCGTCCTTTAAATTACTGATTGAATCTATTTTAATTTCCCCTCTGGGATCCCAAAGCCCTGTAAGATTTCCTTCTGACTGTAATGGATCAAGGACCACAGACAACTTCTTAATAAAATAACTATGAAGTTGTTTTCTAAAGACCTCGAATCACATACCATACATTTTGTTCTCTCTCTCAGCTTTTGGTCCCATTATGTCAGACTGATCTCACCAACAGTCCAGCATCCAAGGAGAAAAGAGCTCAGAGCTGATGTCGTTCTGGACAAAGACCAAAGCCAACACACTGTGGAAGGAAATTAAATATAAGAAAGTGCTTGTATGAATAGGATATTCTGTTGTATTGGGTCACTGCCTACCTCTTTAAAGAGTTGTTGTTGTCTGGGATATTCCGAGCATGAACACTTTTAGAAGATCATTAACACCAGCTTGAATGTACATTGGGCTCAAACATCCAGGGAAAGGAGAGCTGCTGGGAGAGCTCTGAACACTGCTTCAGGGAGCCTGTTTTGGCTACAACCTGAATGGCCTCAATTTTCAGGTCAGTCAGTTGGTTTTCTGGACCCTGCAAACCTCCAAGAATCAATTTCTCTGGCAAAGAAATTTGCATGTCTGTAGTATGGTAGAAATCAATGTCTGCTAGTAAAAGCAGCAAGAGGCCCCTTCTGAACTCAAAAGCAGCCGACAGGCTGCAGACTAGCACAACTGTGCCAAAATTATCCATTTACAAAGCCTTTGAATATTGACAGGTTTTTATCTCATCTCATTTCATCCAAGTCTATTTGCTGTATCAAGAGGGCATGGTTCATTTTTGATCAATTTTATTTGTTCTTTCCCAAAGAAGCTTATCTTGTAAGTCATACAATACTTCTGAAGACAGGAAAAAATACACATAGAGGCAGGAGGTGTTGGAACTGAAGCCAGCTACAGAGGAATCAAAGGATTTGTCTGCCTTAATGTTAGATGTCTGTGGTGCAAATATCTATAGATGAGTTCATCACCCGGAGCTCCCTTTCTAGTGAAGGGTGAGAAATGGACTCTTACAGGGTGTGACTCAGTTGGACTATTTCAGGCAGCTTCATTAGAATGAAGTGAGTGTTCACATACACTGTGCCTGTTTCTCTCTGGTGACTATAAAGGAAGATCAGTTCAGATGTGGGTATTTACACATGTAGACTATGGTTGCCCTCTGACACTTCTGGGTCTTTCATCCCTATTGAGACAGCCCATGTCCTTCTCTTTCATCCTCAATTTTAGTTAAAAATAGCGACTCTTAAACCAGCCATCCCAATAATGTAAGAGGCTTGAACCTTCCTTGCAGGTGCATGAGGATGTGGGTTGTGTTGCGGGGTGAAGGGCCCAGGACAAAGTGAAATGCTGTGCTTGCCTGCAGTGCTGGATCTTTTCATAGTGCAGCTTACTGGGCTCTATCTCTGCCTGCAGGCATCAGTATAGTAGAGTCATAGAATTGTTTAAGTTGGAAAAGACCTTTAAGATCAAGTCCAACCATTAACCCAGAACTGACAAGTCCATCTCTAAACCATGTCCCTAAGGGCCACATCTACATCGCTTTTAAATATCTCCAGGTATGGTGACTCCACCACTTCCTTGGGCAGCCTGTTCCAGTGCTTGATAATCCTTTCAGTGAAGAAATTTTTCCTACTGTCCTATCTAAAACTTCCGTGGCACAACTTAAGACTATTTCCTCTTGTCCTGTTATTTGTTACCTGGGAGAAGACACCCACCTGACTGCAGCCTCCTTTCAGGTAGGTGTAGAGGGTGATAATGTCTGCCCTGAGCCCCCTTGTCTCCAGGCTAAACACCCCCAGCTGCCTCAGCTGTTCCTCATCAGACTTGTGCTCCAGACCCTTCACCAGTTCCATTGCCCTTCTCCAGACATGCTTCAGCACCTCAACGTCTTTCTTGTAGTGAGGGGCCTGAAACTGAGCACAGGATTCAAGGTGCGTCCTCACCAGTGCTGAGCACAGGAGAATGATCACTGTGCTAGTCCTGGGGGCCGTGCTGTTGCTGATACAAACAGCACTGTGGGAAGCTGGAGGTAGTAAACCCTGAAAACAAAGTAAAACCTTTTAAAATAGTTTAACTAAAAACTTCTGCGTCTCTCAGTTGTTTGAATATCCCTTTCTTTGTATTACCAACACATTTGCTCTCCAGTCTTGCAGAAAAATTACTTGTATGATCTGATTATATATGCACACACCTAAAAGTACAAAAATGCCCTGTGAAAATCAATGAGAAATTCCCAAAGAACAAAGAAAATCTAAAAATAAAAATCCAACAGGAAGTATTATACCCTCCTGTGTAATGTTAAGAAAAAGGTGCTAAGTTGGTAATGAAGCAGAACTGGTATGGCTTCTTTCCCTTTCAAGTCATCTTTAAAGATGTCCTAAACTGATTTACTTGTGTTCAATCAATTGAAATTGAGTGAGGTCACAAATTTAGGCGAGAAAATTTGCTTTATTGAAGATCTTAATAGAAGATAATTGTTTAATATAGAACGCAGTAGTTTGCAATGCTACTCCAATATATTTTCTTTTAGTCACTGCCTGATAATGCATCAAGAACATTTACACTTCTTCTTACAATTTTTGTTTTCCTCATACAATACTTTATTCTTTCACACAATTTCCACACACCTGTACTTTCCTATTTATCTATGCTTTGGTGTTATTTTTCAGCACCAAAAAGCTCTCCTTTTTGATTGGCATGTCTCTGGAGAAAATACAGTGTGTTTCTCTGCAGGGGATGGGCCCCAGGGATTTAGCATTGCTTGGGGTTATTCACATTTCTTGGGCAGGAGAATATTACTCTTCCTTTCTCTTTTATATCCACCAAGAAAAATCACTGATCTCCAGCCTTGATCATGTAAGCACAGAACTTATGTCATTACAAAACACAAAGCCCAAAATCTGCTGAGAAGATTGTAGAGTTCAACTCCAATATATCTGTAGGAAAGGTACCTATGAAAATGTTAAAAGCATGGGGAGGCAATTTGGCATACTTCCAGGAGAAAACAGCAGTGTTACCACATAAGCACCAGAAAAGATAAGGTAAGATATTTTGCCATGGTTACAAACACCAGGACAATGAATGCCTGATCCTTTCCCAAGAAAATGGGAGAAAAATAACTGGCAAGGTGCCTGCTTCTAAAACAAATTTCAGTGTACAAAGGAGCCTCTGAAAAGGATTCTAACTAATACACTGCCAGGCAGAGAGAAGGAAAAACCATTTCTGGAAGGAAGAGGCATTGAAAGTGCAACCAGAAATAAAATAATAGATCCTTTAGAGCTCTCAGGAGCGAGACCAACCCAATAAAACTGCTAGTACACACTGATCTCAAATCTGCATTTCGTATCTCTAGCAAACTCAGTTGACTCCATCCAAGAGCAACTTCACTGCCAATGTGACCCAGGAATTGTGACTTTGGCCATATAATTTGCCTCTGCCTGGGAGCAAGAGATTCAGCTGGAGGCAGCGCAGGCATTGCTGGGAGGTCATTTCTCCTGAGGAGGAGCCAGCAGGAGTTTTCCTCTGAAGAGTCTAGACTCAATTCCTGTAAAGAGATTTTTACAAGATTATCTTGTAGACGCAGATCATTTCCCTTGCAGTTTCTCTTGTCCACGTGGAAGAGGAGATTGCTGTAACTGCGTCATGTCAAGCTGACACACTTACTAGTATAGAGCTACTTGCAGGTAGCTGTCATACCTATAGATAAACCCTGACTCACATGTTGTTTTCAGTCATCTCCCCTCAGTTTAAGTCAAAAGTAGAGTCCAAGAGTCCTGCTGTCCCTGTATGATCCCTGACTCCTCGTCTGTGATAGGCTTTAATTCTCCCCAGGGCATTTAGTCTTGTCTGCCCCAGCACATTAGGAATAGCTTAATACTCTTACCTCCAAGAAAGAACCAGAACACCCTCTCCAGCCTTCTCAGCTCAACTCTTTGTGGCATGGCCAGACATGACACTTAGTGTTCCATTCGGGTAAATGTGGTAGACACTGTCCCAGGCTGGTGGACATCCCGCAGGCTGGGGCTTCTGGGTCTCTGCAGATTAAGGGGGAGAGTGGTACATTTTTCAGAGTACTCTCCATACTTGCCTTGCAGGCAAAAAGATCTAGAAATATCATTTGTCTTATGTGAAAGGTGGGGGAAGAGATTCCCCATGCCACTTACGGCAGCTCAGTGTCTGATACCCATTTTTATAATGGGAAAAAAAAAAAGGCTTTTCATCCTCAGATTCTCCAGCTGAGCATCATGGGCTAGGCACAACTAACAGGTACCTTAGACCCTCTTGTTGAATTATTTGCAATGGTTAAAGTGATTAAAAATAGCAGCTGTGATGGGGATAGCTCATGGTAACCCCTAGGTCAGAGCATCTGAGCATTTGCGTCCTTCCAACAGCCGTGTGGTGCTGAACTGTCCTCAGCTACCTCCAGCCCCATGACACTTGTGTCAGGTGTGTCAGTGATGCTGTGACAGCTCCAGCTGAGTGGGCAGAACCAGAGCCATGTCTGCCCTTACACGTTCAGGGTGCACAGAGCAATTGCACAAGCATTGGCTCTCTCTCACCTTGCTGCAGCTGGCAAGGCAGCAGGGATGCAGCCACCAGTACTGAGGTGGCTGATCATCATGGAGAGCCATCCTACCAGAGAAACTGAAATCAAATAAATGTGATGACACTTCCCCGCTTTCCAGTGCAAAAGCAGAAAAGGGTTAGGTTTCCAAGAAGTCCTGCTACCAGCTTTCATTTAACTCAACACAATGATTTCCATCAGAGTGTTTGGGAGCCCTTCTCCAACACCACAGGACAGTTGAAGAATGAATCCTGAATCCAATTCAGCAACCAATTGCCACAAATACTAACCTAGTCATATTTAAAAGGGTGGGAGTAAGCTTTTGTTCTTGTTGTTTTAACATATGTCCCATTGGAAATCGGCAGCTTGCACAGCAAATCTGAGGTGAGGTTCATCATCTAACACCAAAGGCCATTGTCAAGGTTTTTTTGGCTAAGTGCCGAGTACCATGGTAGGTTAGAACATAAGCCTCAATTGCTTGTGTGCACTCAATTGCAGTTGTAAATAATGCAGTGTTTGGAAGCAGTTCAGAGTACAGCTGCAATCAGATAGCCTCAATATTGGCTATTCAGTGCCAGAGACAGTGATTGTGTGAGTGCTTAGAGTAACAGGGGTGAGAAATCTGGGAGCTCAGCCTCTGCACAATTCCTCTGTGAGTAAAAACGTACCTGTAGCCTCTGATCACTCTACTTTCCTGTTATCTACTGATTTTAAATGTCTTACTTATTTGACCCCATTTACATAGGCATCTCTCCCAGGAATAATTCCCTAACAGTGAGTGCAAGACTATGTGTTCTGAGGTCAAGAGAAGCAAGATAGCAATTACAGAGATAATTGTTTTTAATGCATTTTTCACCTACAGAGTCCCATTAAAATGTTCTTTGCAGAAGAACAGAAAGGAACAATGTTTTAATATTGGGTTTACAAGAAACACTTCCTTCCTCCTTTATTATATCCAAGTTCCTTGACAAGCAATCTTGAATTAATTTTCACATTCTGCAGTCTGATTTTCTGATTTTTTCTGGAGCAGGCTTTGCTCACTCCACCTGAGCACTGAAACTTGGAAAACATCGACAGTGTTTATGATAATTAAAATCAATTGAAGGACACTGTTCAGTATCCTCTAGCTAGGATTAAAATTCCTTGTATGTCTCTTAAAAATCAACCAGGAAGAAAAGGCCAAAGTGTTAAGACCGGTTATGCAGGGTGCATGTAAACCATTTTTATCTCCATCATTTTATTGATGATCTTTTATAATTACCTGAATTAAATACTATATGCCCTGCAACAGCTTTTGTCTTAATCTCCCCTACGTCTATATTGAACTGGTTATATTTTGTTCGTCTACTTCTTTGGTGTCTCCACGAACAAAACTGGTCAGGTCACCTGCAACCATGATCTTGCTGGTCCCCACATCAGAGAGGGAAAGTACTACTTACTGGGTTAGGGGGTGGGAGAGCTGCCTCAGCTGAGATCAGGGCAGAGGGATCCCCCCTGGAGTACCCGTGGATGCAGGTGCTGAGGGAGCACAAACAGGGAGCTGGCCATGGACCCTTTGAAGTTGCTTCCACATCCGCTGTGGAAGAACTTAAAGAGCAGCCACAAGCACTTGCTGATATCTTGGTAACACCCACTCCACATGGCAGGAGAGGTGTCTGGAGGAAATTCTTGAATATTAACCATCTTTCTTGGACCCCTCTTCCCTCCAGGGCTTTATCCCATGGCACTCTACTAAGCAGATCCTTGAATAGGCCAAAATCTGCTCTGCTGAAGTCCAGGGTATCGAGCTTGCTGTGCACCCTCTTCACTGCCCCAAGGATCTCAAACACTTCCATTTCATGGTCACTACAGCCCAGGCTGACCTTGAGCTTCACACGCTCCATCAGCCCCTCTGTTGGCTAGAACAAGGTCTAGCATAGCAGCTCTCCTTGTTGGCTACTCTATCATTTGGAGGAGAAGAGATCCAGGAACCTTCTGGATATGCATTGCTGTGTTGTCCTTCCTACAGATATCAGGGTGGTTGAAGTCCCCTATGAAGATCAAGGCTTCTGAATGTGAGAACACCCCAATCTGCCCATAGAGGACCTCATGTGCTCAGTCTTCCTGGCCAGGCAGCTGTCACAGACCCCCACTGTAATGTCACCTGTCCCTGCCCTCCCTTTAATTCTGACCCATGAGCTCTTGGTTGGCTCCTCTTTCACCCCAAGACGGAGCTTCATGCACTACACTCCTGTAATGATTTGTTGATTTGTCAAGTACCACTGGCCCTTTCAAATTCTTTCCCCTTGACGAGAAGGACTGTGCTCACTCTCAGCTTTTGCTAGGTATTATCCATCTAGCTCACTATTGAAAACCCCATATAAGGTGGTATCAAAACTGTCAATACACACAGCATGTGACAAATTTATAGTGGCTATTACTTGTATATTTGATATATTTGAAGCATTTAAAAATAGGATGTTTGTTTCAATACTTCTTCTGGGACTCAGAAATAAGCCAAATGATGTGCATTTACCAGACCTTTCTTTTGCCTTGTCTTAGTGAGAGATACAATTTTCTTTTATGGAGTTTCCTGGTTCCTCACTTCTACTCTGAAATTGTATATGCAGTTCTCAAAGTATCCTTGGAGAGTATCCAACTTTCAAATTCCATCAGGCTCCAAAAATTTGAAAATATTTTATGCATTGCCGTACTTTCTAACATCTTTCACTTTCCTGTTCTTTCCTTTTAGCCTGAATTTGTACGATTTCCCCTTTGTCACATTAGCTGTTTGATCACTACTGGAGCCTCTTGTGAAAACTGTCAAAAGAAGGCATTCTGTCTCCTCAGTACTGCTTGCCATTAGCTTTCCTTCTGCAGTGAGTAGTGAACCAATGTGTCCTCTGATATTTCTCTTTCCAGTAATGACTCCACAGATTTTGGGGTTTGCTGTTCTTTATTTCTTTTTCTCTTGAATTTGATTTTCTCCCTTCCAGCACATGCTGTCCTTTGATATTCGTCCTTGCTCACTTGACCTCATGCCCATTTTCTCTGAACTTATTTCTTGTATGAGTTTACTGAAGAGCTGAAATAATCCACATTGGTGTCCTGCTACAATTTTCAGTGTGACTACCTGCTGGTAGAGTTGTATCATAATATCATTTTGCACAAGGAACTGATGATTCTCCTGAACTATTTAGTCTTTTAAACTGTTTTTCCACAAACTATTATTTATTATCTTTCTTTGGGTACTGAAATCTGCTTCTTGAAGCCAATTGACTTAATTCTGTTTGGTTTGGTTATCCCGCTTTCTTTGTCTAAGGGCCATTACACTTAATAATCTCTCCCTTAGCAGTTAACAGCAGCCTATCAACTGCACACTGATGATGCTTAAAGTGCTGCAGGAAGCAAGCAACAAGCGTAATAAAAGCAGACATGAGAATGGCCATATTAATTTGAATTATAAAATGAAACTTAAAAGATTTCAAATGGACCTGAACTATTAACTGACCTCCCCCATCTACCTGGGCTCTATGAGGTCCTTCATAATGTACTTTATCTTCCTAACATTTCACTGACACAGCAGGAGGTAAACTAAAACTTAACCTACCTGTTAAAAGATATATTCATGCCCTTAATGGTAACAATTGCAGCCTTACCTTCTACTGACATCCGGGGGAAAAAAGGCAGTATCCCGAGACCACCTCCAAGAGCTGAGCCTCCAAGAGTGCTGCCTCCCAGTAGTGGTGCAGAACAGCTTTAGCAATCAAACCCAATTCTTTGTGTTCAAAGCAGAGGAGCAAAATCCCCCCGTGGCAGTGGCACAAGTAGCGCTGGTGGGAGAGGACAGACCAAGCCTCGATGCCTGGCATATCACCCATGGTAAGGCTGCACTCTTCATCAGAGCAGTGATGGAGAGGCTGCCCATAGGGGTTGTGGAAGCCCCACCTGTGAAGATCTTCAAGATTCAGGTAGATAGAAGATTGATGGGCCTGACTGTGTTTTGTCCCACTTGTCCTCAAGGATGGCCTGGATGCCTCCAGAAGGGCTTTCCAACCTGTGAAGCCTGTGAAGCTTCTAAACCACTTTCCCACCCTTCCTGAGCCATCACAAGACTGGGATTAAAGCAGAACCACTACAAGAGGGTTTAGAGTCTGCCTACCTCCAGAAGTACTAGCAGCTAGATACTAGTGATAGGTTTGTCACTGGAGATAATTCATGCTTCCAAAACTTGTGTGGTTGTGGTTCTTCTTTCTCCTCCTCCCTTCACAGCCTTGCTTGTTTAAACCTTCCTTTGAAATTTATTGTTCATTGACTAGGGTCAACGTGTGGCGGAGATTTCTACAGGTCAAGTAAGCACTGAGGGGGATGTTTTTGAGAAGCTGCCCTGGAAATGGGACGTGGTCCAGGCTGCCATAGATCAGAACTTAGCAGAAAGGTGACATATGCAGGTAAGATGGTCCCAGAAGATGCAGGATTGTACCCAGTCACTAAGAAACATCTTTGGGAGGTCATGTAGAGGTAAGGCAAAGGTAAGCTCTGGTCTCCTCCCTTGTTGTTAAAGGACATAAAGAAGGCAGGCTTGGCAGGCTGCAAGGGTCTCTGAAAGCAAGGCAAAGCCTGGCCCTTCTCCTTTCCTTATCTTCATAGTCACCATGAGGCATTCCTCACCTACTGCAGACAATTGCACTCAGCCCTTTCCCAGTTAAACCAATTCCCATTTCAAATGGCATCACAAAAAAGGACAGACAGAAGAGCTGCTAGGAAGATCTCTGTCATTAACTCAGCAAATATTAAAAGGCATCAAAGTACTGCAGATAAAATTATTTCAAGGGCTAATTACTATACCAATCCTTCTGGCTTTAATTCCAGACCTGAAATATTGCTGTGCTAAGAAAATAGGATTCATAGCACATGAGACATGCGGGAGAAGATTCAATTTGTAATGATAATTTGAAACTTTTTAATAGGATTTCACCAGCAATATGAAGACTGACAGTTTAATAATGTGTGGAAATGAAGAAATAAAGCTCAGGCCCCATATATAAAGCCTTCCTAAAATATTGGGAACACAGTACAGGATAATCCAAATACCTGGCAAATTCCTGATTCTCTTTTCAGAGTAAGACCTACTCCAACTGCAGCCCTGTGACTCTCGCTGCAAGCGTTGAGTGCCTGAAGTTGACAGGGGAGATGAATTTTAGGCTTAAATTCTCTAAAGCCTTCCTACCAAAGCACTCAACGTTCTGCTGTCTTTGCAGAAGGCTGTGTTTGAAAAAGCTGCTTGGGTGCTGGACCAAAAACCTTACAAAAGATGTGAAGTAATTTTCTACAAGGACATCCTCAGTTCAGCAGGAGAGCAGCAGGAATTATCAGATCAACCACCTCAACTCGCAAGAGCACTGTTTTAAAAAGCCTTTAGTTTAAGGGGAAATTTTTAAAATTGCATGCAAAAATAAGCTGGGACCTGTCCAACACTTCCTATCCTCCACAAGAGTACTGTGTGCCGTGGAGCTTGGGCTGGTGCTATGGGCTGCTTGCGGGATGCCCTTACCCTCAAGAGGGATCCATCTCTGACAGCTGCCACTTTGCAGATACAAGGAGGCATGAGGATTTATCCTCTGATTCCCCAGATCAGGACACATAAATACCGCCTCGCAAAGATATGCAAAGTACCTGCTCTGCCTTGGACAGCCAGTCCCTCGAGATAGGCAGCTGGGGACAGCGGTACCCAGGGATCAACAGTGATAGGAACAACATCTGCATGGTCTTAGACACTGGCAGTCACTCCTGTCTAGTATTTTCTGATCTCAACCCAGACATCTGTTCATAAACTAATGAGAAGCAGCAAGAGACTTCAAGCCTGTTTTGTGCCGTACTTACCAATAAAAGAGCATAGTAGCTTTATTTTATCTGTACTGCATTAGAAGATGCCTATGAAAAACATAGTCTGGGTCTACCACAGGTGCAGAAAAAGTACATGGAATGTCTCTGCTGCTGTGAAAGGATAGTATTTTGTCAGTGTGGTGGCTTTGGCTGGGGTATAGCTAATTTTTTCACAGTAGCTAGTATGTTGTGCAGTTGTGCTGGAAACAGTGATGACAATTCAGGGACATTTCAGCCACTGCTGACTTTACACAGTCAAGGCCTTTTCTGCCCCTCACTCCACCACTGAGGGTGCAGGGGATGCACAAGGAGGGGACACAGCCTGGACAGCTGACCCCAACTGACCCAGGGGATATTCTAGATCATATGGCATCATGCTTGGCATATGAAGCTGGAGGAAGAAGGAAGAAGAGGAGAGCAGTCAGAATGATGGTGTTTGTCTTCCCAAGTCACTGCTATGTATGATGGAGCCCTGCTTTCCTAGAAATTACTGCATGTCTGCCTGCCCATGGGAAGTGGTGACTTAATTCCTTGTTTTTCTTTGCTTCTGTGTTCAGCTTTTCCTTTACCTATTGAACTGTCTTTATCTCAACCCACAAGTTTTCTCACTTTTACCCTTCTGATCCTCTCCTCCATCCCACTGTGGAGGAGTGAGTGAGTAGCAGCATGGGGCTGAGCTGTCAGCTGGGGCTAAACCATGGCACAGAGGAAAAACAGGCATTTGAAGAAATCCCCTAACTCCATGTACTTTGCCAAGCTGTGGGAAAGCAATACTGTGTGAGGGAGACTGTAGTTCAGTTGGTGATGATACAGGCTTTTAGAAAAGAAAATGAAAGAAAAATACAATTATTAAGTTAACTCAAGAAGTTTGATAAGAAGCAGTGCTACATGCCGCTCGACTGGTACCAGTGGGTTTGGTGAATTTGCTGATGGGGAGGTTTCATATCTCTGTTTTGACATTTTCGGAAGGTGACTATAACAAAATTATATCCTCGCTGAAATGCATCCACCACCTTTCAGGTCTGGCTTTTCAAACTATGCAACATGTGAGACACCTGGTTTAACTTACGCAAAATGCCCTATGTGAAGCTGTATTTTGGTACACAGAAGTTAGAAAATAACCTTACCTAAGAATTCCTATTTTCTGATTTTTTTTTTTTCAGATACTGTTGCTGCTAATTAACAGCCTATTCCATGCAGCTGAAAGACAAGGAATGCCTGAAAACCTGCTCCATTTGTAAGAAGCAGGAGGGAATAGTGGATCAGGCTGAGCTGGGCTTTGCCAGGGTTGTTCATGCTGAGTACACATTTGCAGCCCATCAGTTCTGAGATCAAATTAGGAGCTTTGTGTCTGCAGCCAGCAATAGCTCAGCAGTGGGTGCGTGACAGGCCACCACCTCCCACCGATGCCCAAACACGTCCCTTGTGCTGGAGAATGGATAGAAAGCCCACAGGTACCCCACAGAGGGCTGCTGGGACTTGGCATTCACACCAAAGCCCCTGTGAAGGATGGGACTGTGATTTCATTTGTAAGCGTAATCAGATAGTAAAATAAAACCAGAGAATCAGCATAATTAATTCAAATCTATGTCTGGCAAACAGGTTCTCCATATGAGCCATCTTTCAAGTCAGCATAAATTGAAGGTTAAGCTGGTCTGCCCTGTTGTAATCAAAGCAACCCATGGGCAGCTTAATTTTAATTACAGCTCCTGGGGACCATTTAGGTGCTACTCTGGATGCTGCCTAGGCTTCATAAAGATGATTATTAAAGTTGTCAGTCAGAGATCATGAAAGTTCATAAGCATGGAAAGAATTGATTGATACCAGCTTGTCCCTATCCAGAGCATAAGGAGAATTAAATAAAAAGCAATGTAAAGAGCCATCTTGGATCTATGAAGCACTTTAGACTTCTGCCTAAAAGTTGCAATATAAATGCAAGTGAT
Organism: Cephalopterus ornatus; assembly: GCA_013396775.1. Classification (NCBI taxonomy): domain Eukaryota; kingdom Metazoa; phylum Chordata; class Aves; order Passeriformes; family Cotingidae; genus Cephalopterus; species Cephalopterus ornatus. The sequence continues at coordinate 319,341 of VZRE01010634.1, forward strand.
TATTCCTGATTTGGCTGAATGAAGAGGAAGAATGCTTGAAAATGAGGCACTAAAAATATTGCGTTTCAGATGTAGCGTTTAAAAGATGAGAGTAAGCTTCCTTCCTTTGCCTTTCCCCAGTGTCTGGGCTCAAGGGCAGCAAGGGGCCTTCTATGAAATTGCAGGTTGCAGGGTCTACCCTGGAGGTATGAGGACTGCCATCCTCCTCACAGCCTAAGCTTTATGCTGGATCAATTATACACCTAAAAAGAAGTTAAACATTATCTCATGAGCTAGTCACTGAAGTTCTCCCTGTTAGCACTGGGAAAGATGGGAGAGCAGCTCAGCCCATCTGTTTATTGACTATTCAATCACCTTTGTGTGGGGCAGGATGAAGGAGGGACCCTGGCAGTCAGATTAAGAAGATGTCTGAATTGTGTCTAAACTTGCCAAGATGAGCCTTGTCCTACGTCCCAAGCAACCCGCAAGCCACCACAGAAATGCACTGTTGAAGATGGGAATGGGGCTGGCCCCACAGCAGTGGGGAAAAGGAGCCATTCAGCCTTTTCCATCCCCATGCCCAGCACCATGTAGCTGATAGGGTACTTATTTTTTACCTCAGGCCCCTCAGAGCCTGTTCAAACAAAACCCCAAGGCTGCTGTATTGTTGTTGGACGGACATATTTTCATAGGAGGAAAGGACTGTAAAGCACAACAGAGCACTGCAGGATCTGCCCTTCTGTGCAGTATAAATCATTTATTAATGGCAAATAGGAATCTGATAAAGTACATGTTATGTAATATATATTAAGAGCTGTACACATACAAGATGGAAAATGGATAATGTTTGTGATGCTCTAAAAAGACAGTTGCTGACACTTTTGTTTGACATTTCTATGCACAGCTCTCCAAAGGGAGGAGGTTGTTTATTCTCTGTGCTTCAGGGAAAGGAGAGGAACATTTTTCTCATACTTTCTGCTCACTAGGTTTCCTCATGAATTTCAGACATTTAATAATTTCAGGTTAATAGAAAGTGATAACTCGGAGCCCAAGTCATTCCTCTTGCAAATGCTAATGTTAATCTATAAATAAAACATATATTGTAAAGAAACAACTCCTTCGTGATGGGGGGTAGCAGCCAGCCTGCTCTTAAATCTTCAAATCTGGAATTTGGTGCAGCATGAAACCCGTTGGGGTGATGGACACGAGAAGCATGCCACACCCCAGCTGTCCCCATGCCAGCGCCAGAAGAGGGCTTCACTGCCCCATATCAGTGTTCCTTGAGGGGCAGGGAGAAATGCCATCCTTCATCACTGACTTTCTGGGTGTTCACTACCCTCATGGTATCTGGAAGTAGCTGGTTAACCATAGGGGGTGAAGGAGGGTGGCTGAGGAGCTTCTTCTGGCCAGGGTTCAGTCAGGCTTTTGCAGACCATCCAGACTCCAAGCCCAGAGCCAGAGGAGCAGCTCGCAGCACTTGCCAAACATCCCAACCCCCTGTCCAGGCAGGAGGTCCCACTGCTGCAGTCGTTCACCGCAGCCCTGCAGTCAGCTGATGGCTGGCTCCAATCCTCATGTGCCCCAGACAGTGCTGCCCACTGCCTGGCTGCCAAGGTGGTTAGAGAAGGCAGAGGGAGATACCCAAAACTGTTTTCCTTCCACATCCCTGAGGACTTACTTCAGTGCCTGGTCTGTGTCTAGGTGACCTGGTGGAGAGGGAGGGTGATAGAATTGGAATTAGCACAATCAGAAGAGAGGGATTGGGGTTTTCAGACGCAATTTTCCCAGTTCTGAGCAGCAGAGTCATTCAGACACCCAGAGGCATGCAAAGTGGCTTGTGGTTGGTATTTTAACTTTTCAGGTTGCCTTTAAAAGATTTACCAAAAGTAAGAAAACGTAGGTAGCAAAATGTAAGGCACATGATAAATTGATGAGAACTAGTTCTGAGAAAGAGCAAAGTGATAAATGTTTCAATAATGCATGGTCATCACTAAATGAAGATTTCTTCAGTTTATACCACAAAAGAGAAATTTGCATTACTGGTTTTTCCTACTGGCCATGGAAATGCTGGGGAATGCAATAAGCAATTTCAACTCCAAAACCAGACCCTAGCTTACATGTACTGATACTGAGCAGAATATAGCACCAGAGAGCTTTAGCTGTTTAGGGTATTACTCACCCTTATATAAGTGTTGTTGCTGGTATGGAGAGGCTAAGAGCTGGTTTTGGACCTAACTTTACACTGCACATGGGCACTGTCCCGTTAGTAAAATACTTGGAGTAATTCTGACACCTGGCTTTGCAGAGAACATGGAAAAGTTGTTTTTGTTGAGTATTGAAACAGTCCCTTGTGAGCAGTTTCCCCACAGGAGGCAGAGGAGGTTGCAGAGAATGCACAGGGTTGAAGAGGTGTGTTGCGGAGATTTCCCACTCCAAAGGTTTTCTTGTCTCTTGACTTTCCCTCAGTGGCTTCAAGAAATTGCTCACAGAGAAGAATGGCTCCATCAGGGGGATGGAGCAGGACATGGAAAACTTTCCAGTGAAGCAGCAGTTGAGCATCCAAAGGGAAATTATTGTCTTCATGCAAGACTGCTTTTCTCCCTGCTTGTTTTATTGCTTTATGGAAACATCTGTCAGGCAATAATCTTTGATTTTCATGTTTTCACTCTTGCAGAAAGAAATAAGAGCTTTATGACACTGAGACCTAGTCTCTGCTCTCATAATCTTTTGGCTTAATGTTGACTCTGCTTGGAGCGGGGATTGCCTTTGCATTGTGCCTGCACAGTGCTTTCCCCAGCAGGGACCTGTTCTGTGCTTCCACTGCTAGAAGCTATCACAATGAAAATAATTAATAACAATAATAAAATATCATTTCTTTCTCTCCAAGGCTTGCTCTGTAGGTTTGCTATTAACCTGTCTAAAAGTGCAGCAAGATAACAACAGCCAGAGACTGTTGTTATTGTAAACCAACAAAACGATGAACGTCTGACCACTGTCCTGCTCCCACTTCAAGTAGTGATTGAGGAGGTTTATTTTGGAGTCCTACCATGTCCTTTCATTTTGAAAAGAAAGTGGCTAGCAAGAGGGACTTCAGTACTAAGACCCATTACTAAAATTAACAGAATTTAATAATAACATGAGTGAATCCTTAGTCCTTAATGTGCATTAATTGAGGTGAGACACATTCAAAGACCTTGATTCCAAAATCACTTGGGCAATACCTCTATGATACAAGCATGACATGTGGGCCAAACTCTGTAGCTTAGCACCGGCAGTGATATTTCTAAAGCAATTTATGTTGCTTGTCTGCTCATGCTGTGTAAATGTTTCCCTTCATGGCACAACTCCTCACGGGTGCTCCCACGGTGCTGTCAGTCCCCACGGTAAGTCACAGGAGGGCATTGGAGAACCAGCAGTAAAGCAAACAACTTTCTAGTGAGCACAGAGGCTCAGGGATGAACGTCTGGAGGAACTGTAGCCTGGTACATCTAAACTAAGAAACACTTGACATGGGAGGCTCACTGATTCGTGTAGTGCTGAAACAGCCTCCATCCTAAATCCCCACCTGACAATATGTGTCATGTGGTGATTTTGTTACCTCTTGCTGAGGTTGGGAGGGACAGGCCAGGTGAGTTCTGGTATCAGAAAGCCCTAGGCAGAAGAAGAGAGTTGCAGGCAGCGTCAGAGCCAGCAGCCATCCTGGGTCTCACTGGACACTCAGCTGAGACTGACTGGACAACCCCATACTGATTTTTACAGCAAGGACTACCCAGGCCAGTCTCTGCTATGGGGCACTTTGACTGTCATCTGCACATTTTGCTCTGCAAGTTGAAGAAGGACAGAAACACTCAGCCCATTTTTCTTTCTTCGACTTTCAAACTTTGGAGCATGCATGTCCTGCAACAGTTTCTGCTCTCCACCCTGGCACAGGCACAATTCTAAGATGGGCACACCAACTTTCCCAGCATAGAAAGAGATGTGCACATGTAGATACAGCACCTGCTCTGTCACTAATTCTCACTTGGTAATTGAAACATAACCCTGACCATCCAGATCCTCTAAAGCCACCAGCTTCTCTCTGCAGCTTGAGGTACACATGATTCCCTAGCCTAGTGCTATTCCATATCTTTATCAATAACTTGGAAATGAAAAATATCCCCAAAACATTGGACATGTTCCTGGCAGTCTGGTGAGCACAGGAGAGTTGTACAGAGCTCCTTACACCTCCTGGCAACCCAAATTCACTTGCTAGATTACCACCATTTATGTTTAGCTGAATCTTGGGTTTGGTGCTTTTAAAAGGCTACAGGAAATGTTTTCAAGAATAAAGAAATTTTAAAAAAAAAAGTGTATTGATGAGAGCTTAAAAAAGTTCAGTTTTTAAAATTGTATGTTGTAAGGTTAAGGAAGAACATGCTCTTTGTCTACATGGACTTGGAGATTTTTTTCTCCTCAGCCGCTTTACGTTGCCCTTGAGCAAAACCTATATGAGCAGCTGCTGAAAGTGATGGGAGAAAAAACACAGAGCTTCTGCCCATGGCTGTAATCTCCAGAGTAGGGGAACATTGGCTTTAGTCAAATCCATGGAGGGACCAAGGTACCTTCTGAGGGGGTGGCATGGATGCCTGTTCCAGGGAAGACCTTCAAACAGAGTGTGTTGGGACACTAGAAGAATTTTCTCCAGATCAACAAAAACAATGATCAGAGTGAAAAGGCCAAGGACCAGTGACATCCCTAGAGCAAAAAGATTAGTCACTGCTGCCAGTGCCTTGTTCCTGGCCTCAGCACCAGAAGTTTCCTCTGAAAGCATTGCCATGTCCTCAGGCAAGACATCATGTGGTAAATCTTTAGGTGAAAATAATTAGCCACTGGAAACACATACCTACAAACACAGCAACATCCCATTCAGCAGAAAACTTTAAATCAAAAGTGAGTATCTGTCTAGATATTTTCTAGTGCAATGAAGGACACAGAGCAGGTGCAGGAACTCTTTATTGAAATTTCATGGCTGTGTGCTTAAGGAAAGGAACGGAGTTCAGCATCCAACGATCTTCTTGTGTGTCACTTCTCCCCTCTGCTACTCCAGAGTAAGGTCAGCCTTCAGATAAAAAGGGAACAACAGGGTGCTCTGAACTGCTCAGTGCAAAGCTGCAGGTGGCAGAGAAGCTGAGAAGATGACTGTGAGCTTTCAAAGCTTGTGAGAGGCACAGGAGAGAAACTTCGCAGATTAAAATCCTTGTGTGTGCAATAACTACATTCTCAAAACCATTTAAATGAGAAGAACTAATGTCAGAGGACAGATTTCAAAAGTTATTTAAGCATCTGAAGAGGCAGTGAGGCTCCTCATATTAATTTTTAAAAATCCCATTTATGTCCCTGCACTCCCACAGTTTCCCCAGTACACCTGCCCTTGGGGAGCCAAAGCAAGCAAGCCCCTGTGGCTGAGCCTGATACTAAAGGATGCACAAAGTTTGAGCTACGTTATCATATGGACTAACTAGAACTGAGAGTACTTTGGGTATTACAAACCAGCAAGGCACTGTCAGAAAGGGACTTGACTTGAAACATTACAGAAGGAAAGCTTTCATAGCTTTCCTTGGGATGTGATTCCCAAACATAAGAACATCAGGCAGCAGCAGTGCTGCTGTGCACCTAAGGAGAAACAAAGACAGAGCCCAGGGTAAGCACACAGCTAGGTCCAGAAGCCATAAACAAGATGACAACAGTCACAATAAAATCCAAATATATTCAGCTCAAGGGGCAAATTCTTCTATTTGCAATCAAAGCAACTCACTTTATAAAAGAGTGACATTTCTACCATTAAAAAAATTAGCACAAAGATAACAGCAGGACAAAGCTCTCATGAGAAATATTATGTCAATACACTTGCAAAGCGATGTTCGCCATGAGATTGGTTTGTGACACAGAAAGAAATGGACTAATATTGTGTTTCAAAACAGATACTGGAAATGAGGAAGATATAATCATACCAAACAAATGTAAAAACAATTAGTGACAGTCTGATTCTAGGGCAGAGAATTCAGCTTGCTATTTACAGTGGGTACATCATAAGCTGATCTAGCAGATAGATATGAGCATGGAGGTGTAAGGGCCATTACTTTTGAGTTTGCTTCTAAATAGCAGGAGAATTCTTCCACGCTCTGGGAGTGAGAACAGCCTACAAATGGGTACATCTTCTGGGTAGAAGGCAAAAGACATTCTTACAAAATGAATGAAAGCCAAAAATTGCTGCCTGAAAGAATCATAAGGGAGCCAAAAAACAGACTTACCAGGCAATTATTATAGAGATAGGATAATAAAGCAGTTTTAATAGAAGGTGTTCCACCCTGGGGGTACAGAGACGCGTGGGCATGTCCAGGGGGTTCCACAATTTAAGGTATGATCCCATCCAATCCCAGATTTATCCCCCTCCCAGATCCTCCCCCCAGCACATTTCTCTGGAAATTGAGGCAGGGGGCTCTGGGACTCCCTCTTCCTCATCTTCCTCCTCGTCACGGCAAGTCCAGTCCTTGGAGCTCCTCCAAAGTTCTGGGTTTGGAAGGATGCTTTGCCAGGGGTATCTTGTTGGTCAAGCCAGGGCACAAATGTTCTTAAACAGAAAGAATGCCTACATTGAGGGAAATCTAAACAAGCTAAGGAATTTAGAAAGTTCGATATGAAACGGGGTAATAGGGTTGGGTAAATGTGTTAATGAGCTGAGATACACTAGTGATATAGAAAATCACATTGATATTAATCCCATGAAAATACACATCATGTGAAATCCCATAGCACTGAGAAATAAAGAAAGCATCGCTGGATATGAAAGTCAGTTGTTACTGAGCAACTTCTGCTAACACTATGCTCACTGAAATAAACTCAAATATATTCCTAAGTGGGAGGTTTCAATGTAAGCAGTGCCACAGAAGGACAGCCATGTCTGGCTTCAAAGAAAAAACGAAAACAAAAAGTGATTCTGACCATAAGGCAAAGGTTATGCAAAGTGGAGCATCTTCAATTCCCTGCTTACATAGCAGATGTCTGGAACTGCCCCAGCACTCAGCCTGGCTGCTGCAGTCACTGTCTATGAAGTCCTCGAGGGGAAAGTGTGAGGCAGGAGCTGATCTGCTGACATACATACTAAAAAATTAGTTAGTATCTTTCAGGAAGGCACTTTCAGTGTAGAAGCATAATTCTACATAGATGCCCAAATGACAAAATAGGCAGATACACATAAATACAATATTTTAGAAATTACAGCAATGTTTCACATTTCTTAGCCCAATTCTGGGCTAAGCACCTTCCACTGTATTACAGAGCATAGAAATGAGAGTGTATTTCACAGGCTCACTTGCATCTGGAGATTGGTAAGAAGAAATCACAGTTTAAACAAGACTAAGAATTAATGTTTAAAAAAAATGAAAGTTCATTAAGTTCTAGAAACAGATCAGCACAGCATCTTTGAACATAGCCTTATTCCCAAAGATGCCCTTCTGTTCAGCTGCAAGTTAGTGGCCTGATGGTGATCAGCTATGGAGCAAGAGGAGTATTTTTATGCATTGCTGATATTGAGTGAAATTATGTCAATTAACAATTAGGTCAACTAACATCACAGTGGTCCCTCCTGTCCCTAAATTCACAGTATTATTTCATCCAGTTCTCAAATTCATTAAGTCCTTCTTCCCTTGACAATGGCTGGAAGTGGTGGGATATGCTGGTGTTTTGGCATTTAAAGCCCTGTGATCCCATAGGTAACTCTGCAGCACACAATACATCACTGTGGACAGTACTTCAGGACAAGGAACATGGAGCCCACAGCTTGTGTGTCTTATCTCTTAGGCACGTGTCAAGGCTTCACAATGCATTACCAAACAGGTTTGCAGAAATATTAATGCAATGCATAGCTTGATTTACAAAAGAAGTCCATATGATGGATCATTGTTTTTCATCATTCTGACTCATGTCTTGTGTAAGGATCCAGAGACAAAAGCCACTCTAGGCTTCATGTCATGTCACAGAAGAAAAGGACCCAGTCTTGTAAAAGGTACATTCAGTTGTGCCTGACAAGCCTGGGCTCTGCTCTTGGCTCACACAGTGAGCCAAAGAGTCACTCATCGTCCTCCACTTTATTTCCTTTGCCTGTAACACTGTTGGGCAGGGCACGTCTCCAGGATGAAGGACTACCGCCTCCCTAAGATTGTGCTCTATGGTGAACTTGCCACTGGCTGCCGCAAGAGAGGAGCCCCGAAGAAGAGATATAAGGACTCCCTGAAACAACATCTCAGCCTTGGTCATATTGATCACCATCTCTGGTCTGCTCTGGCCTCCAATCGGGAGGCCTGGAGACACACTATTCACAATGCTGCAATATCTTTTGAAAATACACGCAGGATCACTCTCGAGGAGAAAAGGCAACGCAGAAAGAACCGTGTCCTTTCAGTACCACCTGGGGAGCCATTCTGCTGTGCCTTTTGCAACCGGACGTGTCTATCTCGCATTGGCCTTTTTAGCCATCAGCGCGCTTGTAGCAAGCGTGGGTAGAGTCCTTCACAAATCTTCGTTCGCGAAGCCTAGCCATGATGAACACTGTTATCAGCCTCCCTTTGTAAAGTTTTTTTCAGTGCACTAATGAGAAAACTACATAGAAGTTCATCACAGATCATTTCAACTGTATTGTCTGTGATTCTTCTTCAGCAGCTTTTTGATGACTTTTTTTCCCTATAGTGTTGGCATCTTGTTCAGCCTCTGAATCTTATTTTTCTCTCTTTTCATCAGAAAGTATATTTAGGCATTTCTCCCTTCTGCATGATCAAATGCTTTGCTAGGCAAACTATATAATAAAGGGACTCTGAGTGGTGCTCTGTAGTAGGAGATTAGCAATATGAAGTCTCTTATTAGGATTAATATCTATATAAACATTTTTCTATCAGTATGTTTGAATTAAAACGTATGAATTACTGCTCAAAAAAACCACAAACCACTAATCTGCTGAAGAAATGACAAAAAAATTTTCTTAATATGTTTGTATTATAGGAAGTTCTGTCATTTTGATACTTTTTTCATTCCAAATCAGAACTGAGTAATCAATGTATCAGACATTTCTGAACTTAATTTTATGTTGGCCGGGACAAAAGATTTTCACTTCATCAGACTCTAATCTCTGGCTCAGTGGGCATCAGATTAGATAAAACGTATTTTGGGATCTCACATTCTTTTTACTACCTTTTGGTGTCGGCATGCCATGGGGTTACTTCTCTCATGTCCCATTTCAAGTTTTTCCCAATTACTGGGAGACTGCAATGGAAGGGAAATTAATCAAGAATATTTCAGGTTAACTGACCAAGGGATTTTGTTTTCCCATGGAATATTACAGAAGAAAAAATCACGTGGAAAATGTCAAGTTTCGTGAAACACTTTCATAACCCCTTCCATATTATACGCATCATATCTGCATGCACTCGTTGCTTAATTTTTTTTATCTATTAACTGTAACTCTTGATAAAAACACATCACAGAGAGCAAGAGCTGTGCAGTACCCTCAGAATGCCACCCGTGCTGTGCAGAGCAGGCTGGAGGAGGCTGACGTGTGGCTGCAGCGGGCAAGGACAGTCAGAGCTCCGCGGAGGAGCCCCTGTCCTCTGGCAGCAGTGCCAGCCTGCCCCTGCCCTTCTCACCACACCAGAATCCAGCATTTTTCATATTCGTTTTTTTCCACTGCTTGACATTTTAGTCCCTTCCTCAACTACTTTGCTATCATGTTAATTAACAGTCAAGGCATTAGCACTGCCTATATTTCCATGACAGCCCCCAGGGCTGGAAGCAATTAGTTCACTGCAGAACTACAACAAATACCACAAAGTGAAGGCAGAGGCAGACCAGCTCCAAGACAGGAAATAATAATAATGCCAAGCAAGTTCCATCCTTCCTCCTTTCCTATGTTGTTTACCAATTTGTCTTTATGTGCGCTTTTTCTCTTCTTCCAAATAATGATTTTCCTGAGGGAAGACTACCAAGTTTCATATTCTGGTTCAATTCATATTCAGTTTGTATTTTTAAATTCTGCTTCATATTCATATTTACAAGAACAAGAACTTCAAGTCAGCCTGCTCAGCTTTTCTTCCCATGGCTTGGCAAACAAATGATATTATTTCCAGAAGTGCTGAGCACCCAGTGCACCAGCTGAAGTCAGCAGAAGAAATGAGATGTTTTACAGTTCTGAATACCACATCATTTATTTACTGACATCTTAAAGATTTAAGAGACAGTGTTAGTTTCCTGGGTTTTTTTGACCTGAAATGATAAAGCTGCAAAACTCTTTGGAGCCAGTTCTCTCAGTAATTTTCCTTCATAGTTCTTAAAAGTTCCCGAAATGTGTGAGCAGAAAGGGAGCCTCCCTGAACTCACTGTTCAATGCCCTTTCTTACAATGCTCTTGCCACCTCTTCACCTGCTGCATTTGGCTGGGGGCTGGTGTGATACTCTAATTTGTTTCTCCTGACCATATTCATACCTTGGAGGCCTGAAGGATTCCTCTAAATTGTGGACAGACTCTTTCTGTTTATTAATCCATAGGGAGACACCTTGATTTTCTGGAGGTTTTAGATTACCAAAGGGTCATTTCCATCATTTATCCCTTCCATGGTAGGCAACTACTATCTCTGCTCCCTAAGGTGCACATTGATAAAGCCTTTTTTGGGGCGGACTAAGCAGGTGGCTTCATGGTACTTGGTTGCTGGCTGGGGTTAAACTACGACACATGGGAAAAAATACCTCTTGTGATTTCTTGGTCCAGGTTTTGCATTTAGATAGTTCATGCAGAACTCTTCGCAAAGTCAGTCTCTTGGTTCCTCATCCTCCCTCTCTGGCTGAGGCACTTCCTTTCTGCCTCTGCTTTCGCAGTCCATCACCAGCTCTATCCAGAGCTCCTCTCCTGTCTGCTTTCCAAAGGCAGTGGTGGCACAGCATGGGCAAAGGGGACAGAGGTGATGTGGATGAACCATGGCCTCACAATCCCATCTAACTCTCCTCTTGTGGAACTCGGCTATGGTGGTATCACAGGTCAGCATCTTGGCTCTGGCCTCATTATTGAACAGGTATTCTTCTCTCAGGCTCACATCCAAGATACAATTCAGGAAAAAAAAAGAAAAGCAGCTGGAAAAGGCACAATCTAGAAAATGGCCAGTACTGCCTCTGTGGTTACTGGACTTGCCTCTCACCCAGGGAATTAGGCACCTGTTTTTTCATTAGAATAAGAAAACGTCTTATTTCAGTCTTCCACTGAAGACATTTCCTTTCACTGAGAACATGAATACTGAGTGGGGGGAGAGCCACTCTTCCTGACAGAGAAGGAGTGCGTGCTGTGCACTGACTCACCGGCAGCAGTGCCTCTGCCGAACTGAGGCACTGCAGCAGAGGCTCAGAGAGGAGGCTGCCATGAAAGGGAGGCATACTGTGCAGGATCCTAAAATTGAGAAAATTATTAACTTGTCAATGATGATTAAAAACTGGATTCCGGCAAAAGCTCAGTTGTACTGTGTAATGATTATCTTGGGAAATAAAAGACAGGGGTGGACCAAATTTCCAAATTTAATTCAAAGCATGAACATTTTTTCTGGATTTCTGTTACACTGGAGAGTCCTTATGCAGGCACTTCAGGATTTCATTCCTCCATTGTTTCCTATATCTAGATATATGTCCAGCTACAAGGGATAAAATGCACTTAAATCCATGCCACTGAATTGTGATATCACTTAAGACAGCAAGACAAAAGACAAAACTGGAATGTTTTTGTCTTCACCGCTGCTGCAATTTCCAGCCCTTTCTATTACCACAGACCTCTTTTTCTTAGCACTGTCATCACCACCTTGACTAGAGAACAGTGGTAGAACAGGGAAACTGAGGAGCCTGAGTGGCAGAAAAGAAGGCTCCAGTACCCACAACATTCTGCAGTTTCCCTCCAAAGCCCTCTACTATCTCAGCAGCAACAGAAATGTTGGGTAATGAGACACAAATCTTAATGTTCCAGCAAGGTGGAAGCTAGAAAATGGAGGAAAAACATCCACAGGAGCTCTTCAAGTCTCTCCAGAGCTCATACAAATCACGATCAAGGTACTCCATGCCCAAACTCAGCAACTGAGATGCAGCATCATGCCATCAGCCATTATACAGATTAATGAACAATGTCACATCCACATCTCTTGTGATAGCAGCCACTAGTAACAAAGAAATCTATACAGCCTCTAAGCCATCACTGGGCTTAAAGTCAGATCATGAATCAGATGTGCCTAACTGTTGCTAAAGCACAAAATGGGGTACACGAGCTTCCCGGGAAGGGGTTTGCTGTTTGAATCTTTCCATACTCATAGTTAGATCTATGCCTGTCAATGTTTCCTAGATCCCACTGAGACCACTGGCTGCATTCACTCTTTAGAGAAGATCTCTTTCAAAAATAGTTTGTTATTTTAATCAAAAATGCCACTTCCTGATCCTTCCCTCAAAGCCAGAGAGTGCTAGTTTAAGGGAAGTACTGAACCACCTTAGATGTGCAGTCTGACATTTGGCTGATGATTCTGCCTTCCCCACCTCGCAGCTGCTCCCTGGGCAGCACTCTCAGTGCTGCCAAAAAGGCTCTTTGACCTGCAAATAGTATGGTCATCTGCTGATTTTTAACCATCTTAAATGAGAGCCTGTGATGGCCACAAAATCTCTACCACCATAGGAGATCAACAAGATAGAGGTGATTAGCAGGGCTGTATGCACATCCTTGGGGAAACACATGAATAAGGAGCAGGTGGGAAGGTCAGGCTCCTGGTCACAGTCACACAGCTGGGTTGGAGCATGAAACTTTCTCCAAGGGAACTGTGGGAACAAGAAACACTGTCACCTGGAAGTGGCCAAGCCCACCCAGAGAACTGTTAGCTGAGCATCAGAGCTTGGGGCAACACCTCCTCTGCTCACCTGGCATGCAAAAATGGTTTGGATCTGATTCCCCAAGTGGTTGCTCTCTTGCCTTCAGTCCCTGCTGTTCCTAGCTTGTAAAAACAACAGCATCAGCTTATTTTTCCTTATGGTCAAGTTTCTTGCAAGCCTGACGGGCATAATGAGCATGAGAAAATATTTGTCTGATGCTGGAATAACAGCTTATGTGCTGGTGGCTGTTCTTATACATTGCAAATTGCTTTACTTGGTACAATTGTTTGGGGTCTCATGTTACTGCATACACACTGAAAATTTATATCCAGAGTTTTTAAGGCCTAGAATGCTTAGGCATTTATTTATTGTAAAGCGAAAGACATCTAACAGCTAAGATATGATGGTCCTTTTCTGGCTCAGATCCTGGATCTACCTCCAACTACTCCCTAGCACATTATTGTTATACTGATTGTTGTTATCCTCACTGTTACTATTAGTGGTCAAGATCTCTCAGCATTGTGTGGAATTTAACCACTGTAGGAGCTGCAGAGGGGGTGTTAAAAATAAAAAAACAGAAGGAGGAGAAGTTTTCTGATGCTGCAGGAAGGCAGAGGGAAGGCCTCCTGCCTGCAAACCTTCAGTCTGGCTTCAGCTTTCACAGGTATCACAAGCCTTCAGTATCCCACTTTCAATATTCCACTTCGACTCTTTTAGTTGACTGAAGAAGAATTAAACCAAGGAATACAGCCCATCTTTACTAATGTCTAATAATAGAGATACTTCCTCAATGCAGTAAACCTCTGCTTTATTAAAGTGCTCATTCTTTTCCATTAGGTCTTTTGTACGTTTTTATGTTGTTTTATTTTTACCAGCAATTTTGTTGTCTGTAAAGTCATATAAGATTGGTTCAGCAAACTAATTATTCATATTTGTTGCTGATTAATATATTGCTTACAATAAATCCAGAATCTCCCCTAGCAATATTTTCCAAGAAGATTTGTCACTGGCAGAACAAGAAAATCTGGATGGTCTGATCCTGCCTTGAATGAAAAATAAAATATAAAGTTAATTTCAACAAAATTATAGCTGTTTCTCCACCTACCTTAAGTGGGTGTTTCCCAGTGATGGAAGTGGACAACACACTACAATCCAGACCACTGCACTGACCTGCACATTGTGCCCAGTGATTTCAGTACAGGGGACTGAGAACCAGAACTGCAAGCAGATCTTGCTTTTCACCAATCAGTAATGTCTTCCTTTGGTGCCAAAAGCTTTTCCCTGCAAGGGAAAGTGAAGAGCCAGCTGAATGCAGTTTCAGGTACTTAAATGTTGGTGTGGGTTTCTATGCTCCTCCTCCCCATGACTTGTATCTTTGTCACCACAACGAGGGATGGACTTTTGTGTGTGGTGTTGTTATTAGGAACTTTAAAACTTCCTCAAAAGCCTCTGTGAAAATGTCCTCCAATACTCCAGAGAGCAAAGCAAACCCCTTGGGAGCAGAAACTTAAAAAGTCCAACACCGAAGGGTCTTCAAAGTATTTCACACCTGGCTGTCCAATGAACTGATGTTAAACTGCCGATTATGGCAGCAACTGTGTCCCGTTGGGAAACCTCCAATTTAGCCCCAGTGTCTGAGGTAAATCCATGCATTTTACACCCAGAGCTGTTGTTTGTTGTCCCTGAGGGAGAGCTTTTTGTGGGAACCTCTCAAGAGCACACTGTTTTGCCGTGTTGTAAAACACCTCTTCACAACAGGACACCTGTAGACTGCAATGCATTCCAGCAAGACATCCTGCTTCTCCAGACCAGTGAGTCTCCCACATAACTAAGATAGGGCTTACAGACAGAAAATGTTATGCCAAGGAGGAGGTGAAGTGCCAAGCAGTGATGGCAGGAGAGATAACAAAAACTTGCTGCCACTTTGACTCCTGGGTGTCTTCTATAAACTCGGGCTTATCTCCTTTGTTTGCTACTTTGTTTGCCCTCAAAGTAGCATATACAAAAGGCACTAGATGTTATAAAGGTTCCCCTTGTGGGAGTTTAGATGCATGGGCTCTGTAAGTACCTGTGAACATTTGTGTAGAAATCGGAACCAGAAAATAAGGGGCTAAAGAGCAGACAAGAAGGGCAAGTCTGTGGAGTTTTCCCAAGGACTGCTAGGCTCTGGAGACTGGCAGAGCTGATGAATCCACAAAATCAATGAACTCAGGACACTCAGCATCCAGACAAAGCCACCAGCATATGCTGGCATCACTAATGATTCTGTGTTCCTTGGTCTGCACCCAGGAGGCTGGTGGATGCTTAATGTGGACAAAAGCCACAGCATACACACCCAAGGAGAAAAGGGTCTCACTGAGGGGATCCACCAAAAGCAGCCCAAAAGGTGGCAGTACTCCGCATGATCCTCTGCTCCTGAGGACGTGGCTGGGTTGGTCTCCCAGCCACATTTCCCAGCGCTGCCTATGAGGATGTGCACACGCTGGGTGAAAGTGTGCTGCTTAATGTCAGCACCTTGGTGGACAAAGAGGACTCCAAGAAACATGGACTCAAAGTTCACAGTTTACATCCCCCACCACATAAGGGGAAACGGAATAGAAAATATTTTTTATCTTGTTAAATGTAAAGTTCTGAAAATATTTAATTGTTAATCGTGTGCCTACTTGCCCACATAAATGGAATCATATTGTGTGAAAGGCATATGCTGCCCTAGAAAGCACATTGGCTGCAGGAAGCATGCATGGATCCACTTCAGTGGGGAAGAAGAAAAGCATATGTTACTCTTCAAATTAAGAAAACATTGTATTATTTATCAAGGTCAAGCTCAGGAATCCCAAAACAGCTGCAGAATGGCTGATGGATGTCTGTCAGCGCAAAAATAAATGTTTTAAAATTAATTACAGTGAAAGCAAGCAACTTGTTTAAAAAGTCAACATGTTTGTAGTAGGCAAAATGTCCTGAAGTGGTTTGAAATCTGTTAGCATTTTCATTTTTGTAGTTACATTTTAAAATGACTGGAAGAAAAAAAAATTGTCAAGACCTCAGATGGTGAGAGAGGCAAATTTCTGAGAAAACTGGAATCCCCTATGCAGAAAAACCCATAAGGAATAGTCTCTCGACTCAGTAAAAGCTAACTGCAAGCTGTGCATTCCTATTTTAACATATCTTGATTAAGTGTTTAGTACCATGTTTAGTCACAGGTCAGATACTGCAGGCCACTCTGGGTTGTTCAAGATCAGATTTCCATTTTAAATGCATATTGACAAGTTTCCTTCAGCTTGTGGGATATGTTTAGCACACATTTATTTTTGGGAACAGCAGGAACAGGTGTAGGTCCTTTAGTATCAAATTCCAACCTTGGAGGTTTGGGATGAAAAAGATGGGGAAATTGCAAATATGTATATAACTGAGATTTTAGAAACCCTCTTGCTAACACTTTTGCATAAAATGAAATGGTTTTTTATGGGATGGTGTACAAGAGGACCCCGATGCCTACAGCCCTAGCAGTGCACACTACTGTGCAGTGTTTTCAGTAAAGATGGCTATCGCTAGTAGCTACACCCTAATACAGTCTAAGCACAGGCATGGATTTTTAACCAAGTGCTCAAAATTACCTTTAACAAAACTGTGGTTTGTCAATAGAAGGATGAAGGCAATAAATCTTATTCTGAACAGAAATAGCAAAGAACAATTGGAGAATGTCCTATGGACAATGGGGCATGTCCACCCTGAGCCCACATCCAGAGCTGGGCACTGCATATGCAGCAATGTTGCAGCTCTGCCCTGGCATTCCATGGTGCTGGGCTCTCTGGGTTCACAGCAAAGCAGAGATGAGCTGGTCTTCTCCTCATCCATGTCCCCAAAGAGGATGTGGCTGTGCTGGCACTGCTGTGGTTTGAGACCAGGGGATACCATGAGATGCCACCTCAGGGAAGACCACTACTAATGGGGGAATGGCAACAAAAGTGCCGTTACTGCTCCAGGATTTAACTGTGATATACCCTTCAAAGAGCAAGGTGAGGTGCCCAACACACTGTCAGTCAATTGTTCTTTTATCTTTTCCCAGAGAGAGAGGGATGTTTCAGCTTAAGTTGTTAGTTTAGTTGGTTGTTTATTTTCCATTTGCTTGTTGATGGCAGTTGTTACGGTTATTTGCATATGCACTACAGTTATCCTGAGAGGCGAACAGGTCAAAGAAGCATGCTCTGAATTTTTGTCAGCAAGCAGTGTGATCAGTATGGTCTTTTCCCCTTTTCAACAACTCCTGAAAAATTGTGTTTGGTTCTGTGATAAGCTTTATCCTTCCTGCACAGAGCAGAGTTGTCTAAATGACTGATTTTTTAGGTCAACAGTGGAAAATTAACATTAAAAAAAAACCACTTAAAGAAAACTCAATATTGAAATCTTTCAATGTTTGAATCATATTTAGAAAGTTTTTTCTAGGGCAGGATGGAAATTTTTGACTGGTTTCATTTTCCTAAGAAATTTGTGAGAGCAGGAAGCAGATTGACAGGTGGAGTAGAGCCCAGTTTTACTCCCTCTAGCTCCCGACAGCAGCAGTTTTGCAGCAGTGAACTGGGTCTCAAAGTGCATGTTTCCACCATGGACCTGGGCAGTTGCTTGTCCAGACACAAAGCTGCCCCTCAGCAGAGGAAACAACAGTAAATGTCCCTGTAAAACAGAGATCATACGCAACACTAAGCCCAAGTAAAACTCATTATTAAATTAACTTAAATCTGCATTGTAAGATGATTTTTAGGCTCCACTGACTCCCAATGCTGCATCTGTCCCCATGGCAGTAGGCTGGCTGGGAACATGTGGGGCTGCCTGGACCTGCCCCATCCACAGGATGCAGCAAAGCAACTTTTGAGCAGGGCATCACGCTTGATTTTGACCATGCACATTCCTTGTTCCATGCTGACCACACTTCTGGAGGTGAAAATCTCCATTTCCTGCAGGTCAGCTGGAGAAGGGACTCAGGTGTTTCATGGAGAGGATGCTTCTCCTGTGTGACCAAGGACACTTGCCAGATCACTACAGGTGGAGATTAGGGAGCAAAGCGATCAGGGAGCTGATCAGGGAGCTGAGGTCCTGGTGTCAGCCAGCTTGGCAGTGTAGGTATCCCTGACAAATCCCCAATAGCTGTTACTTGTACTTCATTATCTTCTGGGTCTTTACTGATGGTTGGATTCTTTCTTTCCATTTTGTGAGGAAAAGGTAAACTGACAAGGCTGCAATTCACCCTCTTCCCCACTATAAAGATTAGCAGGCTCTTAACCTTACCCACCCTCCCATTTTCAGTGATTAACCTCTAATTGCTGTCAGATTTGTTTCATATGGTTTTCAAAATTCCTTGCGCAATTTCATTGGCTCCAGAGAATTTTTGGGGAGAAAATGAACTTACTGATTTGTTCTCTGATCTGTTTTTCTCTTCTAACCTGAATTCATACCCTTTCTCACTGGTCTTCTAGTGAATGCTGAGGCAAAAAAGAAACAAAATGATTCAGTCTTCTCAATATAATTTATAAATAGCTTTTTCTCCCCCTGAGTAGAAGACCAACTCTTTCTTTTATAATCCTCTCACTATTAATCTAAATTTAGAATATTTCTTGTTACCTTTCATGTCCCTTGTTAGCTGTATGACATTTTATGCATGGGCTTTCTAATTTTCTCCTTATATTCTTGTGCTATTCTTGTATGCAGCTCCCTAGACATGTGACCCAGTATCTAGCTCTGTATATTTCAACATGCCATCTGTATAAGATCACTGAAAAGCTCACTATTTAATTGTCTTGTCTTTAAGATGCTTTCTATTTCTCATCCATTTTTTTTAATATGCAGATTTCTCTGGTATACTGATTAGCAGGCACATCCTCACATTATGTCTTTGCTAAAATATTGGCCAAAATAGACTTCACAGTCTGGGCACAGTACAAACTGTTTACACAGTGGTAAATATGCTAACAAGGTCAACAGAGTGGTAAATATGAACATCTGCTGAAGGAGTAAGCAATGGAGAAAAGCTTTCCAAGGCTTGAACAGTGCTCAGATGATAAGGGTGGAATGTGAACACACAGATACGAGGGCAAATCAGGTACAAAGTACAGGATAATTTGAGAGAGAAATGTAATACGTTACTTACTTTAGTCATTGTGTAAAAAGGAAGTGAAAAACTTCATGAATTTGCATTAACCATGAAGATGACGGGTTTTTGAAAATAATGATGTCCAGGTGGTGTGACATGGTATTTCCCTTGGTTCTTGGTCATATAGAAGGCTACCCTGGCATTGCAGCAAGATTTGGAAATACAGAGAAAAAATCACATCCATTCATGCTGAATTATCTCCCTTCAGATTTGCAATAATGTTCATCTTGGTTGCAAGTTAAGCCTTTGGTGCCTCCTTTCCATTCCTCACAAGCCTTGCCTTGGTGGTTCCAGTGCCAGGAACAAGCCTCCTCCGGCTCCCTCCTTTCATGAATTTTGTGAGAGCAAGCCCATGTGTCCCGGTTTATGAACCCTTCCTTGGCCATTCTTGTTCACAGCTACAGCAGAGCATTGCCTTGTCCAGATGAAAGCACAGAAGAAAATGTGATGGAGAAATAATCAATGCATGTAAGTACCTGAAGGGAGGGTGCCAAGAGGATTGGCAGAAACTGATGCACAAAAAGTTCCACCTGAATATGAGAAAGAACTTCTTTACTGTGGGCGAGCACGCACTGGAACAGATTGCCCAGAGAGGCTGTGGGGTTTCCCTCACTGGAGACATTCAAAAACGGCCTGGATGCAATCCTGTGCAATGTCTCTAGGATGACCCTGCTTGAGGAGGGAGGTTGGACCGGGTGACCCACTGCAGTCCCTTCCAACCTTACCCATTCTGTGATTCTGTGAATAAAAACTAATCTTTAGCTTTTGTCCTGTAGTTCTAACTGCTAGTTTTAGTCATCAGTTGTAACTGTTGTACGCATACATAACGTAACATTTAGGTGTACATGTATTAAAAAATACATAAGAACCTCTTTTGTCTGGGTGTGCATTGCCATTGTGACACTGCAGGTCTCCCTGGGCACTGTGTGTGCTGATTTGCACTCATACTCTGCAAAATCACTCTGCAGGTACAGTATCGGGAAACAAGGTGCCCAGCCCAGGGCAGGGTTCCACACCAGGGTCTAGATATATGGAAATCTGCATTGGTTATATTCAGTAATAATCCATGATTACCCAGTTAATGGGGGAGAGATTGTATCATTTAACTTGTCTTCCTTCATCAGTAGGATAAACCCATTAAGGAAAACATGGTTGTCTATACTTCTGATTTGAGCTATTCATCACACCAAATAAAACTGGGAAAGTGATTATTTTATTGTCATTTGCACAGGGAACTGAAATGCATTGTTCTCCTTCTATGTTGTAAGCAAAACAAAGCTCTAAAATATCTCATGTCTACTTATCCATTATTATTCCTTGTCACCATTAAATTGTACTCAATGAAAGTGTCTAAAAATGACCATCTTAGTGCTTTCTACTATACTGAAGTTATCTGACCTTCAGTTCAGCTCAAGAGAAAGAAATCTTGGAAGGAAAGCTCCTCGAGATTGTATTAACTGTATTCATTATTCAGCTCGCTTCCGTTACTCCCTAAGTGAAGACCTAAAGTAACAAAAAGAAATGCAGGATAAGAGTACTGAGAAGTTTTCTGTCTGCATTTTAATGGTGTTCTGTCGTTATGAATCTACTCATTTGATTAGATGATGGCTTACACTGGCTCACTGGGTTTTATGTGTTATGTTTCATCACATTTCTAAGGATTTCCCATGGCATCTAACAGTAGACTGAGATTATAAAAGCTCTGTTTTTTTGAAGAACATTTAAAATTATCTTCAAATCTTCTTAGAACCTCTCAAAAGTGTAGGAAGAAGAACATGGGTGAAAATTCAAATTTATTTTCATGTCATTTTTATTTCAGGAATCACAATGGAAGTAACACAAATCAGAGATTATAGAGAAAGAGAAGAGTTGTAAAGAGGTTTGCTTCAAGGCTTGCAGAAAACATAGTAGAAAATGAACACCATCTTTATAAACATCTTCAAAAGTGTCTAAAATTGTTGAAAAAAAATTTTTTTTCCATCCAGTCCTGTCCCTCCCCTAGTCTCTTTGGCTAGGGTCAAGCAGATCATGTTGTAAAGATACAGAGAAATGATGTTGTACGGTAGAGAGCACAAAAAATACTCACATTGGTTGGCCTAAACTGAGAACCAGGCAACTCAAATAATGCATGTGGCACAAGCTGGCTGCAGGACCACTGTTCCAGTCTTTCCAAGGCTGGCTCAATCACCAACATTCTATCATTTTGAGATTCCTTCAGTCCCAACAGACAAGCCTGCTTATTTCAACCCTTTCATTTAAGAACATTGCAGTTAAAATGAAGTTTAAGTCTGGTATTAATCACCTAGTTGATTTTCCCTATTTTTTTGTATTTTTCTTAGAAGTCCTCATTATGGTTTCAATATTCGAATCCAAGAGATATATTAATTCAAGGCTTGTTTTGCAGCATCCACAATTGGTGTGAGAAAAACCAGATATGCAAAGTG
Source organism: Cephalopterus ornatus (assembly GCA_013396775.1). Lineage (NCBI taxonomy): Eukaryota > Metazoa > Chordata > Aves > Passeriformes > Cotingidae > Cephalopterus > Cephalopterus ornatus. The sequence continues at coordinate 340,817 of VZRE01010634.1, forward strand.
GGGTCAAATTAAAAACACAGAATAACAAAAGAATGAACAAGTTCCAAAACTATAGACAAAGACTTCATTGTGTGCTGAGAGACCCGCTAGAAAGTTTCAAATTTAAGGAACACACTCATTTTATCTTTCTGTATCCTTTCCCTACCCACCCATCCTGCCCGCACAAGTCCCCATGGGTTGCTGAGAGTTCAGGTAGTTTGGCACTAGTTGCACCCATATACATCCTTGTACAGACACGTCCCTTCACTGAGGTGGGGACACTGAGCGCACAGCTATGGGATGGAGAACAAGTGTCTGGGTAACAGCTCTGCAGAGAAGGGTCTGGGGTGAATCAGAGAGCAGCATGAGTCAGTTGTGCTGACCCACTGTGGAGAAGGGCACGCACCCCGTGGGGGTGAACAGACAACTTGGCCTGCAAGACATAAGGATTAACCCCTCCGTGGTCCCCAGTGCTGCCAGTGACCCTGCTGCAGCCCTGTGTCCAGCTGTAAGCAACATGCCCCCAGGAAGGGGGGCAAGGCGAGGGGGAGTTAAGAGGATGGATATAAGAGGTCTGAGGTTCTGTACTGTGAAGGGAAATTGAAAAAATTGGAATTGTGTAGCCTGGAGGAGAGGAGCATTAGTAACACTCCTCGAGGACAGAAAAGGCTGTTGTGAAGAAGAATGCAATAAACTGGATTTTTTGTTCTAAAAATATCTGATGCAGTACGCATCAGACCAAAATCTTGCCTCCCAGGATCATATCTCTGACAGCACCAAAGCGAATGTCTGGGGAAGTAAGAAAACAAAGCAAGCATGTGAAAAATACTTTCCCCAAACACTCCAGCCCCCAGTTGTCTTCAGCTTGGAGACTTCCCAATTGAGATCTTCATGTTTGTTATGAGTGGGACAAGCAGACATGGACCTGCCTGAGGAAGTAGCATTTGGGTTTGGTATCAGGAAATCTTTCCAAAACAGGACAGCAAAGCAGTAGAGCAGGTTGGCCAGGGAATCAATATTCCCTTCATCAATGCAAGGCAGAGCTGGATCATAGCTTGAAAAACCAACAAGCCTCCATTTAAAAATAAATGCCACAAATTCAAAATAACTCCAGCAGAATGACATGTCACCTTCTTCTCCGCTAATACCCTGATTTTCTGCCAGAATGTGATCTGTTCTCTGAATTTACAGAGCTGGCACTCCTCTTCTGGAGGGAAGGAGCACAGTCACAAATGTACAGCAGCCTGTTGGGCTTACAAACTGCCAGCTGTGCCACAATTTGGGACAGAAACAAAATTAAATTTGCTGCTATTTTGGCAAGAAACAGAAGGAACGAGGCTTGGACAATCTGTTATTGAAAGAAGATATTGTGAAAATAACAACTGAAAAAATATGTGTAAGGTGGGTCTGAGGGATATGTGTAAAATTTTACAATTGAACACATATTCTTATATAATACGTATATTATTATAACATGTTTATATTTTTAATTAAATGTTATAACGACAGTTGGATTTTAACTAAAAAATATTATATATTTATACCTTTTAAAATGTAATATCAATTATCAGTCAATGAGGTGATGTTTCTTGTACAGCTTTGGGAAGCTGTTGTACAGACAAAAAACAATGGTCAAAAATGCATATATACTATATATATGCTATATAGACAGTGAGTTAAATATTGAAAATTTCTTCCTGTCCCTTTGATAAATCCGAATTCGCAGAGAAACTCAAAAGAAAACATTAAAGCAAGGCTTGAATTCTCAGCTCACCTCTCCCCATTATTTCCACCAGCAACGTGTGAACTGGGCTATCGCTTCTCTATATGGTCCCAGAGTTACATAGTCATTACTGGAGCTGACATTTGCTCTCACTCCATCCATTTCCTTAAGATTATTAACGTCAAACAAAAAGTTGATTTTACACAGTTGATCCTTGACCTTCGCTCATGTTCCCATGGAGCAGGCTCTTTTTTCAGCAGCTCCAGCCCCTGCTTCCTTCCATGAGTCATCTAGCAAAGAAACGCTTGCGTTACTAAAGTTATCCTGTGGATCACACTGCGATGATAGTTTCTCTGGCATATTGTTTGCGGCTCTGTGCTCCTAATTATCTCCTGGAATAGCTGTGTCTGAGGTACAGCATTTGATTGCTTGACACTCAAATAATTAAAACACTTTTGGTTTGGGGAAAAACTGGTGAGAAATGACTGAGATCAGTTTATTATCATGGATCTGTAAAATTCACATACCAGCTTGCCATTGCCAGGGATCAAATCTGCTCCTGCTCAAGCAGATAGGGATGTGGAGGGGTTCAGTTCATGTGTTGTTGATAGTGCTTCGGCAGGACCCCACATCCCAAATGCACCTGGGAATGAATTATGTACATGCTTTTTTTTCTAATGTTTCATAGAGACACTTGAGTAAACAAATACATCTCGATAAGGACCTTTGTTTCAATACTTCTTTTGGTCTGTGGTCCAGCAGCCTCGAAAGCTCAGAGGCAGTTTTAGGGAGTCTGAGGGTCCATTTGTGCACCAACATTTCCCAACCCCACTCTAGAACACTTCTTGATTTTTCTTTTTCTGTGCTCAGTTACATAGCCCGAACAGCACTGAAAACTGACAGGATCAGCCTAGTCTTCAGCATATTCAGCCTGGGATTTGCTTTACCACCTACATGCAAGTTTATTGAGGAAAACATCTTAAAACATCTCAAGGTGTTTGAAATAACCCACATAATACAAAGGCTATTTCACTGTATACCACATTAAAGAAGCAGATTTTAAAGTTGGCAGTGGAATTAGGGGTGAACACAGTTACGCAACTGCAGTGCCTGAATTTCCCCTCTATGAGCTGGCAGCACAACATGATGGAGGAGGCATGCACCCAGTTTTCATGTGCTGAGGCCACCTTGGGTCTTGCTTTTTTCTGTGCCTCCTAACAAAAACAAAGCATTCAAACAAGAAATACGTGGATTCTTGTTTAGAGAGACAGCAGAAAGGCATAGGTAGAGTGTCATCATAAAATGTAATCCTCTCAAAGGAGAACTGACCCATTGCTGAACCCAGCCATTCTTCAAATACTGGATAGGGGACTTGTGATCTGTGAAAATGCACCTGGAGAGTTTTTATATAACTTGCTTATGTGTCACACCACTGTAAAGGCCAAGAGGGCTTATATATAAGCCAGAAGAAAAAGAAAGATGTGTGGCAAAGAAATGCCAGACATGCTGCTAATGGACTCGTGTGGCCTGGAGACGGCACAAGGGCTATTGAGTGATGGAGAGCTACTGATGGCATCACCAAGGTACGACGATATGCAAACAACAACACCTCATCTTTCCCATCCAGCATCCTGTCAGTCCCTCAGGAGAAGCTTTCTGTGAAATCATGTGCTGACTACACAGACCATTCCACCGTGGATAACCACAGAGCTCCCAGACACTGAGCATTCCTGACCTCCCCTCTCAGGGTTTATTCTTTTCCATCTGCTTATAGACTCCCGGGGCAGGACCCTGCACTTGTGCTCTATTTCCAGTAGCCAGGGTGAATGTGGAAACAGTACTTTTACAATTCCTTTCAGCTCTGGGTGAAACCCTGGGAGGTGTATTTTCATTTTTACATTCTCTATAGGTACTGAAGAGCTTTCTCCTTGTCATCACATCTTCCAAGGACCAACTGCTACCTGCAGGGGCTCAGAGAAGGAAGAGAGAAAATTTAAAAATATCCCAAAAAAGTAGATTTGTGGGCAGCCAAACCAGTAGGACATATTTTTCTGCTAATACAAGTCCTCTGAACACCCTCCTTCCTTACATAACTTTCACTCCTCTCTTGTCCTCTATAACATTCCCACTTGGTGGGACATAACACACGCAGGTGCTGCGACCTCACACTTACTCCTTGGTTATCTAGTAGCTGACAAGCAATGGATAATACCAGAGTTTTCTGAGCTCCTTCTTTGGTGGAAGCACTAAAAGGCCTTTTTTAAAAGGCTCTGTAAACACCAGCCCACCAGCTCGCACAGAATCCATAAGGAAAACTGACCTTTGAGGCTTCTAGCTCTCTGTCTCATGGGGGCTAAACCAGTAAGTGGGCTTAGGAGTTCTGAGAAAAGAGAAGACAGAAAGATAGAGGTCATGGTCAGATGGTTTGGTTTGCTTAGGAAACTGGGCTAAAGTCACAGTGGAACTAAAGAAATGCCTTAAGGCAACATACACTGTGTTGTGTTTGTCTAGGAGAGCTAGGATGCCATGGACCAGGGAACCTTGGCACATGATTGGAAGTCACGCTGCAGGTTGCTGATAGAAAAACCATGGACCTAAATAATGTGGTAGTACAAGCAAATATTTCTAGGTCCACTTCTTCATGGATTTCCATAAAATATATCATATCATGAGCCAAAAGAAATAATTAAATACAAAACCAACTAAAAAACCCCTCAGCCTTACATAAATAGACGACAACTAAGTAAAAAAAGACAATTAGCCACACTACTATACTGACCCCTTCTCCCTTCTGGCTAGTCATCAGTGCAGAGCCATTTCAAATAATTTGTACAATAGGTCAGTTTGCTTCACCACCAAAATCCTTCTTGAAGGAAGAAGGGCAAAGCGGCTCATTTTGCACCACATGAGAGAAAGTAAATGCTAGACTCATAGGCCTTTTGTCAAAAGCTAGGAACTTCCAGCTAAACAAGGTAGCATCATTTCAGATGCAGCAGCTCCTCTTCATTTGCTGCTTGTTGAGAGAAAACATTCAATTTTCCTGATCATTTACTAGACCAACTCCCCTTCAGGCAATGCATGTGCATGTTTTTTCACATGGGGGCAATGGGGCATGGCAGGTAATGGTTTACAGGTGGTTCTATTTACCTCTGCTACTCAAGCTCTGAGATCAGAAATAAATCTTTCTCCAGTGAATATAAGCAGCTATTTTAGAGTTATTTTCTCCTCTATGCCTCAAAGTATAACAGGCAGGTCATTTTTCAATTTGTTTAGATTCAGTTGGCAGGGCTAAATGAAATGTGGTTGATGATTTTAGCCTCCCTTTTGGGTGGTGTTCCAAAAACCTGAAATGGGATGCAACAAGTAATCCTTGTGCAGAGAAGCTGCAGTGATTATGGCAGCATAGTGACTGAATTTCCTACTACCCTTTAGACAGGTAAAAGCGAACATGTACATGGCACAGCTTGTAGAAAAGCTCAGACTTTGATACTTGCACTGTGTTTGTCTAGTTGTCTGCTGCAGTAGTCTCTTGGCTTTTGTGAAAACAAATATTTTCTCAATTTGTCATTTTCTCCTATGGGCTGTGAACACATGTAAAATTAAGATAAACATGAGAGGGCAAAGCAAATTCTCTTTGCATGTTGCAGCACAAATTAAAAAATGTAGCTGCCAGACTCAGAGGGACCCAGTGCAACTCAGTTCCGGCAACACTGACCATCTCAAGGTTCACTACAACATACACAAAAAACCTGCAAGCTGAGGTTAACACCCAGCTGCCATACGGTGTTAGCTCTTGTGTGCTGAAAACTCAACTTTTGGGATGAAGGTTTCTAGCGGGATCTGAGTTACTCTTTACTTCCCTGTGCAAAATGTGTAAGAAGTCAGCAAACCTATTGAAGCTCCCTTCAACCAAAAAGAAAAGTATTTACCTGATATTTCCATGTTTGCTTGGGGACATCATAACACATACCATCGTGTGGGCAGGAGCTTGACAGCTGCTCAGTAGGATGGGATGGGGGTTCATTTGTCCTCTCATGTCCCCAGAATGGCCACAGCTCTTATCTCCCTCTCCCCAGCTTCTCCCAAGGATACACTACCTGCATTACAGCTGTCTTTCAAACACTTTACTTTTTAAAAATGTTTTTTCTGGGACCCTCAGTTGACTTGTCTCCTTGGAACAACTTACTCTGATCCATTTTTCAGCTAATAGTCCAATACTTCTTCATCCACCATTTTTAGGCATTTTTCCTAATAAAGTTTTCCATGTTCAGGAGACCAAGTCATTGCTGATCTTCCACCTTCAACACAGAAACACCCCATACTTTCCACGCTGAGAAAAGGGAAGGGGTGTGGCCTTTTCTCATCCCAGATCTCTCCTTATGGTGCTCCCTTGGCCCATCTTCCAGGAGAGGTAGAGGACATAAATGTTTAGTTCAAGTTCTTACCTTGGTGTTCTCATTGCAGTACCTAATCTCCTTCCAGAAATACACAAAGCAAAGTGATTGGCACCTGTCACATCTCTGCACTTTCCTCCTCTGCCCTGAGGAAGAGGTGTGTGCAAAGGAGTATCTTGGCTTTGAGCCTGTTTATTTTAAGCTTGATTTTCCTAATGCAGGGCTTATGCATGTCATTTCTTCTCCCCAGGTGCTACCAGACCATCTGCTCACTTTCAAACTGACTTCACAGAGGGACAATGATCTTGAAGATAAAATACCATGACAAGGGCCAGACAGAAGAGAGAGAGAGACCTGTGTCTCTTGTCTCTGATCTCAAGAAAAATCTGCAGCAGGATTTCATCCCTGTTCAGGTGGTGGGACCTCGGCTCCAGAACACCAACTGTTGTTGGTAAAGAACTTCATAGAACACCTTACTGAGGTCTGTGACAGCCCTCATTCCTAGGCAAACCCTGTCTACAGTTTACCTCACAGATGAGTTCTTTCATAGCTGCCATGGACTGCCTCAGTTGAGCATGGCCACTGTCTGTGCTCTTTGTCCTGATCCTCCAACTCATCTGGTGGGTATATGAAGCAGCTTGAGGCATAGAGACTGGGAAGCTGATGAGCGATTCTATGGGAAGGCATTACAGTGATGATGGTGACAAGCCATGCCTCAGCCTTCTGTGCCAGATGGTGTGCAGGCATTGCTTTAGGCAACCAGGGATGTTGCATTGCTCTAGGCAAGCCAAGAGGCCCAAGTTACTGAGGCCAAGTCAATGCTGTGTAAAGTTGTTTACTGAAGAAAAAGGAGGATATTGCTCCTAGCCACTGCAGCTGAGCTGGACAGACAGCAAACACTAGAGAAGTGCTGCAGTTGAGGCTCAGGCCATGAGATGGACCTTCAGACAAAGGTGCTGCGCATGGGTGTCACCTTCATTGTGCTTAGATCTCAGAGAAGATTAATTCAACTGCATTGGCAACCTACATCTCAAGACCTAAGCCTAAGAAACAGAAACATATCATTTTAGGGTAAAGCTGAGGCATGCAGCTGATCACAGAGCTCTGAGTGCTCCTGCAGAAAGGTACCCAATGCCTGGAGGGCTTGCTTGAAGTATGGGAATTTGCCACCACCATGTGCTTTGCTTCTGGGTAACCCTCAAAGCAAGTGCCACAGTGGTAAGTGAGTGTCTCACTGTCAATATAGGACACACCATGGGGACAATTCCATCCTGCCACATTTTTGGCAGCTGGACCACAGTTGCTGCGCAGCACACAGGGACCAGGATCATCATTGAGACTGGATGTGGCACTTAGTGCCATGGTCTAGTAACCACAGTGGTAGTGGATCAAGGGTTGGACTCGATGAACTCAGAGGTCCTTTCCAACCTGGCTGATTCTATGATTCTGTGATCTCTAAGGCAGCCATTGACCATAGCAACCCACACAACTGATAGTTCCTCCAACTGCTCTGTTGTCAGCCCCAAACATTTTGACAGCAGGTGGAAGCTGCAGGAGCGAGAGCAGCGAGGGGTTACCTCCATAACACCTGGCCTTGCCCGGCCTCAGCAGGAGCGGCTGCAGTTCCTGCCTGGGCTGCTGGGGAACACTTACGGAATGTGACTTGAATAAATATTTTCTTTTGGATCTGTTCTCCATTCCAAGCATTACTTCTGTCAGAGAGGATTAATGAAGCATTTCATTTATTAAATGGGAGTATTTGGCTTCAATGAACTCACCTGGTTGTTTACTATTTGCTTATATGCACATTTGTTTTTGACAAATTATTGTTTTAATCTGTACATTTGCAATCATCTCTGTCTTTACCTCAACATTTCCCAAAGTTAACAGCATTAATAAACATTTTTATACCACATGCTGAACAAAACTACCTGCCCACAAACACTATTTACTTAATTTGCTTAAGCCAGTTGTGTTGTTTATTTACCTGGCATCTAGCTACAAGGGATGGCAGGCAACTTTCTGGCTTAACAAAATATGTTAGCAAAACATATTGACTTAAAACTTATACATAATGCATTTGATAGGAGTGGAAAGCAGCTCTCTGAAATAATTCTGAGCTCCTGAATATACTTATTACTTTATCTCACATTTTTTTTCTGACTTGGGGGGTTTTTTTGTGCAGAGTGTGTAGAAAAAGAGAGAGGAAAGGAAATGTTTTTAAACTCTAGCTGCTTTTAAAGCACACCTATTATATGGGTGTTTTTCAACTCCTGATGTTCCTAAGAACTATTGAGAATATGGGAAAATGAATTTATTGGGCACACTGGACTGTGAATACTTGCCCATATTTTATTTAAACAGGTGCAACATGTTCAGCCATTGCGAGCAGACTAAGAGGAGAGCTGAGATGAGAACTGGTGAGCTACCTTTGCACTCACCATTTAGTACTTGCTTTGGTTTAGGTTTTTCTTCTTCTTTCACTGTCTTTCAAAATAGATGAATTTTATGAGGCCCAGAAACTCCATATGTTTGGGATATCTGCCTGTTGTCCAGGTCAAAAATAATGGTCTCTGAGCATAACTTCCCAAAGAAGCAAAGTGTGATCAGCATATGGATGTGCTGATTCTGAATCTAAATATTTAAGAAAAGAAAATATGTAAGAGACATCAAAAAATGAAAAGTGGATGCTGTACAGCCAAGATGCTTTGTTGCTGGAGACAGAGGAGGTCCTAGAGGTGAGCTGCAGTAAAAAGTTACCTGTGCTATTCAGTAAGTGGCAATGCCTTGCTGCAAAATACCATTTATCTCTGAATTTCTGACCGTTTCTGGTCCCAGTCATCACGATTGTTAATGTATTTTATATTTCATGTCAGGAACTAATCAAGCAATCAAGAGCAAAGCTCAGATCTGCTCTCATCCACCAAGACCCCTGTCAATGAGGTTAAAAGTTCTACCAATAATCTTTTCCCATTGCAACTTCTATTGCTGGATGTAGAGACTGGTCAAGCTCTTTTGACTCCTGGTCACTACAGTTTTCCCTTTGGAGCTGTGCCTTTCCATAAGGAAGGCATCAGGATCACAATGTCAGCTCTCTGAATTACTCTTCCGTGCATCGTTTCTTCACAGAGAACATAAAAATATTGCAATTCATATGCAGTGAAAAAGGCTTTTGCATTTAAATGTGTCTTAACTGTGTCTCATGTGGTTTACCTCTCAACAGCACAGTAGAAAACACTTACTCATGTTCTTTTCTGTAATATGAAGGTGATAAAGGTCTTCCATGAAAATCAAAAGCATGTCAGAAACAGTCAAGACAGCTCTTGCTCTAAGAGATGGGAAGCAGAAAGATGAAGCAAGGGAGACCAAACAAAGGAAATGGCAGAAAGAAATTAAAAAATGATGGGGCAAGAAGGAGTTTCTTACCTTTTGTATGAGAACAGAAAGAGGACATTTCAGAGGCAAGCTCTGTGCACATAGAAAGCCAAAAGATCAGAGATGAACAGCAGTGACACCCCAGCAAACTCTGGGCAGGCTGGAAAACAAACCTCCCACATCCTTCACATTGTCGGCTGACAGCATCACAACCCCTTTCTGCTCCTTTTTGGAAGAAAAGACATTGTCTCTGTCGTCTTCTCTGTTTCTCTGTTGGAGAACCACCAAGCTGTGGGCAAGGCTGTATGAGATGCTGCAGGAATGGGGTTTCAGCCCCCATCTGAGCAGCTGCTGTTGCTCTCAGGGGGCCTGGAGCAGGCAGCATAGGCAACTGTGCCTCCTGGCAGAGGCATGGAGAGCCTTGGAGTGTGGTGCTGATGTCTGGTCATCTTTCATAGGTCTGACATCAACAAAGATTTAGGCACCCACATTGCTTTAATCTGGCATTAGATTAATGAAAAGAAAACAAAAAACCCCAAGGATTGGATTGAACACCGCAGGTGTGAATCAGACAAGCCACCTACATTCATCTTTGAGTTTGTTACCTACTTTTATGACATCCAAAGGTCCAGGAACTTTTTTTTTACATCAAATAGTGAATTCACCAAGACATGCTAATTCTTTTTTTCAGACAGCAATTGGCCTAATGAGACTAAAACCTTAAAAAATATGTTCTGGTTATTTTAATTTTTTTTTCCAGCATATTCAGAATTTCATTACAGAACAGCATTTCCATTCCAAGAATGACCGAATGTTTAAAAAAAATCTTAAAGGACTCAGTCCTCTAAAATAAAACCTTTGGTTTCCCATCAGATTAATTGTTATTTGCACGACTGTGTACCCCAGTTTTGCTGATGAATCTTAAACACAGACTGTACTGGCTGTCACCTTCCAGAGGAAAGTTTTCCATAACAATCTAATTTCCTCACAAACAACAGTTATGCTTGAAATTCCATCATTGAGATTGTTTTTAATTAGCCAATGTTTTCCCACCTTCTATATTGCCTTAAACCAGAACTGCTCTTGTCTAGCAGTGAACTTCTGAAATATTTGTTCTCTGAACTCTTTTTATGTAAATGTTCCTCCATTTTAAACTAAAATTTGCTTCAAGTGGCGATTAGAACACTCTTTTAGAAATGCGTTGGTTTGTTTTAACAAACTGTGCCATCTGGTGAGGTAATATGTCCCTGTCACTCCGCTTTTAGTTTTATTGTATCAAAAACTTTCTCAGTACCTGAAGACTGAGTCTGGGCTGCATATTAATCTGTGCATATTAATTAACTGCAAAGCTTTAAACATTTAGCTTAATATAATGGTGATAATTTCTGCAGATCCTAAATATGCATTTGAGTGAATAGATTGATAATGAGTTACTTTATGCTGACATCAAGTGGTGTCTCTTTGGTCAAAACACACCCGCAGAGCTGCTGGATGCTGTAATTGATTCAGTGCTGGAGCACCAGAAAAATATTTGTGTTCCCAGCACAACTGAGGCAGCGCTGAAAACTCACAGCATGCAAAAGGGCCACCACTCGTCTGCTTGGCAGCCCTGTGACTCCAGAGCTGATGCAATGCATTCACTCCTTCCCTTCCCAGCACCATACTGGTGTTTCTTGCCCTTTCCTAGTGCAAGTAGGCCCAGTGGTCAGCACCAGTGGTCCGAGCAGGATGTCTCCCATGCTGGTCTCCCTTGTCTCCCATGCTCTCCTGCACAACCCTTGGGGAGTAGCCTTGCTTTGCACCCCATGCCACAATGGCTGACTTTGAGCAGCTTCATCCTGCCCTGTGCAATGCTGATGCCTGCTTGCATCTCCTGGTTAATGCTTCTGCTGCAAAAACAGTGTTTCACCCACTGACGGGGATCAGAAGAAAGAGAAGGACAGGGGTTTGCTACCTCTGTGCCCCCACTGCTGTGCAGCACAGGCAGCCCTGAGGCTCAGGTTTGGGGGACAGGCTCATGTTGAGGTCCAGTGACTCAGTTCGGATGATGATTAAATTGTCATTGTTCACTGGATGAAGAAATGCTTGAATTTTCCCTGTAGTCTTCATCTGATCAGAAGAAATTGGATCCACTGTACTGTCTTCTAAATGGCTTGATATGCACATCACCCTATATCGCTCTGTCTCTCTTGCACTTTCACAACTTTTTCTACTTTCCTGAACTTTTAGATCAGGCTGGAGGAGCAGATCTTTTGCAGCAGAGCAATGAAAGCGTAGGAGCAGTGGGGGGTGTCAGCACCAGCTGTGCTGCTCGCGCACCTTGGCCTGTCCCTGCAAACTCCCACCACTGCAGTTCTCACAACAGCTGAGCTGGTTTGGAGGGTGTGAGGACAACCTAGAAACACAAAAGGGACAACCAGTGCCTCATGGAAACACACTCCTTGTTTTTTTTTTCCATCTCAAGATTATTTGCCTCGGTCTAGAGAGACTAGGCCAGGAGCAGGGTAGAGGTGGTTAATGAGGGTTTAATCAAAGGCTATGCCACTGGTTGAGAAGTTCCCTCATAACTGGCAGGTTTCCCTGCATTTGGGTTCAGCTGTGAAGCCAGCGTGAGGGCTCAGAGCCCCATTAAAGCTGACACAATGTGCTCAGCTGGAGGGAAACAGCTCTCCAAAAGCTGTGACTCAGGCAGCCCTCAGCTCACACAGACTCACGTAGCCACCTCACATTCATCCAGCCTTGTTAAAGCCCAACATAAAAATAAAATAATTCATCATCTGTGATTAAATTAGTGCCCCTATAAAACTTTGATATGATTTCTGAAAATTAGTTGCATTCAGAAAGTGCTGTCCTAAATATTTCATCAAAAGCTTCCCACAGCAGTGGCCACACTGCAAATCTTTTTCTTTTCAAGGACAATGTTTTAGTTTAATTGCAGTGTTAAAGACAATGTGAGTTCTCCACTGAATTGCCTCTTGCGCAGAGGCTTGCTCCCACTTCTCAACCAACCTTTGTGCAGAATGTATCTCATTGTGTTTTGAAACACACATCGTTTCTTATGCAAAGATTCATAATTCGTGTATGTTATTTTAAGTAGTCTAAACAAGACACCAAGGGAGCAGCGCAGGGATGATTAAAGGCATTTGTGTGTCGCACAATGCTGTTACCGAGGCACCTCGGGCAGTCACCCTGTTTGCAGCATAGACTATGCAGGAGGGTATAATTCCTCTCCGTGCACTGTAATAATCAGGATTTGTGCTTTAAAATCAGAGTAAGGTCCATGGCGCAGCGCAATGCAAAGAGAAGCAGAAAGCTATCAGCACAGGAGTAAAATTGTTATCGTTAGTGTTATTTGTTTGGTGGTAATTAGATTTTAGGCTTAACGCAAGTCATGAAACAACTGCTCCTGCTCTGAACTGTTTGCAGGCTTGGCTAATATGTGGTCTCCACCAGGCTGGCCCGTGGGTCTTCAGCCCTGACGTATCCTTCTCCTCCCTGTGGTGGGGATTGTTCCTCCTGGTGCCAGCAGCCAAATGCTGATGACGCCACATGTGTGCTATGGCTCTCGATAGGGAAAACTCGCTTCTTCTGCAAGTGTTGGGTAAGAGAGAGCAGGAATTTGGAGCTATACTTCAAAGAGCGGTGACTACCACCAAAAGCAAATTACGGTGCAATTAAAAAACCGGGATGTCAGTTTTCTTATAACATTGTAAAGAATCTTAAATTCATCCTCATGTGGAAATGAAAATGTAGTATTTTCAATTGATATCAATTGGTGAGGACTTTGAATTGCAAATCAAAACTTGATGTGCTTTTACATAGGACAAAGGAACAATGCTTTAGGGCTCTTTTTTTACACTGGTAACAGCAACCAGCACCAGTTTTCCTGAAACCAGGATATTTCCCAGTGTACTGCCTTGTGTTCCAGCCCTCTGAAGAGCTAGGTATTCCTTCAGGAGTGACCGAAATCTCAAACACCTTCATGCATTTTCTTGAGTAAAATTATTAAAAATATGGCTTCCTTTCTGAAAAAAAAAGCTGTATCCTGAAAGTTTTGTTATTTGTTATGTTCAAGAAAACACAAGTGCTCTCTGATTCATTTGTCCTCTGGGGAACTCAGTTACAGAGCTCCGATAATGAGAGGAACTTTTCAATCTTTAAACATAAATAGATGGGTTGCTTAGACTCAAGACACCAACCAATCCTTCAACAGACATCCTTACTGCCAGCTTTACAAGGAGCAAAGGGCTCTCAGTTAAAAAGCAAAACCATATTAGCATCCGTGACACATCCAGTACTTGCATTTTTAAATGAGGTTAATGTGTACTCGGCAGTACGATGAAAGAGCCATTTTGCATTGTCTCATTTTCTTATTCTTCTAAAATTGCTTTCAGGATGCCACAATTTTTCCTTCTCACCTTCAGAAGAGGCTTCATGCAAGATGTGCCATAAGTAAGAAGAGAGAAACCAAATGCTACTTTACTGATGACAGGCCTTGGCTGCCCCATTAGATGTGGATTTACCCAGGGGACTTGGGTTTACCCGAAGATGTGCCCCACCATCAGCTGTGGCAATCAGACATGCACACGTAGAAAGAGCCCATCTCATTTGGCCACAAGCTGCCAAGTGCCATAGAGCTTTCAAAAAGCGATGCCATGATGGTGGATGCTGGTGAAAGCATGGAGGAGGGTGATGGGACATGGCTTCAGAGGAATTATAAATATGACTGTGTGCTCATGCAGAAAAAACCTGCTTTTGAATGGTGTTATGTAAAAAGAACACAGCAGCAGTAACTCTGAGAAGGAAGAAAGCTTTAGGGAGTTACTAAGACAGGTTCTGTCTGCAGGGATTCATAACCCAGGAAACAGAATAGGCTTTCATCAGAAGGAAAAACAAAGTGCAAAGGATTTGTGAAGCATGGATAACACTTCTTAGAGATGATGTGCTATAGAAAGTCCCTTACCATTTGTGAACTAGAAGTGCATGAAATTAATAGTGCAAAATACTACAGAGTAGGTTGTCCACACTCTGAATTGCTAATATAGAAAATCCCAAATGAGGAGTGTTTCCAAGTCCTCAAAAAGCTTAGTAGCCCAGAGGTAGAAGGAATGACTGATATCATAGCAAGAACAATTGCATCTTTGAAGTGACACGAATGCAGGGAGATTCAGCCACAAAGAATATCTGTCATAAGCCAGATGGTCACTTCAGAGGCCAGTTCCCCCTCATGCATGCATGATGTGACGAAAAATGTTTCAGGTAGTCTGACCACTTACTGCTTCCCTAGCTAACCCACCAGCCTGCTGTAGATCATCAGGTGCCTACAGCTGAACTGAGAGCAGCAAACAGCCTGGCCTTCAGGCAGACCCTGCAGCAGGTGAGGAAACCTCCATGTATGAAACTGAAGTGAGCTTCTCAGTGCTCAGAGCTGAAATAAGATTTGATCAGTATGCCTCCTTCAGGCAGGCACTCTTTTATAACTTCAGCAGTACAGAAAAAAGACTAAGCTCATTAGCTAGGCTAGAACTGATGCACTCCTTTGCCAGGATGTACTCTTTTCAGTTACACACAGAAAAAAGTCATCTGTCAAAGTATGTTTAGGTGCCATGTGCTTTGAAGCCATCAGCATTTGCATGGATCTTATTCAGATCCTAGAGAAGCTGAGAGATTTCATTCTATGTCTAATTGCTGAGGAATCTGATAAGGCCATTTTCCTCCAGAAGTTAAAATGAGCTTCAAACCAAGAGGTTTTCCTGCCAGTAATGACTCATGTCTTCACACACTAGTCTTATTTAGGGAAACATTACTGGAGGGGGGGAAAAAAAGACTTTTTGCATCACGTGAGAGGAATTGCCCATCAGTCTGCTTTCCCTGGATCACAGGAAGATGGCTGGACGTGTACCATGTGTAAAATGAGGACGAGTCTGGTGTAGACCTGCCATATTTAAACACCAAAAAGAACTTACAGAAGATAAGGCTCAATCAAACCCACAGCCATGTCTCAGACACTCTGCAAACTTGCCCAAGTCCTCTTAACAAAAATGTCTGCACCCAAGGAGGCAATGCAAACCAGCCATCACAGATCATGCCAAAATACAATACTTGCCAAATAACTTTTGGGGTTGACCCTTGTCTCCCGCAGGAATGACATAGAAAATTATCATGTTCTTCAAAACCTTAGTTTCAGGGCATTGTCCAGCATAAAGCAGCCCAGTGTTTGACTGCTGTCCAGGATTTCCTCCTTCTCTGTTCACTCAGGTTTGTGTGGCTAAAAATTAACCCTATCAAGCCCTGCTAGATCAGAGAAGCAGATGAGCCCCATGCACTAGCTCCACAGATGAGTAGGGAGAGCTGCACATCCCTGGGGATGGGGAAGAGCTCAGGCCAGACTGGCCTCTGCATCCTTCTCCTTGCAACTTCTCATATTTTCAGGGCTAAGGTGTGGAATCACTGTGGGTAGGACGATGGCCAAGAGCTACCCAACAGATTAGGAAATAGCATCCTCATAACTGTGCAGTAGAGCTCCACAAGGTTGCTCATGAAACCCTTCTTGCATTAGCATGAAAAGCATTACTTCTCTAGCTATGGGATAATTTTGCTGCCAAGCATCCCATCATCACTTGCTGGAAGGAGTGTTTAAGTATTTCAGCAATGTTTGTGACAACATCTGCCAGGCACAATTCAACTCAATCCCTTTTAATGATTCATTTTCATGAGTTGTACATCTATTTTAAGTGCACTGCAGTTACTTCAGAGGCAGTACTAATGCAAACTTAAAACTTTGGATTTCTTACACTGGCACAGTAAGTGTGAGATGTGGACCATTGCAGGCACTCAGGGTAAGTGCCTTACCAGAGCTCTAATATACTTTCTTGGGAAATGATCCAGATTATTTATGATATAATTAAAGGTATGGTATAATTAATTTGTACTTCTTCACTTGCAGTGTGAATCTCTTTTTGATTAGTAAATATGCAGTGCTTAAGTGCTATTATGGAAAAATATATTTATCATCAGAGGGGGTGTCATCATTAAGTACATAATTACAGATCTATAATTGTAAGAAAAGCTATGTAGGCAATGTCTAGAGACACAGATGTCTTCAAAAAACATCATTATAATTTGTGCTCTCAGGGGGCACAAGCAGCTGAACGTGTGGCCCCTTCGAATGCCTGGCAAAGTGCTGTGTGCACATCAGGAGCAGGGGACAGCCTGCAGAACACAAGGATGGTTCAGTTCCCCAAGACTCTCACCTTCTGCAGAAGTCCTCCCCGTGATTTAAGCTCTAAACAGAATGGCAGAAAGAGAGTACAAGTCTGCTTGGAGAGCTGGCCTTGTAGGTCATGCAGTGATTTATGTTCTTCACTGGGGAAGCAAAACTGGTCAAGAAAAGTCACATTTCAGAGCAACTTTGCTCTCCTTCTAGACAGCTATAAATCATGACAAGACATACAAAACAATAGAAAATCAAGCTTTGACTGTTTTGTTTAAATTCTCAGGGGCACTTTTTTCTCCACCATAAGGTGTTTATTGAAGGTGAGCTATAGAGCATAGGACAGATAGCAGAGATAAAATGTTAGGTGCTGGACAGTCCTTCAGAACATGACACTGAAATGCCTCCCTACCGCCTTTTGCTGCATACACTTTGGGACTTGCTTAAAGCATGCCACTAGTACAGCTGTACAATAACCCACTCCAACCACTTAGACCTGAAAAATGGACTTCAGACACTTTAAAAAAGCGGCATTAAAATGCAGAAACCTAGGCATGAGAGGATTTCCAGATAAAAGACTCTAGCTGCTCTCCTAAGCCTTCCAGAGATTTCTGGTGCTTCTTTTTAACATTTTGTTCGTCCAGCCCTGCTGTTTGCAAGGAAATGGGGATGAAGGCCATAAATAAAATCTGTGGTGCGTGATCTGCATTTTGAGATGGAATCTATTGCTCTGGCTCAAAGAATCAGAGATAATATTGCAGAGCACCACATGTATAAGTAATGGTAACAAATACGCTCACTCCTCTGATTTTGTAGAGCACGGAACTTGTTGAGTGTTTATGTGGAATTGGAAGTGATTGATTTCTATGCAAACTTTCTAACTGGGTTTCTCCAATTGGTCCTGAAGGAGGCATCGAATGTTTGTTCTTGTGTCACAAGTGTTCAGTCCAGATATAAAATTCTCATTTGTTCATCAAGAATAAATTCTCACTGCCTACTTTTCAAAGCTAATTGACAGAGCTACTCTGCAGGTTCTGAAGGATATACCTCACTAAAAGAAAAGCACTGCAGAAATGTCACTCCAAGGGGAGAGGCACAGATGTGTGTTTCCAGCAACAAACGGTTGGAGATCGCTTTTTTGTAGGCCAGCCTCTTGCAGAAAAACTTGGCCTTTGCTTTTATACATGTCATATAAGACACTTTCCAAGTAGTGGGCATTAGACCAAATGTCCAATAAATATTTAAAATTAAGCCAAGCAGCCCTGTCAAAGAATGGGCAGGGGAAGCAGTCGCTGCAGGAACAGAAGTAGCCTCCCTACCCCAGTGGAGCCGCGAGAACAGAGGATGACCAGGGATGTCAAGGGCTTCATCTGCAGCAGATCTCCCTCAGAAGAGGCTGCAAAGGCACCACAATAAATTTCTGTTGCCTGCCTGCATCTGTGCCCAAGGAGAAATCTGCAGTGCTGCAACTCTCTGCATGTCGGTGCCAGGAAGGCTTTCACCCGTGTTAGCTGGTCCTCTGACAGCCAAAATGGGCATCACCCACCGCACTCCAGTGCATGATGAAGTGATCCCAATAGCTCTGGCAGGGGGGGTCTGCAGTCCAATCTACCCAGCTGTCTTCCTCAACTCCCTGGTGTCTTGCTGGAGTTGGGAAAGATCATTACTTCATCACCTGAAATGCCAAGCAAATACGCTTTAATTTGATTCAGTGTTGATCATAATATTGATTTAAGTGGGAAGATAGCCTGTGTGTCTCTGTGCACACAGGCAAGTCATATTCGGATGAAAAGGAGTCATTTGGATCTACCCAGGGGAGAATAATTTTAGTTATAAGTGATGCTTGCCAAAATACTTTACCTGACATTATAGAATAAGGAGATAAATTAATATCATGATTATCTTTTTTAAAGCTAATAAGTTATCTAAGGCTTGCAGTGAGTCTAGTGCAAATGAACTCAGAGATACACAGTTCTCAGTCCAGTCCTTATAGCTAAGGAATGTCCCTAGTCATAGGATATGCCTTAACAGTTGTGAGTTTTTAAAATTATTTCTATTTCTAGGGCTATATTTAGGAGTATGTAAGAAGTAGAATGAAATCCTACTGTTCTCACTTTAAGTGAGAAAAAATACAGAGCAGTTACTACTGATTTATGTTAATACAAGCCTATGGAAATGATGGGTTGATAAGAAAGGACCGGTTTCTTCCACATATTATTAACAAGCAAAACAAGTACAGTCTCAATACTGATCTTGTGGGAACACAAATTGACTCTGACATTGCAGTTATAAATTCTGAAGTGGTTTTCACCACACATTTTCATAACTTTTTTAAGGTGGCTTAAGGAAACCAGAAGTTTAAGGGCTATTATACCCTGCAAGACATTCATAGTATCTGTCTGGGTGCAGCACTGTATACTAGAGGATATCCATTCTTCCAGTGGAGGATTAAGGTGAAAGTTAAAGTTGTTGGTCATTGCCTACCTGTTTTACCAACCAGTAACCACATTTAGACCTCATCACTACTGGGGCTGATCCTGATGAATTTAACTTGATTTTAAGTAAATTAAAATGAACCCAAAACTTCATTATTCTTTTGTGTTTGTGTTTTTGTCGGTTCAAAGGCTCTGAAATAATGTCAGGGTCACGCTGCTACCAGCCACACTCACATTGCTATAGCTCAGCACCATGAATACTTATTGTGTGCCATGAGACCTGGGGCATTTGAGGTTGTAGATTTCATAGACAGCACTGGAAAAAAGACAGGTGTAGTGGGATTCAGTCTTATTCGCTTTTCCTGCAGGAGGTAAGAAGGTTGTCCAGGAAAGAGCTGGTAGAATAGCCCAAAGAAGAGTCAGGGAGCAAGACAGCAAGTTAAGGAACATGGCTGATGGAGAGACAGCGCTCATCTTTATGCCAATCAGTTGGCATCAAAGGCAGAGGATGAGTCTGAGGATATTTCATTTGCCACCTACATATAAATACTGCTAACATCCTGCTTTGCAGAGGCTGCTGAGCTTTTTGGGCTGGAAGTCAGCTTGAAGAAGACAGAAGTTCTCTATCAGCCTGCACCTCAAGACGTCTTCCATCATCCCCATATCACCATTAGAGATTCGGAGCTCAAATCAGTCCAGCAATTCAATTACCTGGGAAGCATCATCTCCTGGGATGGTAAGATTGATGCAGAGATAGACAACAGGTTAGCAAAGGCATACAGGGCTTTCGGTAAACTGCATAAAAGAGTTTGGCGAAACAATCACTTGAAGAAAAGTACGAAGATCAGTGTTTATAGAGCCGTTGTACTGTCTACTCTTTTATATGGTTCTGAATCTTGGGTCATTTACCGCCACCACCTACGACTCTTAGAACGCTTCCATCAACGCTGCCTCCGTACAATCCTAAACATCCACTGGAGAGATTATGTAACCAATACGTCTGTTCTTGAACAGGCAGGAGTTACAAGTATTGAGGCCATGTTACTGCGAATGCAGCTGCGTTGGGCAGGGCACGTCTCCAGGATGAAGGACTACCGCCTCCCTAAGATTGTGCTCTATGGTGAACTTGCCACTGGCTGCCGCAAGAGAGGAGCCCCGAAGAAGAGATATAAGGACTCCCTGAAACAACATCTCAGCCTTGGCCATATCGATCACCATCACTGGTCTGCTCTGGCCTCCAATCGGGAGGCCTGGAGACACACTATTCACAATGCTGCAATATCTTTTGAAAATACGCGCAGGATCACTCTCGAGGAGAAAAGGCAACGCAGAAAGAACCGTGTCCTTTCAGTACCACCTGGGGAGCCATTCTGCTGTGCCTTTTGCAACCGGACGTGTCTATCTCGCATTGGCCTTTTTAGCCATCAGCGCGCTTGTAGCAAGCGTGGGTAGAGTCCTTCACAAATCTTCGTTCGCGAAGCCTAGCCATGATGATGATGATGATAAATACTGCCTACATATAAATAATACGCATTCTAAATAATTGTGTTAAAAGTCTAACATATTTAAGTTATTAAGTTTTAAATGTTAAGTTTTTTATTAGTTTTAAAGTTTTCAACTTCTTTTAATGTTGTAAAATATGTAACTATATATGTGTGTATATATAGAGAGGTATATAATTACAAATATTTTATATATATATATGTGCATGTGTATGCAATGTTGTTACTGTGGATAGGTAAGTATCTGAGTAAACACTGACAAAGCAGACTGTAGGATACGCACCTAGCAAGCACATTATCTACCAAAATATCTGAATGTCTTCCAGGTTCTGTTAGATCATACACAAATAAAAAGACATAGCAGCTCTGTGTACCATAAGAAAGAGCAGATTTTGTTACTTAGTATATGTTGAATACTGACAGTGTGCTCATCTCTGAAAACCTTATCTTACCAATGAATGACTGTGAACAGATTCTAATACGAAAAATGAGTCCCAGGGCTAACTAGGAACAAAATAGCACTCTGGCTGTGATTTTGTTTTAATATGAGGAGTGCTAGGCATCATTATTTCTTGTTTTCTATGTTTCTTGGTTAGTATGCACCTGCTCTTCACACCTTGTTTCTCTGATTTTTTTTTTAAATAGTAATTAAGACTTAAAAATGAATGCAAGCTTTGGACATAAAGTAAGCAAAGGGTGTATTTGTACAGATTTCATTTACCTTTAAATATGCAGAATAATTCAACATGATCTTTTTATAGGTCAGCACGGGGTACATTTCCTGTTTATTAATCAGTTTCATACAGTCTTCTGGAAATCAAGATACACAGTCATCTCATTTTTGATGCCAGACAAAGCCTGCAAAGAACGTTAAGACATTTCCTTAGTTCCACCTCTTCATTTAAATTAAGAGTAATTTAAATAGCATCTGAAATAAAGGTATGCCATTGGCTGGGTGTAGATCATGATTCATAAGCCTTTCCTTTCATAAGCAGCAGGGAAATAACAGCTATTCTGACTGCTATTGCGTATATTTTTGGCTTTAAAAGCCCATCTACAGTGTCAGTTAACAGTAACTATTTGAGCCAAAAATAACTGCCACTTTTTCATTTTTAATTACTGCAACTGTTATCCCATTTAATCTTGGCATAATAAGACAATTGGACATTACCAAAAATAGCCCCGCAAATTATTTCCAGGCTCATGGCGGAACTGTCACTGCGCAGCAGGAGTGCAGACCCGCAGAAGGATTTGCAGCAGTAAACAATGCTTTTTCTTGTACACGAATGTTTCTAGTGAATTGCCAGATGCTTTTCTAACTAAATACACCTTCTGGCATGCCTAGTTTGACGCAGTCACCAGTGCTGCTATGGGAAGGTAGGATAGGAGCTGATGGTGTGCCTGGGCAGCTCATGGTGGCAGACCCATGGCAGTGCCATCCTTTGCTAACTAGAGGCATTCATGGCACCAATGGGGTTGCTCAGTTCTTGCCCTGCTCTCTAACAGGAAATGGTTCCATTTTTTGGAAGAGGTCGTATCCTGAAGTGCAAAAGGCCCATTCAGATGATGCACGTCCATGGAGGTGGGCTGGAGAGGCTGATGGATTGGCAGGCACCGCAAGTCCAACGTGCCCTGAGGTCCCACCTGCCACTGACCGTGAAGGGGTACAGGCAACCATCTCATTCTCCGAGCTGCTATGGGAGAGTCCAGGAGAACTGGCAGAGGCAGCGAGAGAAACATAAGCCCTTGGGCTGGCATCACAGCTGAATTCAGCAGCCTGTGGCAAGGCAGCATCAAAATGCTACACATGAAAGCACAGCACAGACATGCCTCACCACTGACAGACAGGCTGTGTATATGGCATCCTGCCCATGGTGGAGTTGGTGGTGAAAAAAAATGGCATAATTTTAGCACAGGACCTCGCTGAAGACAGAAGAATTCATAACAAAAAGCATCAATTCAGAGGGCTCCTCCAATTCCTCTACAGTGCTGTTATTGGAGCTCCTTCTATTCAAGAAAAATTTAGGGAACTTTTCCCTTTGGTTTTCAGCACATGAAAGCAGAGCAGAGTATGTGGGAAGGGTAACAGCTGTCTTTCCTGGCAACTTGAAATCTATTTTGACAAAGCAACTAGCGACAGTATTGTAGCGTTTTCTAAGTACAGTTTAGTTTATCAGTAGTTGCTGGGGCCTCCTTGGGTTTTTATGTCATTTTAAATGAAAAAATTCCTGGAATAATTGATGGCACTTAATTTTTGCTTTCATCTCTTTTGGAGTTTTTTGGGGGTGAATAAAATCAACCCACATATCTCAGTAATTGTGTCTACAGAAATCTTGGCTGTAAATTCAAGTTTATTGCTTAATATTCTAAGATTACTGTCTTCAATCGCTCATTATCCATCCAAAGCATTTTCTTTTTGCTGGAAACTTCAAATAAGTTCACAGATCTATCTGCACCAAATATCTTAGATGCAACGTTTATTTTCCTCCTTTTGGGATAATACCGTATGTGGGGAATACTAGAAGTTGTTTTTTAAAGTATAGCAGAGCAGAAAGAATGTGGTGGAGAGGAAGCAAAACATTGAGAGCATGGGGAAGGAGAAAGACTGAGGTTTGCTCAAATAACTGGCTCCCAGTGGCAAAAAAACTACAAAACAAACAAAACAAAACCAAAACCAAACAAAACAAAAAACCCACCAACAAATAGCAAACAAACAAAAAACCCCAAAAAGCAACCAAACAAAAAAAACAAACCAAAAAACCAAACCAGAAACATCTTGCTGACAATTCAGTTGTAAAAGCTTTGAGAGATTTGTGCCTTCATGTAATCTTGATGGAGGTCCCTGTGTGCTGAAGCCAGCTGAATTAAATGACCATATTCTTCACACAAGCATCACAGCTGTATCTTCTGCTGAGTATGAACTGTAATAAGCTGATGTTGGATTTCAATGGGCTGCTGTTAGGTGGCAACATCACAAGAAAATAAAACATCCACTAGGAACCAAGGCTACAAGGAACAAGGAACTAAGAACCATATCTGACCCCAATATTGCTTTTATAAATGTTCTCCAAAAATTCTTGTCTTGATTTACAGCGATCAGAAAGCTACACTTGCCATTCATCAAATGAAATTATCAGAAGGAATCTACTTCAGATAAATACATCACTTGAAATGCTGGTAAGTGCATTTCTGGCATTCAGGAAGCATTTCAATCAGCAGTGAAAAACATACCCCTTTTGGGTATACAGGAAAGATTACAAAACTCTTCTACCATGACATATCAAAAAGACAACTAATATATATTGGATCATCTTTGAGAGTATTGGCAATGTTATGGGCTGAAGATTAACTGAAAAAAAAAATTTGATAAATGCTAGACGCTGTGTCTGTTTCAAGAGAACATCTTTTTAAAAAATAAGAATGCATTATGGAAAAAGGATGCTCAAAAAACTTCATTAGTTTTGAGCTAAATTGATCACCTGCTACACCACAGAGCAGATGACTGGAACTATGCCATGGGCCACATCCTGGCCCTCTCAAAGCCCAGGGGAGTTGTGCAATTCAGTCAGTAAACCAGAAAAAAACCCTGAAACATTTTCTTGTTCAGGCAGGGCTGTGGCAGTGCTGGAGAGCAGTCTCTGACAGGGGAGGGACTGGTGGCCCTGGGTTGTGCTGAAATGGGGTCCCCATCTGTGGGCAGGGCAGGCAGGGACATGAGTGCCCTTGGGACTGTGGCACTTTCTCAAAGACCCTGCCTGTCACCTCAAGATTATAAAAATGAAAGAGAAAACATAATCTTCTACCTTTACCACATAGTGAGGAGTGCTCATCCTTACATCCAGGATATAAAGAAGCATACAGGCTTATGGAGGATTTTGCAGAGATGCTACCTGGTTACCTCCATTTTCCTTCACCGGGTGATCCCTTTCTAAGTTATTACTTTTCTTTGATGCATCATCACAATTCTGTTCTTGCCTAAATCTGATCTTCCGTGTGCTCCACTGTTTCTTTTCTTCCTTCTGTCTGTGCTGTTTGATCCATTTCTCTCATAGTTCAAACAAGAGAGTCCTTTATAGCATCTGAGTTAAAAGTGTGTCTGCTCACGGAAAGTCATCCCCAGGCTTTATCCATCCCTGTAAGTTGTTTGGCTTTTTCTTTGTTTGTTAGTCTATTTAAGAAGTATTTTTTTGTCCGTTGCTTTTCCAGAGGTGTATAACACTTACTAATCCTAACCCATTTCCTACCTGGAAAAACAACAAGACTTGAAAGCCACACATTGCTTCTGTGACTTTTGAGAAGAGACCAGAGAGGCCCAGGCAGGCCAATCCTTCTGCTGCAAAATAGTTTCTCAAGACATTGACGATGACTCTGGGAGAAGCCAAAGCTTAGGGAAGAAAAACATTAATAAACAGCAGAGAAAGCAGAGGATTCTTCATACAATGACATCACTGATTTAATTAACAGATATTTTTCTTGGTGACATTTCTCACATTTTGTCCAATGTGAAATAAATTAATCTAGAAAGATGATTTTTAAAAAAAACTAAGTAATGGCCAGAGGCATAAGAAAACAATTATTTTTACTATAAAATGTTTAAAGAAATTCTACACTTAAAAGCTCAAATATTCAGTAAAGCACTAAACTCCCATTATATCCTTACCAAGGACCTACAGTACAAATATTCTGATTATCCAAAGATGGCATTTGTTTTGCTGGGAGCAGGGCTATGGAGGACATAAATAATACAGCCCATTACCATGTCTGTTGTAGTGGAACGACACTGAATGGTGCAAACACTGACACATACAGTATATATTTTCTGGTCATTTCACCCACTCAGCTTCTACATGGCTTCTGTCACAAATGAATAATACTTGCTAGACTGGATGAGCCCAGAAATATGGATATCTTACTTTTTGCCATATGCTTCATTCCACCTGCAGTTTTTCTTTGCTTTCTCTCTCTCTCTTTTCTTTTTTTTTCTTTTTAATGAGTTGTTTGACCAAATGCCATTTTGGCTTGTGTCTGTGAAAGCACTGGTGCATTTTCCCTCCAAGCCAATGTCACTGCTCACCCAATCAGCTAGATTGGTGATTCAGTGCCATCACACCACAAACGTTTCACAAATCACACTGTACTCACCAGCAATTAATGTCAAGAGAAACACAGAAGGGAGCTTGGAAGTCTCTTGTCATGGGCTGATGTGACAGACAAAATTTTTGACAAAATATTTCATATTCTCAGAGAATGATGATTGTTGAGACTTCAAACTTGCTTTTCATTAAATTGCAGAGACGTTCCACATATTAAGAGCTGTGATAGCTATGCTAAAAGACCTGTATAATAGTATTACTGTTAACATAAAATAATTTAAATGCAGGTGTGACTAAACTCTAATGTAGTAATATTAGAGTATAGTAATATCAAGAGATCTAAAGCAGGTTTTAGAGACAACCAGACTAGAGTGCCCTTGGACCAGATGATTCCATCTGAGTGTTAAGACACATCTCCCTTGTCATCTGTTTATTACCTATTTCAACAAAAAATTGCTTTCAGATTTTCAATAGAAGAGAAGGAAATTAAAGGCAAAGGAAAATAAAAAGACAGGAGGAAAACCAATACAAGGAAAGGACCTACTGTCAAAATGCTGATTGTCAGTGGCACTTTCAGGACAATGGGACAAATCCATTTAAATTATTCCACCTTGTTGCATGTGTCAGAACTAAATCCAAATATAATTTTAAGATTTCTTGGACAGATCACATAGACAGTTTTTTGAATTTGTTTTAAACACAAAGCACATGGTATAAAGTCCATGAAATCTTTGCATTCTCTACAAACATGCTAAAAGGGATCCTTTTCTTTCACAGAAACTTACTGTCTTAGATGTGTTAGTGTTAGATGCCCACTGGCTAGTCTAAAAAATACTTGTAAAATAGAAATTCAGAAAACCTTGGAACTAGTAGAGTGTGGGATGTGAAGCCAGTAGCTGCTCACATTGTCAGTGAGAGCCCCAAGCTGTCCAAGCACTTGTGGCTCTTTGGGAGAAAATTCACTGTAGAGATCAGAATGCAGTAATTGCCATGACTCTCTTCTTCTCTTGTACATCCAGAGGCAGCCAGATATTTGTAAGAATATGCACCAAGTGCAGCTACGCAGGGTAACGTGAAAAATGTAGCACACACAGGTTTTGAAAGTGCTAAATGAGCAGGGTGAAACACTGGCACTGTAGCTGTGTGCTCTGCAAGATCTGCAATGCCAGAATACTCGAGTCGGCTCAGAAACTCAGAAGGATCTGGTAAACCTGACAGCTGCCAGTGAAAAATGTCATCCTTTCAGGAGCAAACACCTTGCTCCAAGTCCACATGTCAAGCACTAAGTGATCTGCTTTAAAACATTTTTAGTAGAACAAGCTCTTTGGAGGAGATGCTGAGCAAGAAGGGAGGGAATGTGAGGGAACGGAAGGAGCACGCATTTCTGTCAGACACAAAGACATAAATAGTTTGTTATGGCAGTCTTGAACTGAGTGATTAAACTCATGTTAAAAACTGTGATCTGTAAGCAGATGGCTCTACAATACTGCTGCTGCTGCATGCAAATAAACAACACCAAGTACCAACATCAGCATAAATAAGTTCTTCTGGTCTTCTTAATGGAAGACCTTCACTATAATAATAGCAGATGGTCTGTTGGTATATTCAGCCTTCCTTCCCCCATATTACTTAGAAATCTGATGCCACCCTTCAATTTGTTCATGTCTTACAAGATGACATGCAGCCTTTGACTCTAACTGGAAGAGATGCACTTCACTGCAGATCAAAGAAAAGCTGGTTTCAAAGTACTTATTTTAGATTTGCAACCACAGGCTCAACTAGAGCAAACCAAGAGCAGGATGAGTGGCTTTTAGCCAGCCTTGTAGTAGGTATCTTGTTCAGAGCGTTCAGATGAGCATCAAAATTGGGTGACACATACTACCACTAGAATAAAGGCAGCCAAATGTTCACAGTGACCCATATAGGTGATCTCAGAAAAAAACTCTATATTTGTATACAGTATATACATACATATAAATATATATACATATGCTTTTATACATACATACATAAATGTATATTTGAGCACACCTTCAAAAATACGGAATTTGTTGGAGTTCATTTAAAGAAGGGTAACTAAGTCCCTGGCCAAAGCTGATCTGATTTCTTAGGCCTGCAGGAGAAATATTGTCATTCGCAAATTCAGACTATCCTTCAGGATACCTTTCTCCTCTTTCTCATTCAAACTCGTACAGTAAAAAACTTTTAAATTTTATAATAATCCAGAAATGCACTCACTGACCCGAATGCCCCAAATGCTCATCTGTTGCTGGTGCCCACACCAGACCCCACCAAGACCAGCTTTCCACCTCCTTCCCTGACTTGGGACCTTCAAGAGAGAGAGCATGAAACCCCTCCAACTGTGCTATAGACTAAGACTTGACTTGCTATAGACAAGGTCTTGACTCATTTTCCCAGCTACACCTTCTTCTTGACATATTTCATCTGTCACTTTACTTCTATCATCATAGTTTCAAGCCAGCATCTGGGGTCGTGGCTGCACTCCTCCCTTCTCAGCAAACAGCCTTTAGAAACAAAGTGGTTCAAGTGCCAACATCAACAGAGACTTAATTCACAGAATCACAGAATATGCTGAATTGGAAGGGACCCACAAGGATCATCGAGTCCAACTCCTGGCCCTGCACAGGACCATCCCCAAGAGTCACACCGTGTGCCTGAGAGTATCATCCAAATGCTTCTTGAACTCTGTGAGGCTTGGTGTTGTGACCACTTCCATGGGGAGCCTGTTCCCATGCCCAACCACCCTCTGGGTGAAGAACCTTTTTCTAATATCCAACCTAAAACTCACCTGACACAACTTCTGGCCATTCCCTTGGATCCTGTTCCCTTGGGTCACCAGAGAAGAAATCAGTGTCTTCCCCTCGTCTTCCCCTCATGAGGAAGTTGTAAGTGCAATGAGGTCTCCCCTCACTCTCCTCCCAGCTGAAGAGACCAAGTGGCTTCAGTCGCTCCTCATACAGCTTCCTCTCAAGGCCCTTCACCATCTTCATTTCCCTCCTTAGGACACTCTCTAATAGCTTGATATCTTTCTTATATTGTGGCGCCTAAAACTGCCACAATATTTAAGGTGAGCCCACCCCAGTGCAGAGCAGAGCGGGACAATCCCCTCCCTCAACCAGCTGGTGCTGCTTTGCCTGATGCTTCCCAGGACATGGTTGGCCCTCCTGACTGCCAGGGCACTGCTGACTCATACTCAAATTGACCAGGACCCCGAAGTCTCTTTCCATGGCACTGCTTTTCAGCATCTCATTCCTCAGTCTGTACGTACATCTGGGGTTGCCCTATCCCAGGTGCAGTCTGATTCCATTTAAAGCTCATTTTGGCCAGACCTATGGACAATAGGCATGTTGCCAAGGGGAAGTAATTTAAAAGCACACCTTCTCTGCTCTCCCTCTTGCACCCAGAAATCCTGCTCCAGGAAAGGCCCTGCACTGCTCCCGTGTCTCCATGCGGCAAAGTCAACATGGTCCTCAGAGCAGTGGGATGAAGGCTGGGAGGGACTGTCAGTTCATGTGGCCTGAGGAGAGGACAGTGCCTTCCCCCATCCCAGTCAGGCCCTTGCAGGAGATACCCCCAGAGCAGGAGCCCCAGTACAGTGGCAATGGGTTGCACCTCCTGCACCTGAGGGGAAACCAGGATGCACAGCAGGTAAATGCTCACTAGCAAGAATACTAAAATGAAAAGCAAAGTCCTCTCTTCATCCTTATTGCAAAGATGAGCAAATGGAGATAAAAAATCAGGTCTCCCTGATAAACTCACAACCTTAATCACGCATTCTCATCAAACATGATATTTTCCTCCACTTCATGCTTTTAAAAATAGCTCTGGGAATGTGGTTTTTAAGTGTTTTAGAGATGATGACACAATATAACACAGGGCACTTTTTTCACTGTTTTGTGGATGATTAAAATAGAAGATCCAAAGTACTTCTTACTATAATGTTAATCTCCCACACAAAGACTATCTGTCTCTCTTCCCCTAATGTGAATTACAGGCTTCGTTACTAAAATAGTGAATCAATTTGAAGACGTACCACAGTCATTGATAACTTTGCAATCTTCTAACCCAGTCAGGATTATTTACTGCATGTATATATAGACTCAGAGTTAGTAGGCAGCATGTATGTGTGAATTCATATTTCTTGCAAGTATTTGTTATTTTATATTAGAAATAAAATTTTTAGAGTTACCCAAGTCTTCCTTTGGGATCCTGATGCTGTGGACAAATTTTTTATTATTTTGGGGAAGGTGTTCTCTGCAGAAAAAGGATACTTTGGCAAAGTTTTGGCATACACTAAAGAGAAGTTATAGTTTTGAAAGAGAAATAAGAATGAAAATACCATTATTTTTTAATTATAGCACATAGTTTACGTTTGTCCTATGATTGGTACTAGATTTAAGGGTCAACATATCAGGTTTGAGCCTGATACAGTAATTTTCTTTGAATCCTTACAGGTGAGGCTTCAGCAGAGTGAGTCTAATGGATGCTCATAACATTAATGGCAAAACTCTAGGACTTTGCTGATCACAGTGTCACTATCAGCTTCAATTACAATAATTCATCTCTGGTCAGATGGACCAAACTCTGAGTGACTTTAGTTTTAGTCAGAGCATACTCTTTTGTTTGAAATCCATTAGATTCAAAAAGCTCTTTTTCCCTGAGCTGTATAGTCACAATTATTTGTGAGAGATGGACATAATTGAAACAGCTCCTGATACATTGATATGTCTAATATCATGTGACATCTCACTCCTAAGGAGAAGGGGAAACCCGAGATTTGTAGATGCTCAGTTGAAAAGGAACAACAAAAGTCAGAGCATCCACAAAACTTACAGAGTTTTATTAGTAAATTACACACTTGGCATGGAAATTGGTATAAGTTAGTCCTTTATCTTCTAGTATAAGCACATATCCAGCTATCACTGTTTGAGACATACACATTAGCTCCTTATCTTCTGCACTTCTACAGTAAGTAAAGGAGGAACTGAAATGGAAATGACTCAAAAATGTTGGTGAGATCACAGAAATCTGTCCAGGATTGATTGACGACATCTAGACGTACAATTCCTGATGCTTTGTCAATGTTGGGATGGAAAATTCTATTCATGAATCCTATGGATGGGGATTTGAGAGGATATTTATCAGGAAGGTCAACTCTAACTTTCCACACAAAGAGAAAGGAGAAAGTCAAAATACCCTTTAAGATTAATTTCAAGGAACCCGGTATCTATTGAACAATATATTTAACAACAAAAATAAACAAAAGCTTTTGGAAACAAGTTAAGTCATCAGCTGTTCCCTCTCCCTGGGTTCTGACCACAAGCACACTACAGACTTTTTTTCTTTGCATCTTGTTTAATTAACAGGCATTTGGAGGAGCAATGGCAGTGGCAGCAGGGACAACCCCTGACACTCACTGAATTCCAATAAACATCTTCTGTCCTCCTGCAGACAGGCTTTATTTGACAAGTGCTTCTTTCTGGCTGACTAATATGCCTTGGGTCATGTTTATGGTTAGCATAGATACTTGTAGAGCAGATATGACTTATTACAACATGTGCCACTTGTAATAAAAATCTCATACTCTCCAAGAGAGGGAGAAAAGAAATAAGCAACAGCTTTATAAAGGAACATCTTTCAAGATGTTCTGCTTAGGCAATACCTAATTACAAGCATACCAGCATTTTATTTTCATTTGGACAGAAAGTGATTACTTTTTGAGGCAGAAATGCTTTGTGTTAGAGAAATGCTATAAATCAAATCCAGTAAGTTTCTAATAGTAAGATACTTGAGAAATGCTGCATATTTAAGAGCAACACAGCCCTATTTGCAATGAACTGAAAAATTGAAATGACGGAGTCAGTGCTAAGGTCTCAGCTTTTTCCTTATTATCCATGTTGTACAGTAATAGGTGAGGTGAAGAACAAAAAATGTCATTGTTTGAATCAGGAGCTCTCAGCTCTGTGGCTTTCATCAGTAGGTCACCTACCTGCTCTCAGGTTTAAAACTGCCAGCAATTATTTTAAGTTTCTGTGAAGAAAAGGGAGCAAATTGGGCATATCGCCAGGAAAGCAAAAGCTGATGGGAGCTCAACTTTTCAAGAAAGTATTGCAAAGTTGCCTTGACTTCTTGAGCACCATCATGGTACCACTGCTCACTCCTGTGAAGGAACTCTTCAGCCACCTTACTAAAAATTTGGAAACTGAAAGACTGCTGTTGATAAATAGAGTACTCAGGCTTCTCCTCTTCAGTTACCCATTCTGGGTTTTTCTTTTTTTCTGAAAATATATTTTTATTTATGTTTTACTTGCAAATTTTTTTTCTTAAATTTAACAATAAATGGAAAATTTAATAGTAACAGTAGGAATTAGAGTATATTGATTCTCACTGTTCAAGAGGTGAATTAATCCAAATTGTGCTTGATGATTGAAGCCAAAATGCAAAGGTTAATTTTTCGAACTCTAGAGCAAAATTTCTTTAT
This sequence comes from Cephalopterus ornatus, assembly GCA_013396775.1. NCBI lineage: Eukaryota > Metazoa > Chordata > Aves > Passeriformes > Cotingidae > Cephalopterus > Cephalopterus ornatus. The sequence goes on from VZRE01010634.1 coordinate 373,033, forward strand.
CATTAATGATGAAAGATTAAGCTTCAGTTTATTGTTTTTCCTTCCACGAGGACTTGTATTTTTTTAAAACCTACAAAGAAAGGAGACTATCCAATACATTTCCCTCAAAAAACACTGGTTGTAATTCTTTGTTGGGTTATGTGTATTGGGAATATATTTATCCAAAGCAATTTTTAGGTATTGCAAAATAACTAAATTATAGAATGAGAGAACAAGACTGGTTCTATGTAATTAACTCATCTTTTGTTTATAAAAAAGCTTTGTTGCAATGAGATGCAGGGAAAAAATAAAGGCAACACACACAAAATTGGACAAATATCCTTGTCGAATAAGAGGAAAGCCAATTACACCAGTTTGTCTCACATCACAGATGAAATGCCAGAAGAAGAAAATGATCGGAAATTAAAGGAAAAAGCCATTCACAAGTGCCACTTGACCACTGACATCAGCTACACTCATGCATTTGGAAGAGTATCACAGGCCACCAGAGAACCTGTCTCACCAGCAGAAACCAGGGTAAGGTTTTTCGGTCTTTTACATGGGCACATGGAAAACAATGAAAAGTGAATTTTATTCTGTAGTCACATGTCAAGTAAAAAAATATTCTTTTATATATTATCTCATCCACTCTCCACTACATTGAATGGGAAACCACCTGATAAAAAGGACGGAACAAAGCAAGAGTGTTACAAAGTAAGCTTGGATACTTCAGTTTTCCCCATCCATTTCAGTTCCAACAAAGCTACATTTAGTGTACCTTTGACTAAAAGAAATTAAGAAAACATAACAGAAACTGTACCTTCCTTTGATTGTAAAATCTCAGGATTTTTGGAGCCTGAATCATAAGACTTCAGAGCAGGTCTGCATTTGTGCCTTTGAAAACATCTTCCATAGGTGAACTAGTGCCACAATTTATATTAACTCAAATAAGAGCCAATTAGCTTATAAGTTCAGGAAACATCAAAAAGCAACATTTGGCTTTTGGGTTCTTAAAGACTCATCCATTCCCAGGCTAAGCAAATGCTGATACTGGAACATCTCACAGGAGGAAGCCAGGCTGGGCTAACAACTGACATGTAGTTTTTTTGCCGGTCTTTGGCGCTTCTTAAAGGTGGAGCAACACAGCCTGCTGAGTTCAGATGCTTTGTAACCATTATCTCAGGACAAGGCAAAAGGGCTGTTAGCTCACCCCAGCTAAAAAAGATCAATCATCTGGAGAGGCCTTAATACAGCTAGGAAAATCAAGACAAGCAAAACTCCCACACTGCAAATTTTGCTTCTGACAGCCAGGGTAAGTTTACCACACACTCTTTCTTTTTCCAGGGCAGTCTTTTTGATGCCATCCCATCAAGCTGATGATAAGTACAGCCTACATTTAGATCCCTTGAAATCCTTGCCCAAATGAGCATTGAGTTTTGTTTTCCAGCAGGAAGAAACAAAAGAAACAGTCTCAGCATGCCAGGGTGGCAGGGATAAAGGCAGTCAGAACTGTGGACAGTCTGTGGCACGTGCTCACACGAAGAAGAAAGGGTGGCACAAAAGGAAGAACAGCCAAGCAAGAAGAGGTACAGTAGATGGTGGGAGGAATGTATTCATCCACCCTAGAGAGGGATGAAAAGTGGAGGCTGAGGGGCCACTACCATGGAATTTATTCCTGACCTAAGCTTCCTGCAAATGCACACAGCATTACTTTTTATCTTCCTTCTCCGTGAGACCCACCACAAACACCCCTCGGTTTGTTCTTTTATTTGTTATCAAAATACAGAAGTCCTAGTGAAGGTTGAAAGAAAAAGATCAAATTTATAAATGTCTTTAGGATAAAAATGCAAATGACCACCTGCACAACTAGATCCACCTTTTCAGACTTGGTGCACAGCTGCTTTCTACCTTATATAAGCAGACAACAGAGAATCTGTTGCAAAAAATCTTTTCAGCTTTGAATTTCCTTGTATTGTTTCATTATTGTAAATATCAAATGGTAGTTTTGGGAAAAAAAAAAAAGTCACTGCTGAGTTTTATTTTATTTTTTAACATTATGCATCCTAGTGAATATACCAAGTCCAAAAATCTTTAAGGTGCTTATGTCTGTTCTTTCAGGTTGTAAGATTGAAAGCATGCAGCTGAAGCATTTCAAGAGGGCATTGTTATTTCTTTAGTGTGTAGTTCCTGTTGATTCAGATCTCCTAGATTGTGTCCTTGGAGAACGCAGTATTGAAATGAAAAAAGACCCATCTCATGAAGTTGTACGTACTACAGTTTCAATTAAATTAGTGTATGGGAAATGGAAAAGAGACTTGGATTGTAATTACCTTCTTCAGCTCTGCCTTGGAAGGACCAAAGGAATTGTCAATATCCATACACTTGCAGAGTAACTTGAAAGATTAAATCTGATACTAAATTATCCTGCCTACTTTATGCCAGAGAAAATAAAGTATTGAATGTATTTTGTCAATACATACTATAGTTTGAATTTTGACTGCAGACTATAGATCCATTGGTCCAAGTACTACTTACGACTTATGTTAATGCATACACTTCTTTAACTTAAAAAACAGCTCCAAACCAATTTTTTATCTAAGAGCCAATAAAGCCAACTTCAGGAAAGAGGATCTTACATTGTGAAAGCAAACACACAAAGGGCTGAAGAACATTTATCATGAGATCCATCATAGCAAAAAAAAAAACCATAAATTTTTTAAAACTCTTTACTGAAGAGACTACAAGCTGATTTTGACATGCTAGTTTTCTTGCCAAGTAACTGCAGTCTATCAAGATGTTAGAACTACCTTTAAAGGCTTTTCTTGCTTGCTTATTCTCTGACAAATTGATGGGCAAGAAAATTCAAGAGCATCATGTATTCTACTGTGAGTGACTTAAATAGCAAGGTAGAATCTTTGCAGGTGTTTAACATCTTTGACTCAGATTCAGTCACAAACAACTTTAACTGATCTTTGCTATAATTGTATGCTAAGATTTATAGAAGCCTTAATTGCTGGTAGGATTGACATTTGTTTTGCAGAAAGACTCTTTACTCACAACGAAGTCTTACTTATAAATCTAGGATTTGGAAGTGCAAGAGGAATGAGCCCACCAGTTGGCAGTGGTGCTTTGTTTTTCAAAATCAAAGGCTTCCTGCAAATTTAGGTGATCTGATAGTTTTTTAAAACAATGCCTAAGGCCCTCTTGCCCTCAAGTGGAGCGATTCCATGTGTTAGAGCATACATAGAGCCCCATCAGGGCAAGTGCAATTTGATTTAGGCAGTCTGAGGATAAGAAAAGCAGGCCTCCTTCCAGAGCCAGCCAATTCTCATAGTCTGAATACCTTTATTTCTAACCAGACAGAGAAGGAAGTTTGTTGTGTTCAAACCTCACTCAGAAATTTCAAGCCAAACACGACCAACCTCGCAATACAACAGCAAGCTATTTGAGTAAGCCCTGGCTTTACAGACCAAGACAATAGTCAACCAACTAAATTTACCCCCATAAGCATTTAAGTTCAAGGACCTCTACAGAAAACAGCTAAATCATAAACTGTTTCATAAATCATAAATCATCGGCCAAACTGAAACTTCACATGCCCTAACTCTGCTTGCTTCTCTGTGTTTACTCCTATGAACTGTTTAGTACATCTCTAGCCACTTCACTGACAAAGATGAAAAATGGTTGTTATGGGAATTGTTATTATATTTATTTTGGACTAACTTTTCCATTAGCTTGACTTTAGAAGTCAAAAAATTAATGCTTCACGTACAAAGTAGCCAGGATGCTCTTCAAAGTAAGGGCATCCATACATACAAGGTTGCCACAGAGCTTGTAACAGAGAAGGGTGCACAGGTCTAAGTGATGATACTTCTAATAAAAAAAAAGAAGAGCTCAAAAGTGTTGTGCAGTCTTCAATTATAACGATCATACATTTTATATGCTGAAAATAAAGCCAGCGAAAATCAATCTTGCGCGCCAAGTCCTTGTAGCTCTGTAGGTCAGTAGGTTAAGAGGCTGTTGTGTTGTGATCTGCACATAGCATCATAAATGATGAAGTGCGCGCACAGAAGAGGAAAATGGGGAGAACTGTCTTTGCACAAATGTAACAAAAACCTCCTAACTAGAGAGAAAAGTTTCCTAGGAGTAGAAGTAATTAATCTCTGCAAAAGCTTGTCCAATGAAATGGCAAATTTATCACTACTTGATGGCTTTAAATAGAGTGTGTTTTCAGAAGATATGTTCCCTTTCAGCTTTAAAATATTGAACCCTACAGGATTCACTTACATAATGTGGAAACTAATCCCCTCTTCAGTGGAAATTCTTAAAGTTTTGTGGCCTCCTGTCAGGCAAACAGCCAGATCAGGCCATTGTAATGGTACTTCCTCCTCCACCCCTCCAAAATTTAAGCAGTGTATATTTTATAGCCAGTACAGAAGGGAGAAGGGAAATTACTGTTATCTATCTTGAAGGCAAACTTAAAGCTTCTCTCAGACAACACGATGTTTCCAAAATCCTAAACAGATTTTCTTCTTAATTCTTAAGAAAACTCTCAACCAAATAATTTCTTTTTGGTTTTGAGAAAACTATTCTTCTTCCCTGTTTCAGAAAAGAAGACAGAAAATTCCATCCTAGTAATAATTAAGGGAACAAAACTCACTGTTATTGTAGGAAGTGTGCCCCAATATAGTCTTAGTAATGATACATACAACTTTTTACTATAGACAGCAAATAAATTCCTTTTTCTTTGACATGCTCCTGGTTATTTCCCTGGGAGCTGGAAAACTTCTTGAGACTTTAAAGCAAGTTAACACACTGGATTGGGCTGAAACTTTCAAATGTAGCTAGCAGAGTGGTTGCTAGGAAAGTCAACTCAAATAATCAGGGTCAATCTGGCCTGAAACTTGGATGAGAGCCTTCCCCAGCTCACGAGTACCATGCCCGAACAGGCTGTGCTGTAGCAAGTAGATCACACTAGAAGGTAATTTCAACAAGGTATCTGGCAGATGAATTCCCACTTTCCCAACTATCTCTATGGGCTACTAATGTAAAATAATCCCCTCAGTAATGAGAAGGACTGGAATGCACAGAGCAGCTAGCAAGGAATCCTACATGCAACGCAGAAAACATGAGGCACAAAACACCCTTGCTGCCCTTCCCCGGGACTGGGGTTATGCTGTGCTTTCTCCCACCCACTAACACTGTGGTGGCATTTGGTCAGCACTGACACAGAGGGTGAAGCACTATCGCTGAAATTGGTGATGTTCCAACTGCGTCTCCTTTGTTCTTCCGAATCTTGTCATTTAAATTTCAATTCAGCCAGGCAATGCTTTGTTTGAGATCTGATGGGAACACAGGAAAATGCAGCGTGATTTACATGTATTAAATTTGAAGGTCTGAAGACTTGCCATAAAATTAGACTCTTGCCAGTGATAATCACCATAACCATTCCTTTTTCACTGCATTTTCACAAGATTGTTTCTACGACAATACTTTAGGAGGGTTGATAAAAAAATGTAATCTCATTACAGATGTGAAGGTAGCTAAGGACACAAACTTTTGCAACTACATCTTTGAAAAGGCATACACTGCTATTATTAATAGGACTTCAAACCAATTTGAATTAAATGCATGGGATATTCATTTATATCTACTTAAAACCAGGATATAAAGCCCATGGGAAACACTGCTCTAACAATGTTTATTTTTTAAGATACATCTATTGTTGCTTTATAAAACCACTGGAGTATCTGGGCAACTGACAACCTGAAAATAAGCCAGGCAATGCTTTGTTTGGGATTCAATGGGAATGCAGGAAAATGAATGATTTACATGTATTAAACTTAAAGATCTGAAGTGGTTTCTGAAAGTGGTCTCTCTGAAAGGTTGTAGCCAGGTCAGGGTTGGTCTCTTTTCCCAGGTAACAAGTGACAGGACCAGAGGAAATTGACTGAAGTCACACCAGGGGAGTTTAGACTGGATACTAGAAAAAATGTATTCACAGAAAGGGTGGCCAGGCATTGGAACAGGCTGCCCAGGAAAGTGGTGGAAACACCATCCCTCTAAGTGTTCAAAAAGTACACAAATGTGACAGCTGGGGATATGGTTTAGTGGTGAACAAGGTGGTATTGCGTTGACAGTTGGACTCAGTTGTCCGAGGATTTTTTCCCAACCTTAAATATTCTATGATTCCATGAAAATGAAAGCAACCCTTTCCCTATTTGTGACACACAGCTCTAATTCAAGTAACCTCACATTTCCTGAACACAGCAAGAACAGTTTTTATTTACAGACGCACAGTAAAGTGCTAAAACATCTTTCAACAAGCCAGTTAGCTTTCAGATTTCAGCAAGGTCCATCTCCCAGTGATCAGCTCCCAGCTTGAGCAACAAGCAGCTTCTCCTTCCACATGGAGAGACAATCCCACTCATGTATGACAAGCAAGTCTCCTCTATCACTACATACTTTAGCAAGCCACAGTGCACTGCCAAATTCAGGGGTGCCCTCTAAGCCCTCAAAATACCCACGCATTTCTGCTCCTGGTAGCCTTGCACACTCCTAGATACGGCAGCACTGCAATGACAGTGATCTGTACAAATCTTTTTCCTCTTGTTTCCTCGTATCCCAATTATCCCTGAAGCTGAAGGAACAGCATGAGGTCCTGAGCATATTCTGAGATTAAGCACAAGAACTGGCAAATTAAGGGCATTTTAGCTACACATGGCTATGTAGAGTAGCATTTCTGTCTCATGGAGAGATTATTTCTGTTTGCTAAATGATGTTTGTTAGCAAACCCAATTATCTGCATCCATCTAAAGCATACTTTTAAGAAGGATGTTTTTCTATAAAAGATGTCTCAGCTGACCTACAGATGTCACTGTATTGAAAATAAAAAGCATGCCCTGTATAAGAAGGGATTAGTGAGGAAAGCAAAGTTTTTTTGGGAAAAAAATTAGGATGGTGAATATAGACAAAGAGTTTGAGATACCTGGAAGCAGTAATTTTCACGGACTGGGCTTTACAATTTTTCATTACACAAAAACTAGATGATGCATTTAAAATGCAGTATGTCGACTACTGTAAGACCAACACATACTTGAGTATTTATATTTTATATGTGTATCATCCAACTAAGAAGAGTGAATATTTCAGAAAATCACCATGTCAGTCTCAAAAGCATAATTACTTTGCTTTTCTCAATTTGCCCACCATTTTTTTTCTTTTTAGACAGCAATAAATAGAATGAATATGCAAAGAAAGTAAGAATGCTGTGAAATTTAATAATAAAACAGCAAAAGGAAATCTGCTAACTTTCTAAGGAACTACACTGTGTAAAACAATGACATCTTTTCAACAGTAAGCCTTCAAGTTTCATTTTGCTCTCTCAGATCAGACATGAATGTTTCACAAACAGAAAAAAATGTCAAAATAAGACAACTTAAAGATGAGCAAAACTTGTTCTTCTACTAAAACTTAATATACGATATATATTTAAAAATAACAAGGAAATTATGATTTCAAGCAGCACTGGACTAAGCAGCTGGTCACCTCAGCAAGACAGCACAGGACTGCCACCTTGTGAAAAACAAAAACCATCAGAGTTGTATTAACAGGACAAAAACCAACTGTTCCCAGAGACTATTAAATACTCTTCCCTTACTTTTTAACAGAAGTAATCCATCTATCAACCCTCTAGAAAATTAACAGATCAAAAAATCTTTCAGCATTGCTTATGGTATAAAATTTCTGTTAATTCTGAACATGAACATGTGTTGTCAAAGAACTTAGAAGGAATGAAATGCTCACCAATAGCAGAAAATACAGTTCACAGCATAAATCATTATAAAACTTCCCATCTTCCCAAATAATAACCTATTTTTAACTAAGAGAAAAAAACCCCTGTCCAATTATGTCTTTTTTGTCCCCTACCTTAAAACAATTCAGCCATGCTGTGACTGTTCAACTATTTTTATTATTCCCACAGTTATTGAAAAATAATCTTCTTTCTCTCTGAGAAAAACTGAACTTGAGCTATTTTTTTTAAGCAGCCATTATGGATATGTTAGCTATGCTATTTGTTTTTACCTTGGATATTTCAACAAATTAGTGTGATTTTATTCTAAATGGATAACTGACTAATAAAATTTACAGGAAATTATCATTTAATGCTGTTGTAATACATTTCATTACCAAATGACACCTGCTGAAGAATTAGTCTAAAGTAATCAATTATGGTTCTATTGAATGTAGAAGACCTTGGCAACTTAAACGAGGATAAACAGAGTCCTTTCTGTCTGTCTTTAAGGAAACAGCTAATAATTTACAAATAACTACAATGGAAATATTTCAGGAGCAAAATACTAAAATCTAATTGCTATTTATCAAAGTCCTAGGAGATACTGATGGAATTTGGACACCTTTTTTTATGAGCAATCATGATATAACTACCTTGATTTCCGGACTGAATTGGCTAACACTGAATATTACCTGCAAACACTCTGAGGCTCATCAGCAAAAGTGAGAACATAGCTTTACTCTACATTCTCCTTTCATACTTTAGTAATTCATGGACTTTCCTCTTTAATTAAACTTATATCAACTCAGGCTGCTTTTAAATTAGCAAAATACATTAAGGATAACTCTACTTCTAAATTAAGTACAGTAATAAATCCCATGATAAAATATTATCCCATCTTCTAATATTGGTTAAAAAGCACCAACAGGCCACAGACATCTCTCTACATGTGATTTTTCTAGTGTCTTGTGATGTGGAGCTCATTAGAGAGGTATTGTGCTCTAAATTTTGGTGGACTTTTTGCATTCACTTTTCTCTACAAAGGAAATGCTTTAAAATTGTACATATTTAAACCCAGTTCTTTTCACATGAAACATAGCTGCTATCTCTGTTAAATGTAGGAAGCCTGAACAATCTCTTACCAGTGTTGATGAGCAAAGGCATTCAGAAAACAGTAGCAACACACATGGTGGACAAAATACCTGTGGACTATATGCACAGGAATTTTTGCAAGGAAATTTTTTTTGTCAAGGGAATGAACACCTGCTCCTCTACATAAAGCCAGAAAAAAACCCCTGGATCTAGAATACAATTCAGAATGCTAGCCAGACCTCCATGACTTCCCACATTACCATTCCAACTCAGTAGTAATATTTCAGGGCACAAATGCAGTTGTACTTATGCAGGCAAATGCTCTTTACCTTGTTTAGGATTTTTTTTTTGTACGGCATACAAAAACAAAATTGGCAGCAGAAGGCACACAAGACTTTCCCTCCCACATCCATCATACTAAAATCACAAGAAAACATCTTGGACACTGCAAGAACTACACTGGATTCTTGTAAAGTTTCAGGTTTCTCTTGTCCCTTCAACTTCATGAAGCAAATAGGGAATGATTGAAAATGGCTTTCTCTATGGTACACACATTGGCAACAAATTACCGGGCTGCCAAGAAGCAAACAGGAAGCTGGCAAACATCTTAAATTCAATATAAACACACCTACTCATTGAAGAGTGGCTTTAGGGTTTCCTTAGGAGAAAGAGGCTTGCAAAGACATTGAACAGGACAATCTGAGTTCACCACATTCATCATAGTGTTAGTAGAGGGAAGGAATTGAGCCAGGACATTGATCTGCATATTGTAAAAGAAAAGAATAACAGTACCGACCCAAGTCCGTAACTCCCCAGTACTGACCTTCTGAGAAACAATCCCATTTCAGAGTGACTCGAGTGGCAATAACATGATATGTTTGCATAGATTTGGCTGCAGTATTTTCCTTACAGAACAATAATGAATTTAAAGAGCCTACACAGTACTTGAAGTTTTGGACACCACCCTCCCCTGCCACATGTTTTAGCAATCAAATATTTTTGAGTCTTAATAAAGTCATTTACTGACAGGGACCATTACAGCCTTCATTTATTCTGATGATAATGCACACTAGATGCTTTTAAATATATATATATGCACATTGTACTTTACCTTTGTAAAACAAAATATATACACACAAGTCCCATTAGATATGTATAAATATGAAAAACATTTAAAAGAACAATTCAGTAATGCCATTAGTATTTCTTGAAGATTACACATCAAAGATCTTTGAAACACTCAGCTCAACCTGGGAGTGCACTCACAGCCAATTTCAGTACAAACTTCTGAGTACAGAACCACAGGACACAGGAGCCTGATTTTTTCACAGGGTATTCACTGGGCTGTAATCCACTGTGGAACCACTCGTCTGACATATGTAAATGACTCTGCTTCTAATAGGTCACATTACCAACTGCAGTTTACCTTTTGTTGTACAGTAACATTTATTCCCCAAAGAAGGTACATGCACACAGCCTCCGCTGTGTTTTATAAATATCAGTTTGAAATAAAATGTTCAAAATGCTCTAACGATTTAAGAGCCTACATTCTGTTTGCAAAACTAAAGTAAGCATTTACTGACAAAAAAGTAATGAAAATTCACTGGGAGGTAGGAGGTTTGGAAAACACTGTACTTTAGTAGTGGTTCATACCTTGACTGTTAGGAAACCTAGAAGGAAGTGGCCTGAGCCAAAGAATAAATATGCACACAGATAAATAAACATAATGGTTGAAACCCTTTTTTCAAAGAGAAACCTCTGAAACATAAACTGTCATACCTTCAAGGGCATGTTATATAATATTTTATTATAACGAAAAATGACTGTAAACATCTCCCTCATTTTACATTAATCACAGAAAAGGTGTTCTCACACTTATCCTCATATTGGATTTGTTAATTCTCAGAAGTTAAATGTAAGGAATATCGTCACATTATAAACATACCAGATACCACATTCAGCTGCAAGAATATAAGCAAAAAGCTTACTTCCCCAATTCCAACTGGGGAAATTAGCCCTTGCATGATGCAAAACATACTGTTTTGTTCCAGAGTCCAGTACTGAAACAGAACTGGGTTTTCCTACCTATAAAAGTACTCAAAAAAAAAAGTTACCACATAAACCTCTGTATTTCATCACTATTTTCCCACTGGAATGTTCTGTTTAGAAAGAGATAAAAAGTTACAGCATTTATTACAATATAAAAAGCCAGCTCCAGAAGTTGTCTATATATAGACGGAAATGGAATATTGAGCCTATATATTAAGAATGGTAAAATAAAGTAACGAAATTCTAGCAATTTTTGAGGAACTGTGACTGCTAATAAACACACAAAATACATTAAGATCCAGAATATTGATTTTGATTTTAGTGTATCAGTAAAAGTCCAGCCAGCAAATATATAGAATGGAACTAATACATATTTTACAAGCTCGTGTCTTTGGAACACTTTTCTCCAGACATAAAATGTGTAATGTCTGTTATCTGCTAGTAAATACTTATGAACATAGGTAAATTTCCAGATCAGGAATAAAGAGATGACAGTGATTAAGCTGTACTGCACAGGGTGCTTTCGCAGTGACAGAAGGAACTTCCTGATTTTTGTAGGGGTCAATAAATGAGGGAAGGAAAAAAAAACAGTAAAGGACAGAAAATAGAACAGCTGAGGAAAGTGCAAACAGGCTTCATGGCTACTTCTGTCACCAACAACTATTCCACCATTGATGAAGACAAAACCAAAGAAGACAGTTACTAATATCATGTATGGCCAAGTTAAAGCAGTAAGTGTAAGTAAGTTTTTAGGTGATATGAGATATTTAATAAGAAACTGCAATATTCTGGTCAAATCTGAAAATGATCCTTTCTTGGAAGAAATTTTTTCATCTTTCTTCTTCTGTAATTCAGTCTTCCAGGCTTCATTTAGCTTTTCTGCCACAACACTGCCAGCACAAAAAACTGTCCACACAATATTCGTCTGACGAAACATGAAGCCACAAAATCCCAGGAGAGCTGATGTTTTATGGTTACCATAAAGGCACATTAAATAGGCAAAGAGAGTAAAAAATACTGAACCTGGATCCGTATAATAAAGGAATGTAAAAAAGTAAAGGGTGGGAAACATTGCAAGAATTAACGTAGACAAGATTCTCTGGAAGCCAGACACAGCCTAGAGAAGAAGCAGAAAAATGTGGTTAGCCAATGTCCAACAAACCAAAATAACCAATTAAAAGAAAATTTGTATCATTCTTGAGAATTCCGTTAGCACAATGTAGTATCTCCTAGGCTCTTTGGTTCCATTACTGCACAAACACTCTCTTTTTGTTAACCTCCTGCTATGTTAATATAGTATTGGACTACACAATGTTAAAATCCAAGTGAAAGTACAGAACATTACTGCAGGTTAGTTAAAAACATGGCAAAAAAAATACACCAACTTCTTTCCTACGTCAGGTGTGCACATATTTGTGGCATTAAAATCATGGTGGGAGCATAACTGGTCCCATACCTAGGATAAAAGAGCTACACTAATGGGCAAAAGGAAATAAAACCAAAGTTTTATGCCCCTGCAATCTCATCATCGGATTCTGCTTATCTGGGAGACAGCAACATTCTATGCCTCTACCATCACCTCTTTTGAACCCAATGCCAGCTCCAAGTTTCTAATCTTCGGTGAAGCTTTTATTGTTTATCCTCATTATAATTCATGAGTTAGAAAAGAAACTTTAAGAAAGGTAGGAGACCATGCAGTTAAAAACTCCTCCTAATTATCCCACTCACTACATCATGCAACATAAATCACAACATTCAAAAATGTTGCATGATGTTTCAGAATGATGTAGTGTGGGGTGAAAGAGCCACTTACCAACTTACACAAAAGAGGAATAGGCAAAATGTTGAGCTCAAAGAAGTGCCAAAAATACCACTACATTTCCTAATGCTTAGTCTACTGTCATAAAACCTTTTTTTACATTTATACTTCCACTTCCAAGTACAAAATTAAGTGTTCTGAAAATGGAAACAATTTATTGGATCTGACCCAATTCTGTACAGTCTTATCATGTGCTTAAACATGAAGAGGCTCCTGTAAGAAAATACATCAAAAGAAATTTTCTTTATAGAAAAAAATGTTTTTAAGGTTAAAACACTAAATAACTTTACTAAAGTTAAAGATTCTTGAATAGACTGTTAACCACTGAAACAATTTACCTACTGCAGTGGTGCATTCTCTGGAACTTTAAATATACGGCATTTTTGTACCCAAGTTGAACTGTTATGGTCTGGATGTGTGGACAGCTAGACAGATAAAAACTGTCTCACTGTACACAAAGGACAGTAACAATCAGAGTATCACAGGATCTGTACTGGGACCTGTCCTGTTTAATGTCTATGACTAGAAGACAGCAAGTGTACGCTGTCATCAAGTCTGTAGTTGACACTATTGGTTCCCACTTGGGTGTGACCAAGCAATTTGCTAAAGAGCAGAGGAGCCATGCAGATTGACCTAGACAGGCTGGAGGAATGGGGCAACAAAAATATTACAAAATTCGACAAGGATGAATTCAAATGCCTGCAGCTGAAAAGGAAGGAATCCCCACAACGAGGAGCTGCTGCTCTATGGAAAGGTGCATAAGAGTCTTCACAGAGAGCAAAGTGAACATGAGCTGGCAGCATGTCCTGGCACTAAGGAAGAGCAACAGTCTCCTGGACTTCATTAACAAGAGTAGATCAAGAAAAGTTATTATCCCTCTTTACTCTACTTGGTAGGTTGCACCTAGAATACCACGGCCAATTTTGTGCCCTGATAAAAAAAGCCCTAGTAAACTGTAATGGCAGAGAGGCACCAAGACAGCTTGGGGCTGAAGCACCTGCCCTGAGAGGAGAGGCTGAGGCAGCTGGCCTTGTTCAGTCTGGAAAACAGATGGCTGGGGGGAACCAAACAGCAGCCTACCAATATCCCTAGGATGTCATCAGGTAAAAAGAGCCAGGCTCTCAAAGTGGTACACAGCGAGAGGACAAGAGGCAACAGGAATAAACTGAAATGAAAGGTTCAGACTGGATTTAAGGAGAATCTTTTTCACCATGAGGCCAATCAGTCATGAAGCAGATTGCCCAGAGAGGTTGTGCACTCGTTCATGGAGAGTTTTCCAGGCTCCAGTCCTGAGCAACCTATCTGATCTAAAGGCTAGCCTGCACTGGGATAGAGGGTGATCTTCCTAAGATCCATTCAACCCTCAATCATTCTCCAATTTTTTGCACTCCATTTCTAAATATTGACATCAATCCTGGTATCATTCTAAAGAATTGACCTTAGTTAAAATACAGCCCACAGGGCTGCAGGATTCTGCAGTTGAAGGTTTATTGTCTTAAGCAATTTCAACTAGATGAGCATTCAGGCCTTTGGACAGAAAGTAACTAACTCTTATTTCAATAGGACTCCTTATAGTTATGTGCAAGAGTAAATTTTTAGAGGATTGCACCTTGAGCGAGAAAAATAGAAATTAAAAAAAAAATTCAGATAAAAGGAATGTGCCTTCTTGGCCAAACTGGTGGTAGTACTTACAGTCACATAAAACCGAGGACAGTTCACATATGTAGTATGTAGTGAAGGGGACTTACTAAGCCATCAAAGTTGCTTGTACAAGTGCATAAAATTATTTTACTTTGATCATACCTTATTCTTCTGATGGATCTTGAACAGAAGCAAATACAGTAAGTAGAAGTTCCCAGCGCTGAAGAGGAGGTTGATAAACCTGAGCATTCCCACAGAGCACACCACGTTCCCGGTCCATCCGAGGAGCCACGCCGCGGGCTTCACTACCCCCACCGAGACCAGGTACAGGCCGGGCAGCGTGGTGATCATGGGGTCCCACTGCACGGCCGAGAGTGAGACAAAGAGACAGACAGAGACAGTTATGGAGCAGCTCCCACAAAATGGTTCGGGCACACCACCCCCGCCACGGCCCGCTCTGACAGCCCGGCTGTTCAGCGGGCTTCTGGCACTCTTACGCTGAAGGTTTTGAACGCTGTGTGCCCTGGCGCTGCTGCCGCACCAAGGGACGAAACCAGCGTTCGGACAACAAGGACGGCAGGTGAGTCCCTGCCTTCAGACACCGCCGCCGCCGAGCGGCAGCTCCACTGCTGCTGCAGGGATGCTGTACGGATCCTGACCTGCAGGAAGCGGCCGTGGCAATAGGCCTGCGCCTGCGGGACGTGGAACACCTCGTCCATGTAGGGCCCGCGCTGGCGGCGGCTGATGGCCGCGAAGAGCAGGCAGGACAGCAGGAAGGCGCCGCTCATGGCCCCGGAGAAGCCGTAGGCCTCGGAGCGCTCCATACCGCCGCCGCGCCGGCCGGGAAGGGCCGCCCTTCCGGGGAGGGACGGCCGGAGGAGCCGGCGCGGCCCGCGGGAAGGGGCGCGGGGGCTGCGGCCGCCTCTGGCTCGCACGCGTGGGCGTTCTCTGTGGGAAGAGCTGAAACCCCGGTCGGAACGGCTGGGTGTTGGTAGAGCCGTGTTTTCGGCGGGACAAGCGGGCGCCTCTCCGTGTCCCCAGGATGGAGCGGACGCACCGGCTGGAGCTGTTCCCTAACTACAACGTCACGCTGCTTCTCTTCCGACACGTGAAAAATGCCGCTGCTCTACGGAAAAAAGCCATGGAAGGATCCATTGAGGGAGCACTGATAAACCCCGCGATGGTGAGTGAACCTTTGTGCCGCCCTGTTTGCGAGGAAGCCCTCGTGGGAGCTCAGGGAAAAGGGACCTGTGCTTGTAGTCGCTGTCACACGACTTTATTTGCGTACATTTCCTCCGCACTCTGCTCAAATGCCCCTTCTTTGATTTCGTTATTGTGTCCTACAGCGTAAGGGTTCGTCTGTGTAAAACAAAGAGCCATGGCAGGATTGGCCAAAACAATTAATGTCACATCCTGCAAAATCAATGGCCTTAATTTCACATCCTACTTGGTGGAGCTATTTAAATCTACCTCATGTGTAAAATGTAATGCTACTTGCTTCATGCTATCAAATATGTACTTTTTGGAGCCTTTTTTCTCATTTAAACCCATAACTAGTTTCAGAATCTAGTCTTTTTGTTAGAATTAGGAAAGCAGTAGTTAGGGAAGGGGAAAAAAGTAATTGGCAGTTTATTGACAGAAGATACATTAATGTGATTCTTTTTTCAGAAGATTTCAGTAACCTGACTGAGAGAGGGAAATCTTTATTTTTATGACAAGTATTACCTCATGTAGGAAATAAACACATTGACTTCGGAAGAGCAAGAATTACTAAAATAACGAGAAGGATACCGTTTTGTTCACTTCTATGACTGCAGACTTAGGCAATCAAAATTAAGTTGTCAGGATTTTTTTCAGATTTCAAAACAGTATGTTAAATTTCTGTCTAACAGTTTCTGTCATATTTTACAGATTGTAGATCCTTTTCAAATTCTCGTGGCAGCCAACAAAGCAGTACATCTACAAGAGACAGATAAAATGAAGACCAGAACTCTCTATGCAGAAATTATTTTCAACCTTTCACCAAACAACAATGTAAGATTTACTGAATAAACTTCTTTTTTTGCCAGAGCTTACTAAGATCCACACAGCCAATCTAAATATGTGTATTTAGTATTTATATTACACATATATTATGTGTAATATATGCCACCTCCAGGGATTTACTGTTATTTTTAATAACAATAGTGTGCTGTTATTGTTCGTAGCTTGTCAGAATTGCATTACTGTAAAACATTTATCAGTTTATATCTTGGTGTGTTTGACCCAGTAACTAAAAAGTTTGCTTATATGTAGCAGGAAAGTGACTCATAATATTTTGATATTTTTTATCTTTTCTCAGATTTCAGATGCATTTAAAAAGTTTGGTATTTCAGACAGTGACACAGCAGTCCTCATTGTTCTGCTGGACAGCTGCAAAACTGTAAATCTGGAAGATATAACATCTCAGGTGGAAGGCCAACAGGTTTCTCTAGATGAACTACCCCAGCTAACAGACACTGGCAGAGTTAAAAAGGTGTGTAGCCAAAAGAGAAGACTGGTGCAGAGAAAGGGGATAGTTTATTTAATTGTCTGATTAAATATCAATGGACATAATTAACTTAGGATCTGTATTTCTGTATCACAACTGGAAATTTGTTTTAAATGAACCTTGATTAGTTATTTCTTAATTTTTTTTAGTTGAAACAAGTTCTTGTTGTCACACCCCAACATCACAAAGTTTAAGTCTTATTAACATTTTCATAAAAGTAAATTCTAAATTGCTGCCTACCATTCAGGCACTTTTACTTCCTGTGTTCTCAGCCAAATATCTGTTCAATTAAAATTTTCAGTCCTGAACAGTTTCATAATCTTAGGCACATAAATAGCCCCAGTGTGGGTGGCTAAAATCAAAACGTGCTGATTAGCTGTTAGGAACTGTCTTAGGGCATGTGTGCTCTTCACAGATTACCGTATGCTAGATAGGTATCTTGGAGCATGTGTGTTCTACATGATAAAATTCAAGTCACTTAAATCATCTTGATTGTGTCCATCAAAGTAATGATAGGAGACATGTGAATAAAATTGGACAAATCATAGCATTTAACATGTGGAGCCAAAAGTGCTGCTCTCATTCAGTTTCTTGATTTCCTTAGTCTTGCAGTTTTAGAATTTGATTGGTTCCTCAGTCCCAATGTTGTCTTGCAGTCACAACAAGATAGGAATTTCCAATGTAAGAATGGGGGAGAGGGGAAAATTTTTTCATGTGTATGTATTTTTAGAAGTTATGTGATAATTTTTTTTCTTCCTTATACAGCTTTTCTGTTTTTCTTGTTCTTTTTCTTCTGCAGATATACAAAGTTACTCCGCAAGAAGAAAAAATCAGCACCTTATTGGATAGTGTTGTTTGCAGAATGTCAACGAAAGATGTCTTATGAAAGTGTGGAAATAAATTTTTTTAAAGGAAAAAGGACTTTTTAAGGTGTAAAAACACTTCATTGCAGTTCATCTTGCATTTCAGAGAAAGTGGAATAGTACTGAGTAGTTTGATGACATCTGAGCTTTAACCAAGCTTGGATACCAAGCTTGGTAATCTTATCTGTGTTTTAAGCACAGAGAGCAACTCTGCCGTGAAAAGCAGAATTTGCCGTTGGTATTTCTGTCCTTTTTCTTGACAAGAGAAAATTGCCAGTACTCTAAGCTGAACATAAACAGAAGGATTGGAAATCTGTACTTAGTTTTCTCTTTCATGAGATGTTTTGCTAGTCCCAGACAGGATTCAAACATTCTAAATAATTTTTATTAACACTCCCTGGTTTGTTTTTTTGGTACACCTGGTGGATGATACCCTTTTAAGGATACTACTGCCAGAAAAGATGTCTTTTGTGGCCCAAGTATTGCTGATGGACTAAAAAAAGGAAAGTTTCCATAAAATATCAGCAGCATCTCCCTCCTTGTGCTAATGGTATAGAGCACTTCAGTGTTGGTGTTAAAGGATAATGAGTGGTGCTTTTACTTTATAGCACTGCATTATGCACAGTGATGCTGACTTCCTAGGGCCTAGTTCCAGGTACAAAATTCACAGACAAATTTCCACCGTAGATAGATTAACTTAAAATTGTCAATAAAACTTACATAGCATTCTGAAAAGATCATGGAACTTGTTTTGGTTTTTTTGAAAAGGGAAGTAGGAAGACTATTGATTTCCAGTAGTCACCAGGTCTAAGATCCCTGCATGAGTATCATTTAATCACACACAGGCATCCTGTTTAAGTAAAACTACTGTCCTAGAAATCCATACTGTTAGTTATTGTTATACTGTACTGTTTTTCTGGGATGTGCTAAAACTGTATAGTTGTCTGCATATTTTTTTCTGATGTTCTTTGAGGTATTATGATATGTGTACTTACAAGATACTTGGAAGAGTATGCCCCACATAGTGTTTGGAAAAACAAAGTACATTTTGACAGAGAAATAAGTTTGAGTTAGAGTTGAAATATTGTTCAGTACAGTAAACAGACCAGTGAACTGACATATAGACCTACTTTTGTCTGTGTTTCTGTATTTAATATGGACATCCCTAGCTTCTGTTTTGCATTTTGATTTTGGTTAAGTCTTCCCTCAGTTTAAACCCAGGAGTACAAATACCATCTTTTTCTTACCAACCAGTCCAATGGCAAATTTAGTTACTAAGGGAATTCCAAGATTTATCAAAAGAAAGGATTCGGGAGAAATGGCTGTGCTGACTTCTTGCTTTAAAGATGGTTTTACAGAATGCGTCATCCTCTCTAAAGGAGAATGTGAGGCAGTAGTAAAAAATGGAGCTTGGAAGGGCTTGCGTCTTTTAAAAAAAATGTGTGTAACATCAGCGTGGGAGAATGACCATGGAAAACAAAAGACTTGTTTTCCTTTTCTGACGGTCCGGTTGGTACATGGAATACATCATAAGATTTACTGGCTGAACTGCAATGTATTTGGTAGCTTAAAATAACAGCAGACAGGTTTGCTTAAACCACGGCCTTTTTTGAACATGTGTAAAACATCTGTCCAGTCTCTTTAATATAGGAGAAGTAGTAGTAAAATGGTCACTGCATGAAAGTTTTGACACACAAGTTGCAAAATTAGAGTTTACAGTTTCTCCTTCTTGTTGGTCTATTTCATTGGTGTAGAAACATTAAATAGTTTGTTACCGTTGACATAAGTTAATTTGGGAAAGTGTGATTTACCGTGAGACCCAAATGAGGTATTTTCATGGGTGGATTTACAGGAAATTATTTTGGGAGCTGAAGCCTCCAAAGTAGCACTCAGGGAGATGATTTGGGTCTGTTAGCAGTGAAGACTATGCCCTGCAAGACCACAGGTTTCCCCTAGTCCTAGTTGCATTATCCAAGTTAACCAGTTATTTACAAAAACTGGTAACAAACGTAGATTTTGTTCACCTTCCGAAGTTACTCTTGTCTTTCTGAACACATTAAGAACTAGTAAATCTGGATCTCTAATGTTACTGTTAAATCAACCAAGGCTGTTTTCCAGCAAAGCAAAAGTTAAGAAAAAAGATACGTTTTTCAAAACATTTAATGTTCTACTGCTGTCTCCTCTGAACTTTCATACCTGATCTCCACTATCACAAGGTGAAAGAGGAAGCTCACGGTATTTTCAATACCTTATCTGGATCTCCAAGGCTTCGAAGGTAGGATTGTACCTGCAGGATTTATAAATATGACAAATCCAAGATTATGCTGTGTGCTCAGTTGTTCTAGCTTTTTTTCTAGATGGTGTGGTTTTTGGAATTTGGGTTCTGTCTTCATGAGATGCTTCACCTGTCTGCTCTTACTTTCAAAGCCCTTCACAGTTCACATTAGTCTCCTATAGCCTAAACTTACCTCCTGTGTTGAGCTTTCAGAGCAGCAGCTTCAGGCCTCCTTCTGTTAGGGAAACCTTTCTTAATCATTTTCCGTACCACTCTTTGACCCATTGTCAAAACTTCCTTTCTCCTGCAAAAGCCTTAATGATAGTCAGCTTCCAGCATGCTGAGGCCCATCACGCAACCCTGATCACTTGGGGCTTTTCATCCTGCTGTCAGAATGCCTAAGTATTCTCATGTATTTAAACATTCTCATGTATGTAAAAGTACTTTTACAAGGGAGGGATCATCCTTTTGCTTTGACTTCTATTATTAGTTCATGCTATACGGTTTATGACTGTGTTCTATGACTATTTAATGTGCTAATCATCTATTTTTTGAATTATTCCTTTGTGTGCCATTCTTCGGGGAGCATCATCAAAGCATTGCTCCTATGTTAAAGCACGATGAGGCCATACCTTAACAAGGGTGTTTGCCAAACTCTGGTAGCACTGGCAGAGTGCAGCATCAATGGAGGCTCACCAATTTCAGCACCCACACCCACCACGAGAGCTGACATGGGTGTCTCTGGTGCTACACTGTGCTTTGTAAACACTCCTGGAGCTATGCCTTGGAGGTCTTCTCAGAGGCATTTCAGTTTATGCACCCCTCCTGATTATGGCTGAAAATGGGGTACATGATACTTGTAAGAATTGTGTTGTCTACAGGTACTATGTAATTACAGATGTGTATCTATGCGAGTATTCAAAATGTCTTACAGGTTTTTTGGGGGGAGGATACTGTTTATTAATTTAGGTAGTGCTAAAATTTGGGGTTTGAGCTGAGTTTAAGCTCCCAAGCCTTGAACTATTGTCCCCAGCAGTCACTGCCCCTCAGAACTGCATGTCCATTAACTTGTGCTCATCTGGAGTAGACACCATACAACTAACAAAGAGTTTAATGGAGACTGCCAACTGGCTGTACTTCCAGAAACCTTGCAGGTTGTCTGAGTGGGGTTACTTCCTCTTCCCTGAAAAAGTGGGAGTTATTGAATACCTCCCATCAAGAATAGGCTGGTGTATGTAGAGGCTGGTGCTGCCATGAGATATTAATTATGGAAAAGGAAGCAGTGGCTGCAGATGAATTAAATATATACAAGACTGAAGACTGAGCCAGCTGGTTCTGCGACAAAGGATGCTTACAAATACAGTTTATTTCATGGTTTTATTCCTGAGTTTACGAAGTCATTACCATAAATTAAAAATATGTGGATAAAAGTCCTGTATAAACTCTCTTCAGCAACACAGATGAATTTCACGTGTTCAGAGATCTTTCTTTGCCTGCAGGACAGCTGGTTTTATTGATTTTTTTTTTCTTACGTTGTTGTGATGTGGCAGATTATTTCCCTGCTTGTAGTGTGTGTTTTACTATGGGCTGGGACAGGCAATCTTAGCAGAGGTAGAGACTCCACAGTTTAAACTCAAAAATGGAAAGCTGGGTTTGACATACAAAATGTTGACCAATAAAACAGAAGTTGAACTCTTCTTTCTAGAATATTGTGCCTAAAGTTTCGTATACATGCTGAGGGTAATATACACATGTACAGGCTAAACAGGTATCAGTCATTCACAAATCATGGTCTGTGCATGGCCTGTTAAATTGCTTCACATATCCACAAGTAGAAACCATTTAAGCAGTTTCAAGTAAATTGAAAGATGCGGAGACCATTTTTTGTACTTCTTGGGTATGGGTAATCAACACAATTACATATTTAAATAGTTGACAAAGAAAGCTGCTAAATTGCTGCTATAAGGATGAATCCTTTCTTGACCAGGCTCCCCAAAGTGCCATTAGAAGTATCATGATGATCACTGCGTAAAGGGTATGGACTGTAACAAGATTATCTCCTTGCTGGTGCTGGAACCCAGAGGTGCTGTGCCAGTTCTCACTTCTGTTGCCATTGGTTTTCTGTCTGTGAGCACGGAGAGAATGTATCCTGATATAAACGAAATCAAGATAGAGATTAAAAATTATTCTTTTTTTATTAACAGTTCAACAGTGTTTGTAATGAAATCCAGAGTGTGCATTGTATTGTTGACTAGATTTGGGAAAGAGCTCTTCAAACTGTATGGGGCTAATAAAATAATTTCCATAATTGGAAAGGCAAAACATTTACCAGCCATTTGGTATTTCTCTCCCACTGACAGGCAGAGACCGAGTAGGGGCTTGTTAGAGGACACACAGTGCTCTTACTCTTCACTGTTGATACAGATTATTGTATGAGAAAAAACATACCCTCTCATTTTGCAATATTATGAAAGTGGCAGGATTCAAATAAAAAATTAGCAGTTTCCAAAGCTTTCATCCATGGGAATAAGCACAGCATGTGCTATGTGAGCTTCCCATCGTGCTCTGACGTGTTTTTCTATCTCTACATGTCAGAAGGGACTTCTCTCTGCAGTCTGTTACGAGTCAAAGATGCCAATCAGGAGTAACTACACAAAGCATATCCACAGGATTCTCTGGAGTAACATTTGACATTGCTTTGTCACCTTTCCCAAGTGGTTTGAAACTAGAAGTGTTAGCCTGTGGCAACAGATCTCCAGTTATTGTTATCTCCACTGAAAATTGCCCATTAAGCCCCAGTCCTTGTTCCTGCTGCCTTTTTTCTTTTTTTTTTTTCTTCTTTTAAAGAGAAAAAAGGCTTAATATTTGCAATTCCATCTGAACTGGAATGCCAAAAGGAGATAAATTAGTTAGTGATCATATAGCTTAGGAAGCAGTCTGAGAAGTGTTAGATATATTACAGCTCCAGTTCGTAGATGTTCCTGCCGTTATTACTGCAGAAGAGTAGGGGTTACCACAAATGTTAGTGCAGATACTGTTTATGAGTAAAAAAGAACTTAAAACAAGAAATTACATACTTATGCACACTTGGAAGAGAGCTGTCAAAGCTAATTTGTTAAAAATAAAAGACTAGGAAATGCAATCTGCAAAAGGGAATTCATCGATAAAACAGAAGTTCTGCAGTTGAGATTTTACATAAAGTAATTGCAGAATTAGACATATAACATTTGTATGAGAAAAATTTGTCTTGTATAGCTGCAAATCAAATAACACAGCTCACGATCATCTGCAGCATCCTGTGAAGACCATGAGAGGAATATTTTGTCAGTAGTTTGCTTTTCTATTCCTACCTGAGGGGAATGCAGTATGTGCAGCTTACCTCCTGCAGGCATTCATGGTGCTTGATGACTGGGTTCCCACTGCGTCAGATTTCTTCTTGCAGAGAGGAAAAAAGCCTTTTCTATCCTCTTGTTTCCTTGTACAAAAGGGGAAAATTTTCACTGAGTACAGACAGAATCTTTCTTCCAAGCCCACGAACTTGACCAACAATAATCTGAGAGCGCTTATTATGTGTCAATGAAAGCTCTCGAATGGTTTCTAGAGCTCATTTTGACATAGTTCTTCAAGAAATTCCCTTGAGCAGTTCACAAGGCAAGTAATGAGTCATCCCAGTGACTGGCTTCTTTTAGCTGCTGGGATCTCTTCTTATAAACAGTAGCTCACTGCTGAGGTGTTGCCAAATTCATAACACTACAAGTAAGGCACAGATGGAGGGTGCTCCTGCTGAAAATTATTTTCTATTAGATCACAGGCTGTTTTGGGGTAAAACTTAGTTCCTTTCTACAGCTTCCATTTGGTTTAACTTGGCTGGAATGAAATTTCAAGCCACCATCACTTACATGTGCTCTAATATTCAAACATTTTTATGAAAAAGTAGGTGCCTTCTTTATAAACTGTTGACTTATAACAGGATCACATTCAATAAGCAGTCAATAAGCAATATATTAGCACAAAAGAAAACATTTTGACATTTAGGGTTATTAGCAGTCATATATATCCTATTATTCCATGACCACCTGGAGCCATTAGTTAACAAGAGGCTGTGCCCAATAGTTGGGTATGGCATGATCAGCTGGGTTAATGGTGGTCTTAAATCCAATGGTCCCATAATTATTTGCAGGGCTTGTGAACAAACACATTTAAATTTGTAGTTTGGGAAGACAGGCCAAAGCTCTTCTTTCCCAAAACACTTTTTTACATCATCTTTAAACTATCAAAAAAATTTAAAATAACTACATTTCTCATTTAAATGTTACTCTCAGCTTATTGTCACATAGAATTGCTATTAAGAGAAATCTGAAATTGCAGTTCTGGTGCGTTTCTAAAGGCTCTTGCCTTTCCTTCACATAGCATTTATGTTTCTATATGAATAAAGCTGGTTCCTTTACTTTTATTTAAACAATTAGCAATTTCCAAACATGTATTGGGAAATCACTTTACACTCCAGAAAATTAAGACTAAGCTTGTTCACCCATGTGAGTAAAATTGTGTCACTGCAACCAGTGGAGCTACTGAGGACACAGAATCATTCTAAATTATTAGTAATACAATAAATACAGAAAAATAGAAATACTACAATAACTTAGAGGAAGAAATTCGGATGTCAGTAAAGAATTACTAACTTGAATCAATTCTAGCTTTTTCAGACCTGATCCTGAGCATATAGGCAGTTAAAACTTTTGGATTCTGTTTTCTTAAATAACATATACAGGGTGGTAGACGCACTGAGTTTTCCCTGTATGTATTTCGTTTTCTTGAAACATTTCTTTTACTTTGGTCTTAAGATCAGTAGCACTTACAACATATTTGCCCCTTTCCTCATTAGTTTCATCTTGGTTTTCTAGATCTTACTGATGGCTTTCACTTTTTCACTGAACCAACCAAAGGGAAGTATGTACAAGCCTCATCTCAGAAGTGTGACAGTGTTGATTTTTGATCACATAATGCACTCTTGAAATCTCCCAACTTTTATTTTTCTATCATAATTTTCTTTGTGGAAAATTTTCCTTTATAATGTGCACAGGCCAGTGTTATTAACACAACCACAGACCCTTGCTCAACTTACTGAAAAAAGCTTGCTGTTGGGCTATTACTGATACATGATATAGGCTAAAGCAATGCAAGAGAAGAACAGTAAAGAAGTGGAATTGAAATTGTTACATCAGTAATAGCAAGTCAAGGACCAATGAGGAAAACACCAAAGAGAACAGGTAGAAAATCCTGAAATAAAAAGCTGGAAGACAGAAACACTGTAATCATGAGGTTTGGCCTTTTTTTTACAAGCAACTAAGCCTGACAGTTCCCTGTGCAACTGACCACTGCCAGCCAGGACGAATCCTGGGGTGATGTGGAAGGAGAAGAGGTGGGAGGTGAGCATGTTAATACTCAGCCCAACAGCCTATCTGTCCATGCCATTTACTATACATATTAGCCAATACATAAGATACTTGCTTTATACTCAAGTTACAAGTGGATGGATCCTGCAGGGCTCTGTGAAAGACAAAAAAAAATACAAGTGACCTAGTGGAGAAAGGGTTATGGAATATTTTATGCATACGAATATCTGCAGGTTATGATAAACTATTCTTATTCAGCTGATAAATTCCAGCCCAGTGATTTAGACATCCTAAAATACTTAGAACAGAATACATCACTGGAACACAATTTCTGAGGCTGTGCGCTATTAGGAGAAAACCATAAGCCCTGTGCAGCATTGAATGTGAGAAGAACTATGAAAAGTGGTGTTTTCTACTAACACAGGTCTACTTTTAAAACTATTCTATCAGTCAGCCCATATTAACTGGCAGTACCCAGGACCAACATCCAGGGATCTTGCTATTCCTTATGCCACTTTAGGATTAGGTATATATCCCCTTTACAGAATCACAGGATCTATTGGGTTGCAACAGGCCTCTGAGATGATAGGGTTTAAGCTTTGACTGATCATAACCTTGCCAAATAGACCATGGCAATAAGCGCCGTGTCCAGCCTTTCCCTGAACACCTCCAGGGATGGTGACTCCACCACCTCCCCGGACAGACCACTCCAATGTTTGACTACCTTTTCTGTGAAGAAATTCCTCCTGATGTGCAACCCCAACCTCCCCTTAACTTCATTTTTGGGGAAGTTAAGTTACTGGGACAATCACATCCAGCAGAGGCGTGGAGGAAACCAAAAGAATCGGCCTGCGGGCTCCCCCACAGCCAGCACGGCGGGTGTGCCTGAAGCCAACCCACTCCATGGCACGGCACTGAAGCCCAGACCCCCGCAACATCCACACCCTCCTGTTATAGTCAAAGAGGCCCAAACAAATGTTTGAGTTTTAGAGAAAATTTATTTATGGCAAATGAGCAAAGCAGCACTGGGCGGCCACGGAGTCTCTGCTCCACCAACGGTGCGCAAACTCAGGAAATTACAGTCCACGTTTTATACATTCTGCAACTTCCTTCTTTTTGGCAATCTCCTCCCTGTTGCTTGACCCCACCTTCATGTCGTAAGTTCGTTTTGCGCAGGCTCAGTCTTGTTGCTCGGGGGTCGGTCCTTCCTTTTGGGTGGTCCTGGGATGAAGGTGGTAGATCTTCCTCGTGTTGCCTTTGGTTGACCTCATGTCTTGTGCTTGCGCATCTTTCCTGTCTTATATAACTCTATGCATTTCTTCCTTACAAGTACACTTAAGGTTTGCAGCTAACATAACAGGATATAGCTTGCTATGGTAACATAATATTACGGTTTGACATTTAGCAATCTAAGTAACCCCTTAACTACAACATTACAAACTGCATTTGATTAGCAAATTATTTGTCTTTTCCTTTCATTAATTATTACAATTCCCCCCTTTTCTATTTATCAGTAATTTGCTATCAAACCTCGTTACAGCTTCCTGGGCTGCACTTAAGATAGGATATTGTTCTATTTTAGGCGTTCCTTCTTTTAATTCCAAATATTGCTGTCTCATTACCTTAAGTTGTACCGTATCAATTCTACTTTTAATAAAGGTCACAAGTTTATTTAGGATGCAAAGACCAAATGTCAAAATTATTAGCAGCATTATTAGGAGACCTATCAGGGTGGAAACCAAAGTGGTTAACCAAGGTGATTGATTAAATCATGATTCAAACCAGCTCTGTTGAGCTTCTCTTTCATTTTTTCTTTGGAGAATCCCTTCCCGTAATTTTGTCATAGATTTGCGAATCAGCCCCAAATGATCAGTGTAAAAGCAACATTCTTTCTCTAGTGCAACACATAGTCCCCCTTGTTGTAAAAATATCAGATCTAATCCTCTCCTATTTCGTAACACTACTTCGGAAAGTGAAGTGAGGGACTTTTCTAGATATGATACTGATTTTTCAATTCTTTCTAAGTCTTCATCAACTGCTGCTCTCAGGGATGACAGTTCTTTATTTTGTTGGACAAGAGACGTAATTCCAGTTGCTGCCCCTGCTGTTCCTAGACCAAGGAGCATGGCAGTAGTTATGGCAGTAAGTGGTTCTCTTTTTTGTATTCTGTGCTCATGATTGTTCCAATAGTCAAGGACCGATTCTTCTGAATGGTAAAGGATTCGGGGTACTACTGTTACCTGTATACAAAATTCCTGGCTTTCGTTAAATATTCGTAAAGACAGGCAGGGAGTTAAACCGGTCTTTGAACATATCCACCATCCCCCTTCACTAGGTATAGCCCATTTGTTCCCTGTTTTGTTAAGCGCCAATATTTTAGAGCCACATAAGTTATTCTTGGCCGAAGGTACCTTTCCTATGCACATTCCCTGTCCTCTCACCTGTTGAAGAGTGATCCCTATCTTCTTCGCTTCCCAGTCACATTGTATAGGGCTGTCCTGATTGGACAAGGTAAATGAAGTGTTCAAGGCTATCCCTTCATAAAATGGAGGTCTGGTGTCATAGCACAGCCAACAGGAATTAGTCACGTTAGAGTCCGTGTGGTTAAGCGTATGGTACGCTGCCTGTATTAACTTCAATAAGGGTTCTGTGTCCCCATGCACCTGGGTGGGTGCTAGGGTTACTCCAGTATCATTAGCAGTCGGAATAGTTGTGGTTGTGGAATTCCTTCCTTTCCCTTTGTTTTTGCGTCTTATCTCCCCCTTCGAGGACCCTATTAGGCCCTATTGCCTGGGGGTATTGTATTATTGCCTGTTTTTTGATCAAAATTAGACCTCCTTTATCTATTCCGGGTTCCCAGTACCTGACCCCCCAAGTCTTTCCTGTTAGCCATCCTGAGTCTTCGGGTTGTTTTACTTGGAGGATTATATGTTGACAATTGCTGTGTCCTATGGATCCCCCAGACACATCAACTTGTGGATGCCTACAGCCTAGTGGTCCCCATGTTGTCTCTAGATACTTATCTTGGAGTGTGGGGGTCCAGGCAGAGGCAATAGTGACACAGTCCCAATATGCACAATAATAGTGATTAGGATAATTACAATACCCCTTTCCTGGGTTAGATGCTGGACAAAAATAATAGGGCTTCAGGTTTAGGCAAGGCTGTCTAGGTACTAATTCACACAGTGGAACAGAGAAGTTAGGAGGTCCTGCTGTAACATTTTTCCGAATTACTTTTTGATCGCTCCATCTAATAAGATCCCATTCAAAAGGTTGGTGTGGTAGATTCCCAATTGCGTGTGTTATATATATCAAACCTATGATCACTGGAACTTTACTCATGTCTGCAAACTGTCCTGATGATGTTGGCTACTGGCAAGTAGTTTAGCAGGATTACCTCCAAAATTGTACCCCTCTGCCTCCTTTGTCTACTCCTTTGCAGGGACCAACGAGGTTTGAATATCTTCCCGGCAGCAGTGGTATTCTTCAGGAGTTCCGCTGCTATGACATTAATTAATGCCTGTTTAGCCTTATCTCTTATGATCCCAAGGACACAATGTTTGCTTAGAGTTTTTTATTCCAGGATTCGCTTAAAGCCTTTGATGTTTCCACCTGTTCCGTTCTTGAGCCCGTTTCCATGCAAATCTAATAGCACATTGTTTTAAAATTTTATGCCAGTCAGATTCATATATTTCCCAAATCTCAGGCACTAACAATTCCCACCCACAAAATAATTTACAAATTTCTATTCCAGCCCGTTGATCTCTAGTAGGTATAGGGTATTCCCGACATTTCATGCAATAAAGGTGTCGTCTACACGAAACACAGTACCATTTTCTATTACACTGTATGCATTCACAAACCACCCAACCCGAATGTCCAGAAGTGGGGTGCTTTATACAGGGTATCTTCCAGATGTCCTCTATCCTGAGCGTCTCAGGTATTTCTGTTTCTATTTCACAGCTTAAAGGGAGAACTTGAGGTGTTCCTGCTAACTTATACAGTCCAGCCCCTCCTGTTTGATTAGGTATTCTCCCTTTACTCCAGGGTGCAAAATATACCTCTCGTAAAGTGTTCTCAGGGGGTATTTGAAACCATTGGTACAAACTATTTCTTACTTCCCTTCCAAGGTGGTTCATTCGCCAGAACAGTTCTTCTTTATCCTTATTTGAAGATCTCCTGGTTCAGATGTTACAGTCCATTTTGTGGAAGTTGGTTCTACTGGTCCTTTGACTCGAGATGCATGAGTCCAACCTCGCTCAGCCGTACGAATTGCTGTATCTGTGGTAAGAAGAAGAACAAAAGGCCCTTCCCAATGAGGGGTCAATGAGGACTCTTTCCAGGTCTTGATTAATACCTGGTCTCCCGGCTGAATTTTATGTATAGATATGTCTAAGGGGGGTCGCTGGACTACCAGCCCTTTCTTTCTTAATTCCTGCCTTCTTTTCATTAATTCAATTATATATTCTCTTAAAAGGGTATCTTCTACCTTTGGATTCTCTATTGGGTTTCCAAAGTCATACGGCATTCCATACATCATTTCAAATGGTGAGATCCCTGTGTCAGTGCGTGGCTGGGTTCGGATATATAATAAGGCCAATGGCAGACATTTTACCAAATTCATTTTAGTTTCAATCATTAATTTAGTTAAGTGCTTCTTTATTTCTCCATTCATTCATTCAACTTTACCAGAGCTTTGGGGATGCCAAGGAGTACGATATTCCCACTTGGTTCCAAAAAGCTCCGCTGTTTCCGTGATTATTTTAGAAGTAAAATGTGGTCCCCTATCCAAATCCACTACTGCCACGGTACCATACCTCAGAATGATTTCTTCTAACAAAATTTTAATCACGATTTTGGCCGTACATTGTGCTACAGGGAAAGCCTCCACAAAATAAGTGAGATGATCTACTAACACTAATAAGTAATGGTATCTTCCAACCTTAGGTAGCTCAGTAAAATCTGTTTGTACTTTCTCAAAAGGTCTTTTAGCTATCTCTCGTCCTCCTTGAATCCCTTAGTTGTCTTTTATTTACTTTCTGACAAGTTAAACACCCTTCTAGAATTCTTTTGGCCATTCCATATGCCCCAACACAAACATACTGGTTTTCTAACTGATCTATTAAAGCCTGGGTTCCCCAATGTGTTTGCTCATGTAACTTTGTCATAATTTTCTGAGCAAGACCCTTCGGCAGTATTTCTTGACCATATGGTAACATCCATTTATTGTTCTCCTCTCTTGCTCCTACTTGTTGCAATTTCTCTTTCTCTTGATTGCTAAAACTCTTGAGGGGGTCTAGGTTGTCAGGTTTTGAGTTAGCCATTACTAACAGAGCTGCCTTTTTTGCTTCTTCATGTGCTAGGTTGTTCCCTCTAAGTTTTAGACCCTTTTGGTGTCCTTTTACGTGTACTACAGCAACTCTTTCTGGTTTTCTCAAGGCTTTCAAGGTTTCTTTGATAAGAGTTTCATGGATTAATCCTTTCCTTTGTGTATTAATTAGTCCTCTTTCCTCCCAAATTTTCCCAAAGGTGTGAACCATTCCAAAGGCATATTTGGAGTCTGTGAATATTGTTCCCACCTTTCCTTCTAATTGTTATAAAGCTTTTAATAATGCATACAGCTCACAAGCTTGAGCTGACCAGGTTTTATCAAGAGGTCCAGACTCTGTAACTTGAGAGGTGATACCATCTACTACAGCATACCCTGACCTCCGATGTCCGTCTACTACTCTGGATGAGCCGTCTATATATAATTTTTCACCCTCTTCTAATTCTTCTTCTTCTAGATCCTCTATAATCTTAGTCTGAAGGTTGATTACTTGTAAACAATCATGTAAAAGTTCTCCTTTAGGTTCCCCATATAAAAAGTGAGCAGGGTTTTGCAAATTCGTTACTTCTAGTTCTAATTTGGGCGAATGTAATAAAATACCTTCATACTTCAACAATCGGCTATCCATTAACCATTTACCGGCTTTTTGTTGTAAAATTCCTCTTATATTGTGGGGGGTAAAGACTTTTAATTCTCCCCCAAAGGTTACTTTCCCAGCTTCTTCCACCAATAAGGCTGTAGCTACAATAGCTTGTACACAAGTAGGCCATCCCCCGCTTACTGGATCTAGTAACTTAGAATAATATCCTACTGGTTTCTTTTGCCCTGCCCATGTTTGAGTTAGGACCCCATATGCAGTCCCATTTTCAGTATTTACAAAAAGGTAAAATTGTTTCCGGGTATCAGGCAAGCTTAGTACAGGAGCATTTACCAAATCCTCTTTTAATTTCTTCAATTGTTCTTCATCTTCTTCATTCCATTTTATTAATCCATCCCTTGTTAATTTCTCATACAAAAACTTAACCCTACTGCTATAGTTTTCAATCCACTGTCTACAATATCCCAACAATCCTAAGAGTTGTCTTACTTGCCTTTTATTTTTGGGTGCCTGTAAGGACAAAATCCCATTTACTGGGTCTGGGTCCAGGCGTTTGTGTCCCTTACTCAACCAATGTCCTAAATATTTAACCTCTTCTTCAGTAAATTGTAATTTAGATTTTGAGATTTTAGCCCCTTTAAACTCAGAAAGTTTAATAATCTAATGCTCCCGTCCCTAACTTCCTCTGAATTTTCTCCAGCAATCCATAAGTCATCTACGTATTAGATTAAAACAGTACCCTGGCGGGTTTCAAAGGATTCTAACAGCTGTTCTAAAGCTTGTCCAAACAAATTAGGAGATTCCGTGAATCCTTGGGCAACACTGTCCATCTTAACTGCTGTTTTCTGTGTGTTTTGGGGTCCTCCCACTCAAAGGCAAAATAATCTTTACACTCTTCCTTTAGAGGACAAGCCCAAAAGGCATCCTTTAAGTCTATTACACTATACCACTTGTGGTTCGGAGAGAGCTGATTCAATAACATGTAAGGGTTGGCAACTACTGGAAACCGAGTAACCGTCCTTTTATTCACTTCTCTCAGATCCTGCACTAGTCTATATGACCCATTGACCTTCTTTACTGGCAAGATGGGAGTATTATGTGGTGACATACAAGGTTCTAATAATCCTTGTGCCAACAGCCTTTCTATAACTGGCTGTAACCCCATTCTCCCTTCATGAGAAACAGGATACTGTTTTACTCTAATTGGGTCCCCCAGGTTCTGAATAAAGACTTCAATTGGTTTTATATCTAATTTCCCCACAGAATTAGGGGTATACAATACTTTTGGGTTTATTTCCTTCTCATCTTCAGCTGTAAGAGGATATATTTTTACTTGTAGTTTCTGCTCTCTAGTCTCCAAGCTTATCCCCAATTCTATCATTAAATCCCTCCCCAACAAGTTATATTCTGCTTCAGGAACTAATAAGAATGTTCCCACGGCATATTTATTCGGAGCTTCTATTTCTCTATTTTTAATAAGAAGTACTTTAAATGGTTCCCCTTTTGCCCCTATAACTGGTACTGTATCTGGGGATGTTACATAGCCCCAAGGTATTTTCTGGACAGTTGATCTTTCCGCCCCCGAGTCCACTAGGAACTCAAATTCTTGTTGCTGAGGACCCAATTTAAGCTTTATCAAGGGTTCTGTGTTTTTCCAGGTCCCCAGCAAATAGAGCCCCCGACCCCATGTGCTTTTTGCAATTCCTTTTTAAGTGCCCTTTTTACCGCAATAATAACATTCCACCTCGGTCTGACCCGTTTGCCCCTGATTATTTGGGACTCCTCGCCTGTCGGATCCACGAGGGGTCCACCTTCTCTGATCCTTATTCTCTCTTTGCCCTTCTCTCACAGCTGCCACCAAAATTTTTGCCTGTTTTCTCTCGCTTTCCTCATCTCGCCGTACATATACTTTTTGAGCTTCTCTCAGTAGTTCGTCCAATCCTCTTTCCTGCAAGTCCTCAATCTTTTCCAACTTTTTTCTAATATCCTCCCATGACTTCGCTACAAACTGTGTTTTGAGGAAGGCTTGTCCTACTGGAGCATCGGGGTCTAGGCCTGAGTAAAGCTGCAAACTTTTCCTCAACCTTTCCA
Organism: Cephalopterus ornatus; assembly: GCA_013396775.1. Classification (NCBI taxonomy): domain Eukaryota; kingdom Metazoa; phylum Chordata; class Aves; order Passeriformes; family Cotingidae; genus Cephalopterus; species Cephalopterus ornatus. Next base: position 406,490 of record VZRE01010634.1, read on the forward strand.
ACCAGTCTGTGGGCGTCTCATCCTTTTTCTGCTGTTCCTTAAAAGCTGTATTAATGTTCTGTCCTCTAGGGACAGCTTCTCTAATGCCTTGAACTATGATGGTTCGCAAGTCAGACATATGATTCCTATGGGTTTGATCCTGATTATTCCAGTTGGGCCTCTGAAGAGGCCACTTAATATCAGCTGCCGGACCTTGTTGATGTCTTTGGTCTCAATTTCTCGTTCCTGCTCTTCTAATCATCTCCCGTTCCTCGGCGGTAAATAATATCCCTAAAAGCACCTGCATTTCATCCCAGGTATATGTATTAGGGCCTAAAAACTGGTCGAACCTCTCAGATACACCAAGGGGGTCTTCCAATAAGTTCCCCATTTCCTTCTTAAATTCTCTCACATCCCCTGAGCTTAAGGGAAGTGACACAAACCCTATCCCTGGCTGTTGTCCTCCCATTGCTATTTCTCTCAGAGGGTATAACTGATTTTCCACCTTCTCTTTTTCTCGAGTCTTACTCCTTGTCACTCTAGGCGAGGGAGGTGGGGAAGTCTCAGGGGGAGAGGGCACCGCTCTTGTTGGAACAGAGGGCTGAGGAGCCGGTGTCGGGATGGGTACAGGTGCAGGTGCTGGTGGGGGTGGAATATATGGTGGAGGGGACATTTGGGAATTATCCAAATCCCAGTTATTCTTTTTCTGCTTCTTCTTTTCCCTTAAAGGGAATAAATAAGTTCTAGTATCCGATCCTATCCACAAACTAGCATATTCACTCTCCTCCAAACTGAATGGTTCTTTGCTGTTCACATAAATGTTTAAAGCTTGACAAATCCAATCCTCAAAAGAGCCATATACTGGCCAATACAAATGATCTTATTTGCTCCC
>VZRE01010634.1:408760-422085 GCA_013396775.1 Cephalopterus ornatus
CCGTGGAGTAGGGTTTCTAGAGGCTTTTCTCTGAGGTCTGGCGGCAGAGGCGCCGTTGCGGTCGGGGAAGGGGGGAGCCGCGCTTGCTCGCCTGAGGTGGGGCGGTGGGAAGTCGGCGGGACTGTGGGCTGTGTGACATCCTTTTCGGTGGTGCCCAGCGACAGGGTGAGGAGTAATGGCCATAAACCGAGACACAAGGAGTTTCACCTCAACATGAGGGAGAACTTTACGTCGAGGGTGGCAGAGTACCGGAACAGGCTGCCCAGGGAGGTCGTGGAATCTCTCTGGAGACATTCCAAACCCCCGTGGACGCGTTCCTGTGTAACCTGCTCCACGTGACCCTACCTAGGCAGAGAGGTTGGACTGGGTGATCTCCAGAGGTCCTTTCCAACCCTAACTATTCTGTGTGGCAGTCCCTAAATATGACAGTTTTCAAAGGGATTGTTTATTCCATCGCTAATTTGGCAGCATCATCAAAGTCCGTGACCCTGTTGGCTTTGTTTGTTGTTTTTTTTCTTTATTTAACATATTGCATGGCTAATCCTGCATTTTCCAGCCACAATGGAGGAAGAAAAAGAAATGTCAGTGTGTGCGAGTCATGTGACTGAAGAAAAACTGTATTGCCTGAGCAATGGTAAGTGGAGAACACGTTGGGATATTCTCTACCTGCTTCATATCTTATTATGTCAGTAGACATCCTGTATCTGCTTTTTATCACGTTCTGTGTTCTTGTTTCCATGGATGGGCTGCTGTTGCCAGTCTCAGATGGAGAAACCTCCTGGGGAGCTTGTGGAGCACGGCTCCTAGAACTTGTGTACCAGTGACTGATGTCATCAACCTTTCTTCTGTATATCTAATCTGAGCTCCTCCCCCTTCCTTATCTGTCTGCTGCTGATTCAATCAATATTTAGGACATAAAATAAGTAACAAGAAAACTAATCTTTCTCACTGGCTCCTGCTACTGTCCTGTGGTGGCCTGAACCAGAAAAGAACTGACTGATGGGACATCTGCATTGTCACATAACTCTAGATTATACACTCTCACTTATCTTGATTGGAGGCTGCTGATAAGATACATTCCATGTTCCTATTATGGATGCTTAGAAATTAGCATTGAGCTATTTCATGATACTTGGGCATCTCACAATTATCATATTCTGTAGTGGGGTGAACTTATTGCTCTCTACAACTCCCTGACAGGAGGGTGTAGCCGGGTGGGGGTCGGCCTCTTCCCATAAGCAAACAGGAATAGGACCAGAGGACAGTCTCCAGCTGTGGCAAGAGACATTTAGGTTGGATATTAGGAAGAATTTCTTCACAGCAAGGTTGATTAGACATTGGAATGGGCTGTCGAAAGAGGTGGTGGAGTCACTGTCCCCGGAGGTCTTTAAGGAAAGACTGGATATGGCACTCAGTGCCACGGTCTAGTTGACATGGTGGTGATATTGGTCGTAGGTTGGACTTGATGATAGAGATCTTTTCCAACCTAATGTATTCTGCAGTATGCACAACAGTACCTTAAATTTCCTGGACCTAAAACACGTTTTAATTATTTAAACTTGGAAGCTAAAACTTTTTTTTTGCCATCTAACATCAGCTTCACCAAACTGTCAAAGCATAATGCAGCTATTTTTATTGCAAAAGAATGAGACAAAATCCTTGTTATAGTTTCAGACATTCCTCTTCTGAGTGATGAAAAGTTTGATTTTGACCTTTCACTCTCTTCAACAAGGTAAGTAAAGGTATATTTGCCTGTAAAATCTTCAAAATGGATGCATGAAAGATGCCAGACTAAATAATTTTTCTTTGTAGTGGAAATGAAGATGAGGTTTTTGTTGGATCTGTGGGACACAAAGAAAGATGCATTGCTGCCAGTATGGAAGCAAAAAAGAGCGTGTCTGCTTTTGATGATAAACTCATGTGGAGCCCATTTCAAGAAGAGAAATTTGTGGAAATTTTTAAAGAAGCTCATTTGTTGGCACAGCAAATAAAGACTGGAAGCAAGAATGAAGAGACTAACACAAGCCAATCAGAAGAACAGGAAAATAAGATTATAGAAACATTTGTGGAGGACTCAGAGTCAAAGTTGAAAATACTGAGAAACAAAATGATAGAAAAAAGCCCCAGGGCTGTTAAACGGGAGACATACAATGTGCAGGATAGCCCAGCATGTCTGCTGCCACCTTGTTTTCAGAAGGCATCAGATAAACTTTTGTCAGATGGCAAAATACATGCTCTTCCTACTCCTCCAAACAGAAGCCCTGTTAAAATTTGTGTGTCTCCTACAAAAATTGCTAATTTGCCTCTGACACAAGAACAGAAATCTAAGGAAACAAATATAAAGGCAACTGGCAAACCGGCAATGGCAAAACCTTCGTGTACTCTTGGAAGAAGCAATTTGTTGACTATTGAAAAGGTAAAGTCAGCTTCTAGGCAATGTTTTCTTTAAATGTGGCCTTTATGTGTTTTAGGAATGTTTAAATTATCTACAGTCTTCAAAAGTGAATTTTCGTCTTCTGATGCTTCTCTACCTCATAAGGTCCTTAGGCAGGAAACATTATATAAAAAAAGGAAAAGTAAGGCAGACACTGTGGTATAGTAGCCAACTAGTTTGTTTGTTATGACAATGTAAAGCATCTGCAGCCAAATGTCTGTTGTATTCTGGTTTTGTGCATATTGTAATTCCTAGGTTCTATTCTAACTGGCTCCTAACACTGTTTTGTTCCTGGTAAAATTACTGTACTGTTACACTTAATGTGTAATTCATTTTACACTTAATTTTACTCTGACTGTGTAAAAATAGTTTTATTTTCTGTTAACCCTTGTCAATGGAGGTGAGGCAGGGGTGGGAAACCCCACAATTACTTAGATAGGACAGGAAAATCTTTTTGGTTTAATTCTGCCCGCAACTTGTCTCAATCATAAAAAGCACTGATTAGTAAGTATATGTAAGTATTATACTTACATATAACCACATATGTGGCTATGTGACCAACTGCAAATGTATTCTAAGATAGCAAGGAAACAACTGTGTTAGTGGCCTTGTGTGCAAGGACCCTAGTCTCTAGGTAGAATATCTTCTGGATTTTATTGCTTTTACACCTTATGGCTTTTGTTCAGTATGTACTGCAGATTCTACTGAAAATGTGATATTGGCTTCTTAAGAACCATCACCTATAGAAACTAGGGAACCCTCTGATTCCTTTGAGGTATAAATCTCTTGCTGATTTTGGGTGCTATAAGAAAAGGCACAGTCTTAATGCTTTAACTAGCCAAATTGTACCCCACTGAACAGTTTGCATGATGCAGTCTACTATTGTAATGTTCATCCCTTGGAAGCCAGAGTAAAGCAGAGAAATATTAAACAGAGAGTCTAATGTTGTAAAGAACAGCTGTTACAGTGGGTGAACGTGATTATATGAGATTTGTGCTGATGAATTGTTGCAGAACTGTCCAATATCTTGGTTCAAACATGTTCTGGTACTTAGCAAATACACTCACTAGACGAACTTCACACTGTATTAGTGTAAACACTAAGGACTTCACTGAGTTCAGAGGCTTCTTCAATGACAGTTGTCTTTGTTTCTTAACAAAATCAATGTGTGTGTCATTTCTAGAAACAATAGTAGCTTTTAAAATGTTGCATTGAAATTTGCAGGTCAAATCAGGAAAAAATACTAGTATTTCCACAAAAAGAGATTTGAACAGCAAGGGATCATCTGAAGATTTAATTTCTGATAAATCTAGTGTTGCTTCAGATGTCTTTGAGTCCTCATTCAGCGGCAGTTCCTCAGTGCAAGACACAAAATCCCTTCCTGCACCAAGTAAGGTAATGCCAAGCATTCTTAGTACGAAAATAACTTCTGTAATATTCTGATAGAAAGAAAAACTAATATTGTTTACTTTCTAATTTAACTTAAAGCTATGCTGTTGTGTAAAATGGTTTTAAGGAAAAGTAATCTATGCTTTATAATTGCCATTCTTGAATGTGTGCCTGTAACACAGTGAAATGTACTTAAGAGTAATTGTAAATGTGTTAGATTAACAAGCATTGCCTTTATTTTTAAAGCACCAGCTGCAGGTAAGTGATCAACAGTTTTGTCAGACACAAGTTTTTGATGTGTGTAGTTAACTATACCATATGAAAAGGTTGCCATGCCTTGTATGAAGGTAGTATACCTACAGCTGTTAGTTGTGAAGCTTTAGGTGCCTACATTAATGCTGCATGCCACTTCACTGAATCACAGAATGATTGAGGCTGGAAGGAAGGGACCTCTTGAGGTCATCTGGTTCAACCCTCTGCTCAAGCAGGACCACCTGGAGTCATTTGCCCTGGACCACACAGCTTTTGAATATCTCCAAGCATGGAGTCTTGGCAACCTCTCAGGGCAGCCTGTGCCAGTGCTTGGCAGTAAAAGAAATACTTCTTGATCAGAGGTAGAACCTCCTGTGTTTCACTCTGCCCATTGCCTCTGGTCCTGTCACTGGGCACTGCTGGACACTGTCCTTGCAGATATTTTTATATATTGAGATCCACCTTGAGCCTTCTCCAAGCTGAGCAGTCCCAGTTCTCAGCCTTCCTCAGATGACAGGTGCTCCAGTCGTTTAATCATCTTTGTGTCACTTTGTTGGACTCTTTCCAGTAGCTCCAAATCTCTCATATGGGGGAGCCTGGAACCAGACATAGATCTTCAGGTGTGGACTTCCCAGTGCTGAGCAGAGGGCAAGATCACCTCCATTCACCTGCTGGCAACACTTCTTTGTCCACCCCGGGATACTGTCAGTGTTCTCTGCTGCAAGGGTGCACTGCTGGCTCATGTTCAACTTGTCCACTAGCACTCCCAAGGGCCTTGTCTGCAAAGCTGCTTTCCAGCTGGTTGGTGCCCAGCATATACTGCTGCATGGGATGACTCCTTTTATTCTTTGATCCCTTTAAGTCCATACTCAATTTGTGGCAGGAATAAAAATAGATCTGATGTGCTATGTCTGTATAATAATCCAGATACAATGATCTAAGAAAACTTACTTTTTCAGCTGTAATCTGAGTAGGGAGCTCCTCTAAAATTCACAAATGAAAAGTTATAATACCAAGAAAAATAATGGCAAAATAATGTGTTAAATAGATGGTTTTTGCTTTTGGATAAGCTATGTTCTTTGATTCAGCCTGGCTTAAGGAAGATGACATATGTGAAGCTTCCTGGTGTTGCCAGTGGTCTCACAAGAAGGACGACATCATCTTTGTCATCACTTTCCAGCGTGAATTCAAGTCTGAATTCAACCTTACCCATTTCTCCCATAGTAAAAAAAGGTAATCATTCTTACTACAGATTTGTGCCACAAATGAATTTTGAAGTAGTTAAGCATATGGGTTTGGGAATGTTTTAATGGTGTCCAATATATAAGAGCAGTGAGAAGTGTTTTGAATGGAGAATAAAATTCTCTAGGCTAGCCCTGTAAATCCCTGTGGACTAAAGATAAATGTTAGACATCTATAATTTGTAAAAACTAGATTGATGTAAGCCTGATGCCTACATGTGAGGGTCTGACACAGCTAGAAAAGTAAGCTCAGGAAACCTGTTCCTTTTATACATAATCTTCTCTGTTATAGCCAAGAACATGAGCTTCTGCATGCTCTAAGCTTGTCTAACTGGTATTAAAGGGAAAAAAACCATACAAACAATACCAAAACAACTTAAATTTGGAAGGAAGGTGGAAGGCCTTGCTGCAACTTTCTGTAGGCCTAATAAAAGGATATGAGCTTTATCCAAGCAGATTGGAAAAAACACTTTTGGGGAGATAAGTGAATACAGCCAAGAGACTAATACTATAATGAGGCCATCAATTTGACCCTTTCAGTAAGACTCAAAGGATCAGAAAAATAGTCTCCTAAAAGTACTGACAGGTCTAAGCATCACAGTTCTTGTACATCTATCAAGATACCAAGTTACAGCAAATTTTTGTTTTGTACTTTGCTTCTGGGAGAGTAGTGATATATTACTAAAAGCTTAGTAAGAACTATTTTATGCAATATAACTGTCAAGATTCATCCTATTACTGAAAATAACCTGCAGACTCAAAGTAAGAACTGTATAGAAAACTGAGAAAAACCCACGTGGGGTAGTTTAGACTGTAGCGTTACTCAGTGTAACTCAAACTACTACCTTCTTGAAAGGCTGCTTAAGGGAACAGAGTCAGCGATGCTGAGAGAAAATGCTGGAAGTGTAACTTGAATCTGTAAGCTGTATTGGCATTCTGTGAATATTCTTTCTCTTGATTGCAGTAATTCAGGAATTTGGTAAGAAGACTATAAAATAAAATTGCTGGAAAACTTGGGGAGTAAGTTTTCAGGAGTTGTGTTCTCCATAAACTTGAGTTGCTTGAATGTAAATTTAAATGCTGTAAATTGCCATTTTTCTTTCCTGTGTGAGTGTAAATATTCTGCTTAGTCAAAACCTTAGGGATAAGTGATGATTCAGAAGTACAACTTAACTTTCTATTTCAGGAAAATCAAGCATGTCATCAAAAGTTAGAGTGAGTGGCTCTAGTACAAGCAGACTGGCCCTTGTCAGACCTACCAGAGTGTCATCTCTGCAGGCTGCCAATACTGAGAAATCCAGGAAGCAAGTGAGATCAGCTAGTATTCCCAAAATATCTAGTGCTGTAACCTCGGCTAAATCTTCATCTTCTGCAACGTCATCTGAGGCTGCAGGCAGTGGAATTCAGAGACTGAGCTCTGTTCCCAGTCTGCAGCAGCTGTGTCAGCAGAATAAAGATGGAAGTGCAACAAAAGGAAGCCAATGTCCAAAGCCCAAGGCTAGAGTTTTGTCTGTTTCCACAAGTCAAACTAAGGTTCCTCTGAAGACGCAAGGTAAGCACATACTTTATGTGACCTCTCTTCTAGCTTGCTTATTAAAAGCAAATGCTACCTTGAATGCTTGTTATTTGTTTCATTGCACTTTTGAAGGAATTAGTATTTTAACTGAAACTTATCTGTTATAAAATAAATACGAATCTGATAGCAGTTAACAAAACTTTTCTCTTTAGATGCGACACCAAACAAATTGGCACCAAAAGCAATGTCATCTCTTGAAATAACATTTTGTGGTACACCTGGAAGGTAAGTCTTAACTGAAAATTAAATTCCCTGGGGCATAATTCTTAGAATGCAACATGGTTGGGTGTTGCAACAGCCTTTAAAAGTTTGAACTTTATTGTCAATCCTTGAGACTCTCCAGGTTAGATGTGTTAATGCCTATTGGAATTGATTTAAAACAAACTAAACCCCACAACTAAACTAAACAACCTCTCCCACTCTATTCAGAAGGTTTTGTTTGCAGTGCTAAATAGACTAGAGTCATTCATAAAAGAATTCTGAGAAGTAAGGCCCTTACTATGCTGTGATTATCAACTTGAGGCTGATTGCTGTGCCCTTACTGACGGAAGGGAAATGGATTTCTATTGTTTGGAGCAATAGTTTTATTCAAACTGTTTCTAGAAGGTTTTGGCTAACGCATGTTCCTTTTCTAGTGCCATGGCAGCCAGCACTCCTATGAAAGCCTCAGAAGATAAGGCCTTTCAGAATTTTTGTTTTCCTGAGAGGCCTGCCTCCATGACTCCTGCCAGCCTGAAACCATCTGGCTTACCTACACCTGTCCGTCGGATCTCAGGATTCCCACCAGTGACCCCTAGGACTGTACCAGGAATGGCATTTTCTCCACATGCTGCATCTCTTCACAGAAGTTCCAGCTTTTCTACCAAAAAGACTCTTGCAGCTGGGTAATTCAGAAACCCTCATATATTAAATGAGTATTGTAGGCAAACTGTGTCTAAATTTTAATGATAACTCTCGGGTTTCAAGGACCTCTGCTAGACCTCTGCTAGAATGAAGCATTTAAGCATAGATGCTGTATAGGCCTAATAAAAATCTACCTTGTGACTAGTAAAATGCTGTAAGCCTTACTGAGGTGAGTCAATATCTAACATTAAAGAATTATAATTTTAATAGGAAGTTATTTGCATTTCTTGAGCTAGGGAACAACTTAAAACTTGTATCTGATGCTCTGAAAGCAGATTTTAGATGAAAACTACTTTGCTATCACCTTCTAATGAAGGAAAGTAGCTGATTAAAGTGCGTATTACTTTTAACTTTTGATTTATACTGTTATCAATGTTCTCTAAAATTACACTTTTTCTAAAGCAACAGTCAAAAAGCCAAGGATTTAGTTGACTGAACTTTAGTTTCTGAGCAGGTTTACCTATGTTTTTGTTAATTATATTTGTTTCCTGTGAAAGTAACATTGCCTTTTTCATATTATCAGCCCAGCATCTTCTGACAAGGGCCATACATATGTATGCAGGCTTGTTTTGTGGCAGAGGAACTGTATTAAAGCAGGAATGATTCATGGCTAGAAAATGGTGTCATGTTACTTAGGTCAAATGTCCCAAATAGTCTTTTCTCTCAAAGAGACAATTACTCTATCTACATTGAGTTTATCATACTAATTAGAATACAGCCTCTGGTCTTCCAGCTGGTGTCAGTACTTCCTCTCAAGCAGGGACTGAAGGGGGTTGCTCAGTGATATGCAATATCAATGCCTGCAAGTGTGAAGTTTAGGCTGCATGGATATGTCAATTAAGATTAAATTCGTCATCATCCTGAAGTCATTAAATCTTTTTCTTTTGCATGGGTAGGCTATACATTTATTGCAGCATGAAATATTTTGTATTTTGCAGGTAACTAGCATTCTTTTGGATGAAATATGGAAATCCTTTTGGTCATTAAAACTTGGGGTAAAAAAAAAAAAAGGAAAAAATGAGATTAGGGCATTGGCTTAGGTAGTTCATGTTGATTAAAGAACTCAACTATTGCTGATGTTCTTTTCCCTAGTTCTAAACAGAAACAAGAGAGTAAGACGCATATGTCTTCTTCAGAAGATGATGTATCTCCTCCACCTGTGCTACCTCTTGCTCTTACCTTCTCACCAGAAAAAACTTCTGAAGTAGTAGGAAATGAATTAAAAGAAGCTGAAGTACAAAATCAGCTGGCTGAAGAGAAACAACCTGAGGTAAATGACAATACATTTTTCTACAAAACTAAGTTAACTGCTTGAACCAAATTATTTGAACTATTATTTTCAAACAGAACACCCACTTTGGTACACATGAAGTTAAAATGGATTAGCTGTAACTGTGTGCACCCTCTAGTGCCTATTTTTAGCACTGAACATATGTTCAGTGTTTCTACTATGTTCCCATCTCAAAGCTGAACAGTCAGATACTTGCACATTTTATATTGAATTTCCACTTTGGAAAAAGTGCTGTGAAATCCTTGTGGATTTGATTAGAAATGCAGTGTCCCTGGGCAGGTGCTGTGGCAGCTGTACAGCCCTTTTGGGGATAAAAAAACCCAATAACCCAAAACGCTGCTGCGTAGCTATATTCAGTCTCCTAACAGGAGTGCAAATCTGGATACAATGAGGGAGAATTAAACCCCAAAGTCCACACAGCAGTACACTTAGGTAAGTGTTAAGTAATTATTTCAGTGAACACTTTTCTTCTCTCTCAGGAATGTGTTGGCTTCATGTTGAAAGCTGGCACTCCACAAGCATTAAGGAGATAGGCCTGAACTGGTAGTTCTGAAATATTAACCTGTCAAAGTGGTTATTGATTTACAAATACTCAGCTATAGAATAATCTGTAGATTAATTACTTGGTATTATTGTATTAGCATGTTCCTGGTTAGCTTACTTGGTGACACAAAGTATCTGTTAGATAATTGCTCAGTACAGGTATGGGGTAGTTAAACTGCACAAAAACATAACTGAAATGTGAAGCTCTACAGAGCAGTTTATATGGCTAAATAACATTTGCATAGTATTTGTAGTTAAGTAATTTAAATATTAAGAGTTATTAATCCTCTGTTTTAAATTTGAGTTAAAACAATTTTTCACTTAAAATCGATTTATGCCCCAACGAGCATGTCTCACTGTGTTTTTGCCATTGCTGGCACAGCAAGAGCTGACATTTTTGCACTGTGGGCAACCAGTCCTGCATGAAAAACACCCAAGTTGTAAATTAAGCCTGTCCTGTGATTATTACATCTATATAGATTGACTGCCTCAATGTTTATGGACGAAGCATGGTGAATAGAGGGGACAACCTGAACTATTTTTTCTTTTGAAGGCCTTACTGGTAGACATTGGAGTAGACAAGTTTCTCTCACAGACTTTTGAATGTGAAAATAGGCCTCTGATTGACCTTTCCAATACTCCTGAAGTGAACAAGATTATTTCTCCAAAGCCTGTATTCTCTGGGCAGATAAAGGTAAGATTTATTCAAATCTTCTGGTGCAAATATGTTAGCAGAAAAATGTCTACAGGCTGCATACCCTTGTCAGCAGAGCAGCTCCACAACACTGTAGGAACTATTTAAGATTAGCTGAATATGTGCAAGATGATATACATACTAAGGTCTTCTTAAGTAGTGCTCAGTGAGCAATCTGCAAACCGGAAAAGGAGGAGGATGTAGAAAGAACTTGGCACTTAAAGCAGTTGTTATAGAATTAAACTGTTCTGAAGCAGAATGTGAATGTTGCCTTCAGGAGAGTGGGTGTGCTTACTCCTGTTTGTCTCCTTTTGCACATCATCAGTTCTTGGCAGCAGCTCATTTTAATCCAAAAAGAAAGGTTGTCCCTATTGTTTAGCTCCTCTCCTAATCCCCTTTTCATTTCGGAGATGTCTATTGGAAACTACTCTTAATTTCACAAGCATTTCTGGGCAAGTGGTTTTTTATACATTATTGGCTTGAAGGTAGATGACTTTACATATTGTGAGAGGAATGGTGGTAGCTATGAGGATGTGGCCTTTGACAACAGATGTAATTGGGATCAATTTAATATCAAGTCCTTCAAAGTATGTCAGAAGAAGAGGCTTGCAGAAGTCTGACTTCCGGGGGCATGTTCAGAGGAGTTCAGAAGTGCTCTGCCCTGCCTTGGATGGCAATGTCACTTGAATATGCACAGCAGTGAAACTTGGAAAAGTCTTTTAGGCTTTTAAGGTAAGTATGGGCAATAACCACCTTGTGAGAACCTTGTGCTTGCCAAGGAATGAGCTTATGTTTAAAAAACCTCAACATAAAAGCTTGAGTGTGGTACTTGTATTCTGAATACTAAGAGGAACCCTAAACAAAAAAAAAGAGTACCCAGGAAGCCTGTTAATAGAAATTAAAGCTGCTTAGTATCTATGTACAAAAACTGACTACACTAACTAAATTTTATTGGTTTTCTTTCAGTTAATTGATCTGAGTTCGCCTCTTATCACTCTGAGTCCTGATGTAAACAAAGAAAATCTGGATTCCCCTCTACTCAAGTTCTGAGCTTGAACTGAAATGAAGAATTCTTGGCAACTGTGATCTTTTCTTAGGTGTTACTCTTCATTCACACAGGTTTTTTTGAAGATGGCTGTAGATTATCTGATGAACTGCATTAACACAGTAGAATTCTAATAGTCATGATATAGTCAGAGTCTGATAACAATTTTGTTCATGGATATGCTGCAATGGATGTATTTAAACTATGTTCCTCTACAGCAAAATGTTGGAAACCTGTCTTTATTTCCTACCAATTGTCCTTTGATTCCTTATCCCCTATGCATAATGAAATTTTAATTTAAAATAAATCAGTTGTTTACCAAACTGTTGTACAAAATAGCAGTGTTTTATTACAGACTTTGATTAGACTACTGTAGTGTTTCACTAACAAATGTTAATATGAAAGTAAAGCTTAGTGGACTTCAGAGTGGTGTAGCAAGTTTGGAAACAAGTATTTCATTATTGAATGCCAGTGTAATAAATCAACAGCACCACCTGAATTTGTGATGCAAAGGAGAAGGTAACAGCATGTTACTGCCAGATGGTTTAGTCTTAATACTTGCAGGTTAGATGAACTTTTTTCTCACTCGGAAAAGAATAGAAAAATACTTTCTTACTTGAATTTGCCACATCTGGAGACTTTACATACACGGAGGTGAATAGAAATGAAAATGCACTCAGTAGTACCTCATAAATGTTGAAGTGACAAGCCTGTCTTGGAGACTAGAGACTTCTGCTGTATATGTCCTAGCTTAATATATTTATGAAAGTTTGTCAGGAGATGGAAATCTCTTGACAATTAATACCAGTTGTTGGTATTAATTCAAGAAGAGAATTTGTCTTGGAGACAAAGGGTTTAAATAGGAAGAGGTGTTCAGAGGAGTTCGTCAAATATTTTGATGCTGAAAAAGTCGTCTGCCTTGGCTTTTATTTCAAGGTGCTTGCCTCCCTCAGCACAGCTGCCTGTTCAGTGGCTACTGCAGTGTCAAACTGTTCTCGCTGAAGGTCTTTTGTGAGATGTTGAAGATTCTTACCTGCTCCTGCCAAGTAGGAACCATAAAAATATGGAATTTGTATACTTGCTTTGGTTATTGCTTTCCTTCTTTAGATGAGCAAGAGAGCTTTTTCAACTGGAGCATTTATTAAAACTATTTGAGCCAGTGCTGTGCAGTTAAAAGCAATACTTGAACCAGTCTTTAAATGGATGAGAGAAATTAGTTTAGTTGCATATTTCTAAATTGAATCAGAGGGAGAAGTAAGAAAAAAACCCACTTTTTTTTAAAATAAGTGATGTGCTTATGATTTTATTTTTTGAAAAGATGTGTAAAGGGTTTTATGCCCTGAATTTCAAGGACTTGTAGGGAAGTCAAGCACTCTGTGCTCATTGAGAACTACATGTATGGTTTTGCAGGCAGCAGTCGTTAAATCCTGGGTTTCAGCGTGGACACGACAATTTACAAACACCATGAATCCTCTGCCAGTTGAAACTTGGGGGTTGGAGGGGGGGGGTCACTTGGCTGGCTGAAATACTTCCAGGATTCGCCATCTCTCTGGACTAGCCTAACTCTTCACAGCAGTTCCCACACCGAGTTAACACCCTGATGTGTCTTCACGCAAGAGCCACATTCCAATCTTCGAGGTACCAATCAGTTGCTCAAACAGCAGGAGCGCAGTTAGCACAGAAAGTCTGCCTGCAATAAACTTTGGCTTATGCAGTGATAATGGAAATCAAGCAGGCAAAGAGAGATGCAATGTTTTCTTCTGGATCTTCCTTTATCCAATTCAGCGCGCTGGGTCCTGGGGCTCAGGGGCAGTTGGGAGCGTGCGTTCGAGGGTTCTGGTCGGCCTGGTGCCGGGGGCGTGTTGTGGGCCAGAGAGCTGTTCGGCTTTTTCCACCGAACGAAGGAGCGAAGGGGAACCCCCCCGGGCGCCTTCCCCCCTCCGCTCGCGGAGCCGCC
>VZRE01010634.1:422300-583258 GCA_013396775.1 Cephalopterus ornatus
TGCTGCGCCGCCGAGGTGCGGGGCGTGCGGGGACGGGAGGGCCCCGGGGCCGCGCGCTGCTCGCGGGGGCCGCGCGTCCTCTCTCCGTCCTCTCTCCGTCCCCTCTGGGCCGGTCCCCGCGCTCACCCGCCGCCTCGGGCGGGGCGCCGCGGGGAGACGGGTGCTGACACAACATATCATCACGTTAGGCTGCCAGAAGAGGCTTGGTTTTAAGTTAGCTGTTTGCTACAGGAAAGAACACCGCTGTACAATAACTGTACTGTGAAGCTCATCAGGATGTTTGCTTAGCACGTGCTAATCGCATCATCTGAAGGAGGCAGTCAAGAAAGTCTTGAGAAACACAGGTTTTGGGTCTAGGCTGTAAGAATTGAACTTTTTAAGTGATTCTTACCTTCGTTTCATAGGCTACCAGGTGACAGGCGTGTTTATGAAGAACTGGGATCCCCTGGATGAACAGGGAGCTTGCTCCATTGACAGAGATTGCGAGGATGCTTACCGGGTTTGCCAGAAGCTCGATATCCCCTTTCACCAGGTTTCCTACGTGAAGGAATACTGGAATGAAGTATTCAGGTAGAAACACATTTACAGTAGATGGTCTTTCAGTATTTTAGTGTGGTACTGTGATATGGTGAAAAGCAAGAGTGGACAGATAATGGGCAATGGCAGTGCATTGCAGTATTATCAGTGCTAAGAGGAAGTCCTGAAGCCTGTAAAATATTGGAGGAAATGTTTTCTCTCTGATTTGTATTTAGGGTCATAATTTATATCCTGGTTCTAGTATGTTATTTTTTGAATCAGTAGAAGATTTCTCCCTAATTGTGAGGGTGTAGCAATTGATTTGTTCCAGCTCGTGTCTTTAGCTACCCATGTACTGGCCCAACCTTATTGCAACTTGAAAAAAAATATTTAATAGGGTGCTATTATTTATTATTGTCCGTGTGTGTAACTTAGGCAGTGCATTTTACATAATGTATCCTGAATCCAGTTTACCACAAAATGGTCATGAGCTAGCCTTGCTTCTTTAAACTATGACAAAATTGTTTAGACTCTAAAGGGAGTGCTCAGATTTTCTGTGAATTTGTTGCACTGCAAGGGAAGTTCCGCATTGGAAAAGCTGAGAGTTTTTCATGGGGGAAAGGATAAGAAGGGACACAGCATATTGGTATAACAGCATAATCGATCTTTATGCACTGAACATAAGAACATAGAAGTTGTTCCCCGATCTTCATCATTCCCGTTTAAGTAGTGCTGTTATTACTGAGGAATAACTTCTACTGCATGTTGAAATGACATCAAGCTGAGCACCAAACCTTTGGGCAGTCTGAAGAAAATAGGACAGCCCTGTCCTGAGAAAGTTCACTCCATTTTTCCTCTTTCGGTGTGAGAGAATGAATAAGTGTTATCAAACTTCTTGATTGGGGTGTCCATAGATGAACAAAAGTTCACAGAAGTTCAGCTTTGTTTTTGCTTCTCACCATTTATTAATACAGTGTTTCCAAACATTCTGTTACAAGTGTCTTTGTTTCAGAATCCTTTTCTCTTTACTGTTATCAATGACTTTAAATTTACTCCTCTGGATCTCTCTTTAAAGGGTCATTCATCATAAAACAGCTTTTATCACGAGAACTATTCCAGGTTTTGTCTTTTCCATGGTTTGTGCAAAGCCTTTTCCAGATCTTTACATCAGAGAGAGATCCAGTAGGCATCCTCCATTGCCCTTTCTCTAGTTTTGTGCTTTACTAGAGGGCTCTGAACTAATGTGAACTGGCTTCATGTTGAGCCCTTTCTAAAACTCCCAGTGTTCCATAAGAGTTTTGGTGCTGAGCCAACAAGAGAGAGGCAGCTCTGGGTGGACCCAGGTGATTTAATTATTAGTATGAGTTGTTGAATTCAGAACGTCTAAAAAAGGAGTTAGACAAAATAAAGCACATGTTACTTTATTTCCTGTTTATTGATGTAATGTATAACACAGTAAGGAAGAAGCAATTGATTCTATTCCAGGTGGTGAAAAGTAAAACCAAATACTAGGATTGCCGTTGTTCTTTTAAATCCAGTCTGTGCCCTCATTTCCTCTTGATTTCAGTGGCTACTGAGGACAAGCAAAATAATGCAATGATTAGACCTTTTGATATCTCAGGGCATTGCTGTATGCTGGTTTAATTGCATTAGTTATTGTTTCAATGTTTTCAAGCAAATAATGGTAAGTACTTTAATTATGCAGCGGTGTAAAACTACAGTGTAACTTTGAGAAACTTTGAATTTCTAGAAGGAAAGAAAAAGGACAGGAAAAAGTATGTAAAATTAAGGCCCATGACTAACTGGTTATGGTGACATTATTGCAGATGAAGTTACTGTCTGTTCAGCTGAGACACAGTAACTCCTGGTGTGTACTGCACCACATTGCCCTTTGAAAAATTAAATAGGGTCATTTAATTCTGAAAGTAAGTGTTTCGTAAGAGATGAGTAGGATATGTGCAGTGGGCAGCCATGTCTGCACTGAGGGAGTATTAATTTAATAAAGCAAGGTTACAATATCGTAAGTGATTGTTTGACCCTGTTCTCAGTGCGCTTTGGAGGAAATCTTCCAAGCATTGTTTTTTTGCAGGTTAAAATCTAATGGTTATTTTATTTCTGACATAAAATGCTTACTGTGACTGGGACTCAGCTTCTCATGTTTAAACAGATTGTCCAATCTCAGAGTATTATGCATGTTAATGATGTTGATAGACATTTGACTCTTTATTTTACAGTGACCTCTTAAAAGAGTATGAATTGGGAAGGACGCCTAATCCTGATATTGTGTGTAACAAGCACATCAAATTCAACTACTTTCTGCATTATGCTATGGATAACCTTGGTAAGGAATTTTGAAGTGTGTCAGTACAGAGTGTGTGCCCTGGAAATGCTTAAAGGATACAAACTCTTTAAAAGGTGGGGGAAAACGTGAGTTTGTGTGCATGCCGTAACTCTGTGGCAGTATTTCAATAATTGCAAAGTAATTTGGTTTAAATTTGCTTTTACAAATAGAATCATAGAATGGTTCGGGTTGGAAGGGACCTTTAAAGATCATCTAGTCCAATCCCCCTGTCCTGGGCAGGGACATCTTTCACTGGATTAGGTTGCTCATGTGTAGGAACAGATTTAATTCAGGGACATGGTTGACCTGACCATTAAGTTTTACATTCTTAGGTGGTCCTTAAAGCACAAAAGCACAAGTACTGGCATGCTGGTGAATATTTTACATTATTTAAATAGCAGGACTACAGTTATTGTCAGTGTAAGACTCCTCTATAGGTTTTCTTCTTTCATTGCTTTCTGCCTTTCTTACTGGATGTTTGCAATCCTGTTTTGGACTGTGATTTTCAAATACATGCCTTTGTGTTTTGTTTGGCTTTTTTTTTCCCTTGATAGGAGCAGATGCAATTGCTACTGGGCATTATGCTAGGACCTCCTTAGAGGATGAGGAAGTGTTTCAACAGAAACATGTTAAAAGACCACAGAGGCTTTTCAGAAACCGTTTTGAAGTTAGAAATAGTAAGTGGTGTCTTCATTTAATGTTTCATCCTCGATACAAAGAAGAAATTAAAACTACATTTGATGTCACAGAATCAGGGATGTTTGTTACCTTACACAAAATGACTACCAGTTAAACCCCAGCCTTTGTAGAAGGTTGGTTGTGTGAAATAGGATATTTACGTTACTGAAGATGACCCTGACCTGTCAAGTATTACATTTTCTGTTTTAAGAGCCAGATGAATGTCTGATGTGCAAGTGAGAAGCATGCCATACCCAAAGGGAAAGAAATTTGCAAACTATCACTATGCAAAGCTGCCATGGTGATGTTTTTGTGTTACAGGTTCCCTACTTTCATTTATTTGTTCTGGACTTAAAGAGGTTTATTTGTTTCTTTGTTTTAATTTTATTCTGGAAAGTTGAAATGGCCCCAGCACAACCAACATTACAACTATACATGTGATCCAACTATACATGTTACAGACTGTGATTCACAGTTGTAGTATTCTGTGATGTTCTAAACAGTCTTCTTTACCTTGTTACTGAGATTTTGTATTACTAGTTGTGACTGAACTATTGGCTTGTAGTTTGTGTTCATTTGAATCAAGAAACACATAAGTAGTGTCTGTACAACAGCAGAGCTCTTCACTTTTAAAGGGAGTGGACAGAATGTGACTGAAAAACTCTAATTTTATTTGATCAGGGCAATCAGAAGAATCTTTTTTAAAGAAAAAAGTCAAGCTCTCATCTTTGAGCATTGGGAATAACTCCACTGATTGTTCAAATCATTGATTTATAGCGAGGAGATTTCAGGGCAAAACAGTGTCTTTTTGAGGAACAGTATACTCTAAGGTATTCTAATCTTCATTCTCTCTTTCACATAAAATGTGAAAATGGTTTTCATTTTTTTGTGTTGTTGATGTCCTTTCCAGTGACACATGCGCTGTTGCAGTAGATGAGAGTGTAAGACTTTGTAATATTCTGCACAGTACAAAATCTGAATATTTCTAGATCTTTTCAGTGGTGAGAAAATACCCAAACATTTTCAGTTAGATTTTGAAAAACTTCTAAAATACTGTCTTTAACATATATTTGGAAATGATAAAACTAAAATGTTGATTGTCAAAATACTAAAGGAAGTTGGACTATTAATAGTTATTATGTTGAGATGCTTTATGTGTTTCACTTTGCAGCTGTGAAACTCCTTCAAGGGGCTGACCTCTTTAAGGATCAGACCTTCTTTCTAAGTCAGATCTCACAGGATGCTTTGAGGAAAACAATTTTCCCTTTAGGGGATTTAACAAAAGGTTTTGTAAAGAAGATAGCAGCAGAACATGACCTTCATCATGTGCTAAAGAAAAAAGAGGCATGGTAACACTTAAACTCTTTTGATTTGTATTTCTCTCTAAATCAGACTTTCCTGAACTTTTTGAACTTTAATCTGTGACAATTTGTCTGTTTCTGAGCACCATAATAGAATAGGTTGAGAAGCATTTTTCATTGCTGGCTACTTCCTTAAAAGTACTTTTATGAGTTTGTGGTTAGTTGTGGATTTTAGCTTGCAGATATTTTGTCTGCTATTGTATCTCAGAAGAACTAAGGTGAAGGTGAATGTGTAGGATGCTGTGAGCCTAAAGGAAAGCATCCTCTGTCACAGCAGTGGAGAAGCCTTTGGTCTTTACTCTCTGTATCTTTTAAAGGCTTCCTCACTGTAATTGTTTTTCACTATGTCTTTAGAAATTGGATGACACTGTTTTTCCACAGTTACTTTTAACAAAAAAAGTTATGTTTCTCTGAGAAATAACACTTCATGAGTCGATCTTAAAAAAATGTAGTGGAGGCAGTAGTTTTATTGCTAATGCTTGATTGCTTTTCATGTTTATGTTAATCCTCTGTAAATGGGTATTTCAAGAATGTAGGCAGTAACTGAAAGGAAAAGGAAAACCTATTTGTTTTTGAAAGTTTTTTTTTTAAGAGATAGACCATTACTGTATCATTTTGCTATTTTTGTGCTTAAATATGAAAGAGACTCCTGTTTTTAATATACGCACAATACAATCACCAAGGTTAATGCATTTATTTATTGATCATGTGTTCTATTTCCTATTATTTCTGTCATTTTCTGAGAGCTTACAGCTCTCAGTGATACTGTATAGAATTAGTTTACCTGTGTTGCAGCAGATGTGATTTTGTTTATGAGATGCCTAGGATAGTTTGGGATACATGGAGGGGGAAAAACCCCATCTTGGACATATCATTAGTAGGTATTATTTCAGATGTTTTTCTCTGCTTTTATGGATTCAATTCCATGTTTCCTTTTCAGAGTATGGGAGTCTGTTTCATTGGTGAAAGAAACTTTGAAAATTTCCTTCTTGAGGTGAGCAGCACTAAATCTGTGACAATCTTTGTTTTGTTCTGGGGTTCAGTTTTTATAAAACATCCCCAGCAGTTTGTGGCCCACAGTGAGTAGCGATGTCCCATCTCCCTTTGAAGTGCCAGGCCTAGGCACAAGCTCACACCAACAGCCTGTAGGAAGTATCTTGCCTCTCCACCAGCAAACATTCGCTCACTTTCTGTAGCAAAAGGAGTGAACATGCACTTCTTTGTGTGCCAGGCTCTGAGAAATGGTTGGGATGTGAGTGGGGCAAATGGCTGAATCCTGCTGTCCCCTGCCGTGTGTGAGAATGGGGGAGTGAAGCCTAGAATTATTTCTGAAAGGGATTGCTCTTCCTACTTTTCTCTCTAGAGCAGCATCAAGGAAAAGTCTGTAAGCTGTTTGGGCAGAGTTTGCTTCTTGAAAAGCTATTTTTCAGCTTCAAGAGAATGTAGTGATGGAATCTGAAATATGCTGTGAGGTTTTCTTGGGCCATCTTGTGACTTACCTCTTCCTCTTTTGTAGTATTTGGAACCTCAACCAGGTAACTTTGTTTCCATTGAAGATAAGAAGGTGATGGGAACACACAAAGGTAATTGGCTAACCCACCTTAATAGCTTCCTTTTAGTTAAACGGAACAATACTGCTTATATTTAGAGACACAAATTTTGTGAAATTCCAGAGAAATCTACAGGTTTTCCCAGTTTGTGGAAAACTTGCTTTACACAATAATACAGCTTTGAATTACAACTGATTATTGATTGATTATTCCATGTTTCAAGAAAGTAAATGATAATTATTAGGGTTACTCTGTTAATACTGATTGTTATTTTAATACCAAGAGACCATTGTTCACTTATTTCTTTCAAAATGACTGTGCTTCAGTTCCAGGTTCTTTAGTACCTAAACTTTGCAGAAAAAATGCACCATGCACCTCAGTGATGCTCAGCAGGATATCACCAAATGTGGTCATTTTCTTTTCTTTCCTTTTCTCCTGTGTGTCCTTTCTTTGCTGTCCTCAGTTTGAGCTGCCACAACTGAGCTCCTCTCCCAAGTAATTTATGGTAGTAGGATGTTGCACTGGTGCATAAAAGTAAGGGAAACTGGCAAGACTGAATGGTAGCAAAACCACAAATTGAAGCTGAAATAAATGTTTTTCTTTTATAAAACCTAAGAATACCACAGTTGAAATGGAGTAGTGTGAAATCACGTGCTTCAGGTGCGGATGAAAACTTTCAAGTAAATGTTAATTTAGGTCATAATTCGCCCACTTCTCTAAGACAGCTTGGTTTGTTATTCTTTGTTTAGTGGTAAAGTTTTGGGAAAATGATTTTAATGTGTTTTTCTGAAAGTAAAAGATTAAAAGTTGCTAGCAGCTTTCTATTTTCATCTTTCCTTAGGTTGGTTCCTCTACACAATAGGCCAGAGGGCTCGGCTGGCAGGCCTCCAAGAAGCTTGGTTTGTTGTAGACAAAGATGTCAGCACTAGAGATGTCTATGTGGTGAGTTAAAACACTGGTGTTGCAAATGACTAATGCAAGCAATTTTGTGTCTGCTGCTCTATGGAATGTGATCCTGAGCTGGGCAGAATTCTTGGCTTTTCTCTTGGGGGAAACAAGAACCAACTAGTGTAGCATCAGCCGATGTGAAACATCTTATCTAGAGGGGCTTTTCTTGAGGAGCAAGTTGGTTTAGATTTTGGCATAGAACTTTTCCACATACAAAGGGCAAATACTGAAAAGAATGAGCCAGTCTACTGAGCTCTCATTTTCTACTCTAAAGCACGAGGGTTTTGTCGTAGTTAGTATGATAATAACTTCTATAAAATTATAAAAGTTTTTGTAATAGGGTTTATAAAAGGTGTAATATCTTTGTTTATGTATTGCTGTTTTGCTAATAAAAGAATTAGTAGCCAGTAATACAGTTTTATCATTTTGAAAACTGAGGCAGAATATATATAATACTGCAAATAATTGGTGTGTTAATGGCTAATCATATGAGATGACTTGGAGTTCTGCAGCTTGCTAGCATTGTAACTGTTTCTTGCTGTTGTTATTCTTATCTGATACTGATGTGATTATAATGAAGGTGTTCTGCTACTTGTTGATGTGCCAGTGGTGGTGGGAGACCATAAACAAATGAGAATTTGCCCTACAGTAAGGGAGTGTGTGTGCAACACTGTTGTTGGGGGTGTGTTCATTTGGGAAATTGGAGAAGAAGGAGGTAGCATCTTGTTGAGATAAGAGAAAGGAGGACAGTAGGCTTCTTAACACAGCCTGAAGAAGGCAGAAATATGATTGGAGGGAAAAGAATACAAGAAGTGACATGACTTTGAGATGCAGAAGACTGACAAATAATTCAGACTTACTTTAGCCTACTTTACGTGCTAATAAATGCTTGCTTTCTTGCTCATTTTGCCTTCATTTTGATATGGCTTGATGCTTCCTCTGTATTTCATGCTTTACAAGTTATACACTCTGGCAAAAACATCAGCATTAAATAAACATGTTTTAAGGCACCATCAAGAGACCACCCTGCTCTGTACAGAGACCTGCTGCGGACAAACCGAGTGCACTGGATAGCAGAGGAACCTCCAGCAGAGCTTGTTAGAGAGAAAATGATGGAATGTCATTTCAGGTTTCGGCACCAGATGGCACTGGGTAATCAAACCTTGTTTTATTTTTTCTTTTGCTTGGTTTGCTAAACACTGGTTGTGTGTTAATGTAGTTTTGCAGAAATTGTTGAAATGTTTTAGCTTGTCTTTCTGTTTCTGTAGTGTCTTATAAAACAGTATCTTGACTTAGATCTGTTTAGCCTAGTTATGAAGGTTTTTTAATGTGAACATAAGGATTAACTGTCAGGTGTTTGGTCATTTTCTGCCCAGTGCCTTGTGTCCTGACTCTAAACCAAGATGGGAGTGTGTGGGTAACGCTAGTGAAGCCAGCAAGAGCTATCACGCCTGGACAGGTAAGTTATTAGAAGTAGTTTTCTGTCCTTTTTTGTGTTTTAGCTGATCTGGCTAATAAAATAGAGTAGCTTTCTTATTAGCTGGAGTAATTAATTTATTATTTAAATTATTGTTTTGTGTGTTTTAGGGTTTTTTTACGATTTAGTCAGGCTAAATGAATGTGCTCACTACTCAGCAGGTCTTGCAGAGCCTTGAGTTGGTCACCATGCTGTTTGCAGCTGCTAAAAAGACTCTCCCTGTGTGTGTCTCCTAGTTTGCCGTGTTCTACAAGGGTGACGAGTGCCTGGGCAGTGGGAAGATCCTGAGGATGGGCCCATCCGTGTATACCATGCAACAGGGCAAAAACCGAGGGGACAATCCAAAGAAGGAGGAGATTGACAAAATAGAACCAGCAACGTAACACATGGCATTGTTTATTGAAGGACTTTGGAGAATTTGCTGCCTGAGAATAATAAAAACTATAATAAATGTGGCTTCTTTTGATCCCTGTGTTCTTAAGGCCAGTTGACTGTAGAGTCCCAGCTCTAGACTGTTAGCGCTGAATGAGTTTAAAACTAAAGCCAGTGCAGTGCAATTTTGCTGGGCTGTGTGGTGCTGTTTATGTTAATACATAGCAAGGGATGTCTTAAATTGTTAACTATAATAGTAGCTACACATGCAAGAATTTTAAGATAAAAATCATATCTGAAATCATAAATATCTCTTTTGCTGAAATGAAATGCCTTTTTTTCCCCTTATTTAAAGGTACCTGTCCCTAGTAAAGTACATACGTTGTTTTACACTAAATGTATGTTTGTGCTTTGAACTGAGGAAAAGGAGTGAAAGGTGTTCAAATTCAGCATTTTGAATTAACTCCAAGCAAGAGATATTTATCTTTCATTTTATATAGTTTTATAAGAAATGCTTTGGATTCTTAAACTGTATTAAGTTGTTTTTTCACGTGTTTACATAAATCAGAATTACAAATCTTAGGGACTTAAAAACAGTCTGGAATGTTAAATGTTTTCACACAACTGACTGTTAACTGTTGAAGGCTGAGGCTGTTTGGTTTGTCCCCTGGAGAAAAGAGTGCATCGTTGTGCTTGAGAAAAATGCAAATTCAAAGGAATTTCCTTACTGTGTATCTAGCTTAATATAGACCTGATAATAATTGGATCTTGCCATATCTCAAAATGGAGTGGTATTAGGAAGAGCTGAATACCCCACCAAATTATCTATGTTCATAAGGATTGAGTGCATATTGAGGACACCCTAAGCTTATAATAAAACTTCATTACAGCAAGTCAACAAAAATGAATTCCTGTCTTTTAACATGGTAACTGTCTCCAAAGTACAGCTCTGCAGGAGCAGGACTTTCCAGGTGGGTGTAGAATTTTGAGGTTTACATCCACTCTGGGCAGCAGGAAAGCTGTAGCGTGAATAGATCTTTTCAGCAGACCTGAAGGCTTGGATTACCCATACATCGTTTTATGTTGTCGTGGTATCTTCTAAGAATTCCTTTTGTTTCCTCTGCTAAGAAAATTAAAAGGGGGAGAAGACTTTTCAATGTCTACCTTCTTTCTGGTCTGGCAAAGTTAAACACAGTTCAGGGAGCCCTATGGTAAAAACCTAGACTGTTAAAATCTTACTTGGCATTACAGTAGATCTGCTTGAGAGGGGAAAACCATTCTTTTACACTGGTGCCAAAATCAATTAAATCTAGAGTCTTTCTTTAGATCTACTGTCCATCCATGCGCAGGTTAACAGAACGATTCATGCTTCATGTCAACTCCTGATTTGTATTAGGTTAGTTGTTATGGGTCCTGTTCATGACTTTTAAGTGGTTTTATGTGGTTACATTGCAAAATGTAGAATTGATTACTGAAGGAGTTAATGTTCCATGTTGTCCTCATCTGAGTTTTGCCGCAAATGTCCCAACAAATGTTTTGTGTTTTACTAGTGTGGTTGATATTACTGTGTCATCTCACAATGTGCTCTGGTAGAGATAGGTTCAACTGTGAGGACATGAAAAAGGACACCTGTGACTCCTGGATTTATTAAGGTGTCTGCAAGATTAGTTCTCAGAGCTGCCTAAAACTGTCTGCTTCTGGGCCTTCCCAAACCCACTGAAACATGTCAGCCTGGAGACGCTGTGGTACCAAACTCTGCCTGAAGCTCAGGTTGGAGGAACCAAGATCCATACAACTGGTTCCTATCACCCTGGGGTTAAACTCAGTTGCTCTTAAACAGTCTTCTGAACCTGGTCTGAATATGCTTTCTAGGCAAAAAAACTTGTTGGATTTGGATAGGCTTTGCAAATGCTTTTAGAACAACAACGAAATCACACAGTAATTTTGATAAATTTGCTATTTTTTTCAAGAAAATGTTCATCCGGCCCAATAGGCTCAGTAGTTACTTGTGGTTTCCTGGGTTTGAGCATTGCTTCAGTGATGGGTGGAGCTGCTAAGTGGTTTGAGCTCTGTTGTACTGCCTGAGTGAAGAGCTGCTCACTATGAGGACACTGAGAAGGCACCTCACTCCAAGAATGGTTCTTTTATGCAGGAGAATGTGTTCCCTGCAGCCTGAATGTGTTTCTATAACGTTTGAGGAGAAAAAGACTTTTGTCACCATTCCTCAGCTCTTTCTTTTTTTTTCTATTTTCTTTTTCTCTCTATCAGATGGGCTCTCTTTTTATAAATCCCATTCTGAGGACAAGTTTTCCTGGTATATTATCCCTGGGATGGCTTTGCTGCTGAATTGCTGTACAGTCCCTGGTGCATCCCAAGCCTAGTGCATTCAGTACGCTCGCTTGGCCTCAGGCACTGTCGGTGCAGCAATTTTAAGTGCTTTTAACACTGTTATGGTGAATTTAGGAGTTCTGGTAACTAGTTCCCAGGTTTGCTGAGAGCCACTGAGCCAGTGTCTCATAGCAGGAAAGGGTGGCTATGTCCTTCTTGTAGCAGAGCTGGCATGGGATGCAATAAATATCTGCTACAGCTCCTGCAGGACAGAGGCTTTTTACGTATGCTCTGCTTCCTTCTTTTTGTTTAAGCATCCTTTACGTTGGATAGAATAGCAATCCAGGATGGCTAATCCAGAAATTCGTAAGTTAGCACGCTGCTCTTCAGTAGAAACCTCTCTAGCAATGGTCTTCATTCACTTTGATTTTTATTATCAGAGCTGAATGTCATGGTTCTGCTGAAGAATCCCCATCTGGTGTAGAGGTGAGTATGGGCAACGTTTGGTTAGTACAGACTCATTTTCTGAGAGGAGTGGAGGCTGCTTCTCAGCTTCTGTGCAGCACAGCCTCTTGCTGTGGTGATAAGCAAAGACCTTTGACATCATGAAGCGATTGCTGCTGTTGTTCCCAGTGAACCTCAGCATACTGCTGGGAGCTAGGAATTAGTGGGCATTGGTGAAACTCAAATGGCAAATAGCTTCTTGCATGGGATGTTTCACAACAGGTTGCACATGTCCAGCAACTCAACACTTGCGTGTTTAAACCAGCATTTCCAAATAGCTTGTACTGTCCAGAGGGGTTGGTACATTTCTCTTTCCATCCCATGTGCTTCTCCTGGATAAGGGTCTCAGCTACTGACCTGCTGAATGAGATCTCAGATGTAGCGTCTTTGGTCAGGGGAATTTCATTCTGTCCTGCATGGGTACACAGTTTTCCAGGGACATCTGGCAGAGCAGCCTATAGAGGCACATTTCTACTGGTGGAGCTGGCTGTTACCTGCAAGATGAGCAGCACCATCACCATTTCTGACTGTGATAGTAACAAGCGTGTTGTTTCTGTAACACCAGTCTTCTCAAAACCAGTATGCAGTAGTGCTGAGAGCAGTGCCTGAATCCCATGCGCCAGCCTGCCCCAGGGTTTGCAGCCTGCCCCGGCCTGACCCACAATGGTTGTGAAAATGCACACGGGCATGGCTAAATCAACTTGGAAACAGAAATGAAAGAGTGAGGTGAGAGCAGAGGTTGGCACTGGGATCAGGCAGCCATGCTTCATACAAGGGACCATCACTGATGCCATCGCTCACACAGCCTTTGCCAAGGCTGGACTTTGGCCAAGCTTAGGTTTAAACTGGGTAAGAGCAATCTGACTGGCAGGTGAATTTTTATTTTTTTTTATTCTATTACAGAAGGTTAGCATCAACATGCTTTTTAAAATTAACTGGCTTTTCACTTTTTGTGTCATTTTTCTGCCACTTTGGGCAACAAATTGCAAGCAGGTTATTTCAAGTTGTCATTAAGCTCTTCAGGTCTTGAAATACTTGGTTTCAAAGACTCACATGAATAACTACTTAGAAAAGGATTTTTCCCTTCCAAAGCAGAGAACGTGATAACAAGATTAGGATCATGTAACTGAAAAACCACGACTTGTGTGAGCTAAGGCTGGCACAGAACTGAAATCTCTGTTGTGCCCTGTGAATATGTTTGAAACCTGTGTTGCTGAATGTATAATGGCTGAAAAATTGCACTCCGAGTGCAGTTTTATTCCAGAAGTGCTTGTGTAAAACTTAATTGCATTCCTAAGTTTGCTTCTTCTTGGCGGTGTTCCTGCCCCAGCTGGTGCTGCAGAGCTGGAGGACAGGGCTGTCCACATGCAAGGAGAGCAGGCTGGTCCTCTGTACTGTTCTGTTTCCACCTGAATAGGATCTTTGGAGCGCTGAGATGTTGTACAGGCATGGTGAAGGGCCTCATTCACACTATGGCAGCACAGTATTTCTAGTGCAGCAGTAAAAGCATTGGCTCTTAATGTTCAGGTTGGCTTTTAGGACCAAGAGAATCTTTCATTCTCCCGCTTCAAAATCAGGTGTTCATGTGCTTTAGCTGCAAACCACAGGGAACAAAGCTGATGTTTTTATAAAGCTTTCCCCCCACACACACTCCTTTTTAGAATAGAATTATCTTTTCAGCATACTTACAAGCAAAAGAGTAACAATTTTTTGGATGCAACATTTAAATTCATACATATATATACATATATTACAATTCATCCCTATGGTCAAGGCTGAGCTCTCCCTAGAAGCTGGGAGATGACTGCGTGCAGCCTCCTGTGCAGACTTGCCCCTGCAGGCAATGAGATGGGACTGAAGATTCTCAGTGCAGCTTTCACTGCCTGGAGTGGAACATCAGGGTCATGCTGTTACAGAGTTTTTAGAGTTTAGGATACTACTTCACCTTTCGCCTTTGTGCCCAAACCACAATTTTCAAACCTCTTTCTCCCAAAGAACCTTTCAGCTTGGAGACTTCAGCACCGAAAGGTCCAGCAAGGGTCTCTGCTGCCCGTTCTTTGCGCAGAATGGTGTCGGGTTCTGCAGCCAGGGACAGTAAAATGAGCTTCAAAGGGATCTCAGTGCCACCAAAGAGCCTCGGGTCAGGCCATGGGAGCATGCAACGCCGTCTGCTCTGCAGCCATGCCTTCTGCCAGCTGGATCCCCTTCAGAAGATGGAGCACATGATATGGAGAGTGCACAGCAAAGTGAGTTTTCTGGCTGCTCTCCATAAGCATGTGACTCCCTTATCAGTCACATTTCTGGTACTGTCCAAAGAAAAGAAAAGGCTGAGGTGTTGTCACAGCTCTGAGCCGGTCTCGGTGGGAACTGCCACCAGAGATCACAGAATCATCAAGGTTGGAAGAGACCTTCAAGATCATCTAGTCCAACTGTCCACACTGCACCACTATAATCTCCCCTGAACCATATCCCCCGGTGCCACATCCAGACGCCTCTTGAACACTTCCAGAGATGATGACTCTGCCCCCTCCCTAGGCAACTTATTCCAATGCCTAACCATTCTTTCAGTGAAATTTTTTTTTCTAGCAAGATGAAGCCCTTCCATCTCCTGCCTGCTAGTCTTGATACTGAAGAGCACCTCTGGAGGTCTGGTGAGCTTGAAGCCAGGCAGAAGTTTCTGAAGGCAAGAGACTGTTCAAGGGAACAGCTCGTGTGGAGTGAGGCTACAGTGAAAACACTGTGTGGGGGCTGAGGAGCTGGAGCCAACTGATCTGCCAGTAAGGATAAGCATGGATCAGAGAAAGTCAGGTTGCAACTGAGTATTTCTTGGAATGCCTTAGATGGTGGTTCTTTAAACAAATCCTGATTGTTTCATTTCTCAAGCAAAGAAAGGCCAATAGCCCTGACTACTACCAAGGCCAAAAAGCCCCCCAAATCTTAACAGGTAAGCAAATGGCAAAGCAAATTCTTGCATATTCCATGCACAAAAAGGAGAAAAATGGGTGAGGGAGTAGTTCCTGGCCTTCTGGACTGGAAAATGGGTGTGTTATGATCATCCTTGCAGCATGCACAGTTGGGAGATGATGGTGAGAGTAGATGAAGAGGATGTCTGACTGATGAGGAACATACTGGCAGCCACGCATAGGTTGTGAATAGAATTTTAAAAATGCTTCCTCTGCATTTATATGTATTTACATGCTTTAATGAATTGAACAAAATGAAATTATCTATGATAAATGGAATAATCACACAAATGTGGCACACCCTGATGATGCAGGGAAGTGAGGTGTTATTTCCAGATTTAGCACCAGGAGGCACCAGGACATCACATTCATCCCTCCCGGCTGTGGACAACATTGTTGGGAGATGGTGACCATAGCAAGGGCAATTAACACAGCCATAATTGTGACTTTTTCCTGATTTTTCTAGACTCCTACTGAGTCATTACCTTGGAGGAATTGCCTCTCGGTGGGTTTGCTCACGGCAGGGATAAAGCCACCCAGTCATTTTAGCACACCAATGAGCCAGCTGAAGAGCAGCACCTTTTAAGAGCCCAACTCCCATCCGGGCTGAGCAGCAACCATGGTACTAGTCAGGTGAGTGACAGCCCCAGCAGCAGGGAAAACACACTTTTTACACTGACACAGTTCCTGTCCTGCCTGCCCTCCATCTCTTGCGCTGGGCTGTGCTGGTCATTAGCTTTCCTGGTCGCTCTTGAACTTCCTCTGGCTCTTGAATGGCTGGAGGCAAAGGGAGATTTATTTTTTCTTTGGAGAACCAAGACAAGACTCTTCCACTTATTTGAATGTGTGAGGGTTCTGATGAACACTAACTTTTGGGTTTGGTTTGCTGAATCTCTGGGATATTTTTCATTTCTAAGATGTCTTGTATACTACTAAAGGTATAGCATGAGCTAGAGGGACTTGAGAATGCAAAAAGCTAATGGACTCCTTATTCTATGCAGTTTTCCAGCATATAGATTAATTTCTTCAATACAAAAGAGCTTTCAACTCACTTTGCAAGTTTTAAGGTCCTAGAAGCAATGAAATACATGGAGAGATACCCCTTAAACAGACCCTACCTGGAGAAATGAAGTTTTTCCAAGAGGCTGCCATACTCTGGACTTCGATAATTCAGTGGCACTGTTCCCATTCAGTAGCACCATCTTTTGAGGATGCTCCCAGGAAAACACCAGTCTTGTAATTACAGCACATCAGTCTCTATAGGGAAAAGCAACAGAGGACCTACTTCCAGTAAGAAGATTAATTAAAAGTGACCTGAATACTTTGTCCTGCATTTCTCCAGAAGTGCTGTGGGGGCTCATGACAGAAATTCCTCTGGTGCTTTGTATTCCTGCAGAGCTCCTGGGTTTGTATCTCTGGGGTAGCTGTGAAGTGGACGCAGTCTGCAGGCAGTGTTGGTGGCAGATCTTACCCCGCAGTTCTGGCTGGTTGTCTCAAAAACCTTCAAGTTGGACTCCTAGACAAATGCTGAATTCTTCCTTTTCTCTAAGATTTCCCCAGGTAGGAAAGACACTCAGCCATAAGTAGCATTGACTTCATGGGAACCGGCTCTTTTATCGCTTTGTGCATCCAGTTCTCTTTTGTTTTCAATGAAATTTGGGCAGAACACAGAAGGGTTCACCCATGTCCTCGGGAGGAGGGAAGATGCCCCATGTGCTCCTCTCCCATGTAGAGATTTCTTCTCCTGTCTCCCAGTCTGCTGTGTCCTCCAGGGTTGATGAACACAAGCACAGCAGGAAAATCCTGGGCTGTGCCCACCACAACACAGGAGGAGAGACTGAGTGAGAACCAATGATAGAACATTTCTTCTCTTATTTGAAGGACTTCAGCGAAATTTGCATCTAAATAAAGGACGAGTAGTAGCACAGCTCTCTTCGGCAATCTGTTAATCTCAAAGGCTTCGTCCCCAGCCCTGCTGCTCGTGCCTCTTGGCAAAGCAAACTCAGTGGGTCTGGTACAGCCTTGTTACACTGAATGAGGCTTTGTGTGAAACTATAAACATCAAAGACTGGTATAGATAACTAGCTATGTGGCATCTGCTGGATTTCAGACTAGTGCTGGATTAAAGGTAGTTTTAATTTTAATCTAGTTACTTTAGGTGAGTTTTCTACTGTTCACACATTTTTATTTCTCTCTCCTCTCTAAGAGTACACAAAAGACTCCATAGGTCCTGTCATACCAACCAACTTCATGGCTCTTAGCAAACTGGTTATTTATCGTAAAACCGTGTGATTAATCTATTACAAGTTTGAAAGATTTCAGTTGTGGCTTTTAAACTGAAGGTCACTTTATGTTCTATTAGTATTTATTGACATAGTAATACCTATAGAAAGATATATATAATACCTATATAAATAAATATATATATAAAAATATATAAATACTTAGAGAAGCAAGAGGTTTTCCTGCACATTAGCCCAAGGGGTTGTTATTTTTTCAAACTGTTTTATTTGTATTGAGGTAGGAAGGGGGAACCCAACCTGTAAGAAACTAATATTGGAAAGCACCCAAGTGGATACATTGTAACTATTTTAATGAAAGAGAAGGCAGCACCTGGAAAGCTGGAGCTCAGGGTTCATTTCTATTTCATGGGTGGATCTGATGTAAAATGACAGGTTTGTGAATGTCAAGATGGGCTCAAGAAGCCTTAGACCTCGCTGGGCAGGGGCAGTCCCACATTTTGGCCGAGGATGGCCCTGGGACACACAGCAGCTGTCAGAGAGACAGAGCACCTCTCACCTTAAGCAGACTTCTGTCTCCCTAAGATATGTCTCAGCTCTGCTCCACCTCTGTGGTGTCTCCTGACCCAGTGCAGAGGCTGGGGTCTCACAGCACCTTTAAGAACATGGTCCAGAGAGAAATCAGTCAGTGCCTCCCTTCAAATAAAGACAATATGCTCAGGGTATGTAAAATTTGAGTTTGAAGGAGTGGATACTCTATTCACAGAGATCTTTGAGCAAAGAGATGGCAGCAGCTCTGTACTGACCAAACCCAGTACAGAGCTCCAGGGGGCTCCTGGGGGCACTTACAAATGCTTTGAAGTATTTAGAAGACAATAGTGAATTAACATGGTCTCTTTGCCACACACACTTCCAATTAATCTAATTTTCTTTAATACAGTGCCTGGCACAGTGGATAGAGGAGCAGCAACAGCAGATGGGGCAGTCTTCAGTGAATTGTTCGATACTGCCCCCCACCCTGTTCTCATCCACAAAACGCAGTGTGGGCTGACATTAATCAATATGAGGTAGGTGCAAATCTTGCTTGGCAAGAAGGGAAGTGTTACAAAAGCCCCCTCTTGGGCTTCGTTTCATTCGGTATTTTCATTCATGGTTTGAAGGATGAAATGAAAGGTAGCTTGTAAAGGCTGAAGATGCTGCCTCCAGGCATCCTCATGGACAGAACTAAAATTCAAAATGAGCGTGAGAAACTAGAGGATGGATCCAAAAATCAAGAGACTAAAATAGAAAATGAGACCAGTACAAATTGCTTCTTTTAGGGAGGAGAAGTGAGTTGTATATGTGCAAACACATAGGAGCATAAAGGCAGGGCAAGACTTCTGCAGCAGAGGCTGTGGGGCCCAAACGTGTCCCAGACTGGTCCTGGCGCTGCAAGTGGTGTCGGTGTGGACAATGGTAACTTCTCATCGTCCTAGGAAGTGCTATTACAGGCTATTGGAGGATGTACTGGAATTACAATTTAGGATTTTTAAGACTATTTTAGACAAATCCCCGAGTACATTTGAACCTGAGTTGTTAGAGTGGCTGGGCAACATGACTGATGATGTTATTGCAGTCTTACCATGCCATGCTGCTGCCACTGGTCCATATCTTCTGAAGTTTTTTTTCTTACACCTTGCTTAGGCCAAATGTCACTGTAAAGATTAGGACAGGAAAAGTTAATGGAGAATCTTTTAATTATTTCAATTATTTTCTCTTTTTTTTGGGGTGTTGGTAGGACTACTGCTTGCATTTTGTGGGCTGTTCCGGTCTCCTCTCTGACACCACCAAAAAGGTCACATTACACCTGGTCATGGGTTGAAGAAGGGCAAGAAGGAAGGGTGAAAGGTACAGCAGTGTTTCTGCACAAGGAGCAATGACAGAGATCTGAGTTGTTCAGGTGGAAAGAAACAGCCCAAGTGCTCTGGAACAGAGCCTTTCTCCCTCTTTGACCTGGAGAAGGTGACTCTCCTGGTGAATGATTGCTCACTGCCTCTCCTGCTGCAAGCAGTAAAGGTGTCCATTGTAGGGGACAGGAATGAAGCTGAAGATGAGAAAGAACTTTTTCTTGCTGCTTGTGAGTGAATCAGACAACCCACTGTGTACTATTAAGTTTACATGGGTCCAAAATGCAACA
This sequence comes from Cephalopterus ornatus, assembly GCA_013396775.1. Lineage (NCBI taxonomy): Eukaryota > Metazoa > Chordata > Aves > Passeriformes > Cotingidae > Cephalopterus > Cephalopterus ornatus. Next base: position 441,755 of record VZRE01010634.1, read on the forward strand.
TGACAGACATAAGAGGGAAAAAGATCTGTTGCTGCAGACAAGCACAACTCCTCCCTCTGGGGAGCCCTGAGCTGCAGCGTGCTGGGGTCTGTGCACCCTGCTGGAGCCAACTTTGCCATGTAATGCACGGCTGATAATCCTCTTTTCCTAAACATCTGCTGTGGGTCGCTACTGGAGACAGGATCACAGGCTGGTCTGTCCCTTAACCTGCTTATGTGAAAGCCTGAGGCTTATTTCAGCTTTTCCACAGAAAAGTGAACTAATACTTGAGAAAAACTCACGTATTAGTGTTCTGCCAAAAAATGCGCTTGTACAGTAAAATTTAGAACAGTTTCCCTTTGGGCTAATTACTTGAGTTTGTTTAGTGGCAAATTTTAGCAGAGCCGCTTGCAAACTGAAGATCCCGTCTTTGATTTTGCCCCTAAATCATGACATTAGCCAGGCGTTCTCCACCTGACTTCACACTGGCCAGTTGATACTGACTAATACTTTTATTTCCAGAAAGCTGGCAAACATGTGCAGGTCTCTGCTGTGCCTTGGGAGTCCAAAAAGGCACTTGTCACTGCAGGCTGTCATTGGGCTGGGCTGGGCTGGCTGGCTGCCTCACCCCCTCTAGCTGCTCTCCAACCTCCTTTTCTAAACCTGGTGCTTTCCTGGTGATCTGCTAGGCTCTGGGTTAGCAGAGGGTATTTCTCTTCAAAGGACCATTTTCCATGTCTGAAAAATGCCACAGGTTTGGACTGAAATGCAATGCACAGGGCACAAACCACCGGGCTGGAAGGGTGAGAGAGCTGTGTGTGTTGGATCATTGATGCTTTACAGACTCTGCTTCCTCAGTGAGAGCAAGGGGTACCTGTATGTTCCCAGCTCCCATTACTTTCTAAACCCCGAGAAATGCCATTTGGACTCTCAGCATATGCACTGCAATTAAAATAAACCACCAGAGGATGAATACAAGTTCAAAAAAATTCTTAATTTATTGTAAATTCTCCTTTCATCTGTGCTGCAATTCCAGTGTTCTGCACATTAATAAATATACATTTGTTAAAAAAAAAAACAAACAACAAAACAACAACCTCCAGTGTCTAATCTGCCATAAAGCTTTTAAAAAGTCATAAAAATAGGTTTTAATTTTTTTGTCATTAATACAACTGACCCTCATTTACTGCAACAATGCTGATCAAAATAAAAACTACCTACATCTCGCTGGGACCAAATATACATACACAGATGTAAAAACAACTAGCATGGGTTATACACAATGCCTGAGCACACAGCCAAGTGCCAGACCTTTAAAACATTCAATTTTTTTTTCTGTCAGAAAACGTCACACAATATGTTGCATAATTTTTAAAGGAACAGCATCCTTCCTCCCTCTCCCCTTCCAAAGGCCTCCTTGATACTTTTGAAAATGCATAGGAATATAATGAAATCAAGATTACAGAATATAGTTTTTCATCTTTCCCTCAATCTTGCATTTTATTTAGCCTGATTTTTTTGTTTATTTTTTTTTTCTCTTTCACACACATTTGCACAAACAATAGCCGCTATTTTCCCAAAAGGGCTGCTATGGCAAGGAGCTCCTGAAAGCCTTGTTGTCAGAGAGCAGGTCACAGCCACACCATTGGAGTCACATATTCCCAGCACGGGGAGCCACTGGCTGAGCTCCGCCCCAGCTGGATGCAAACTTTTTCACATCTTGTTTTTCCTTTACTTGTACACATAGCAGGAAGGTGAAGACAGCAGGTAGGTCACAATTAACTTTCCTATACTTGTGACACCAGCATATTTTGTGGGAAATATGAAACATTAAGCCCTCCATGTGCTTTTTGAAACACCAAGAAGGCCAGGGCTTTGTCAAAGAGCTGGGCAGTGAAACCTGAACATCTTTAAAGACTTGTATTTCTGCTTTGATTAGCAATGTGCTGAATCCAGCGGGAAAAAAATTAAAATACAATAAAATAAAATACTGCACCTGAGGCAGAACTTTCCCCATGGGAGGAGGGCCCTCTTCTTAGGACATGCAGAGTGCTGGTTTGTTTCAGAGCCAGACCAAAGCCAAAACCTATCATACAATCACACCACTTAGTTTCTTGTTCTTGGTAAGGGAAATACCGATTTGACTTTTTCCGGACAGGGCCGTGTTGAAATCTTACACAAAGTTATGACTTCTTTTTAGTCTTGAAGTTCAGTTACTGAACATTTCAATGCACTTCAGAGAAGGGGTCAGAACACCAAAAAATGAAAAAACAAAATTCTGTGGGTTTTAGAAGAGGTTATGAAAGAAACATACTGTGCCCTTAAAGTGTTCCAAAATCTGTCAACGAAACTTATAAATTACAGTAATGGATTTTGAGATCATCTTTACTGTATTACTTTGAAAACTGCATTGTGTCTGAAGGTGGCTTCCATACAAACCTCAGTTACTTTATCAAATGCCAAATTCAAGTAAAATTGTGCAATGTTCATATAAAAAATATCAAACCCTCTTTTTAATTGATTTCCTATTATCAAATTAAGAAGATCAGTATAAATGTAAAATATACAAAGGAACTTTTTCTTTAGCAACACCATACAAAATATATAAAAGTATCTACAGTTTTTATATATATATAAAAGATTTTTCTTTCTTAAGACGATGTGTCCGTAGGGGGGTGGACAGAGATGCTGGCATAGAAACCAAAGGACACTTGTTGGGATATTCCTCCCTAGAGCCCAGCAAGCTGAAGGGTTCACACTGCAGCCATCAAAACTCCACCAGAGACATCTAGTGCTTGTCTGCAGGCTGATGGATTGACTTACTGTAGGTCCACTATGATAATAACATGTTTTTTCTTGGTTCTCCCCTGTAATAAGCAACCCCTGCAGCACTGTCTGCACTGCGAACAGGTATCCGTCCATCACAGTGCATCCCTGTGGCCATTTCCATGTGTTTTCGGCACGAGTTCATGCTGTGAGGAGTGTACCACTCAGCAACCTTACTGCAAGTAAATCCGGGCACTGTGTCCCCACTGTGAGCGGCCAGGAGTGTGCCATCACGTGAAACCGTGTGGGAATCAGTGCCCACCTCACCATCCTCACCACGTGGCCACTCTGATGAAATCCAAGGTGGGCAGGTGACGACCCTGCAGCGAGGAGTCCGGAGGCATGCAGAGGTGATCACAGTTTCCTGATGGTTCAAATTGAAGTTTCATTACTGCCTCTGTTAGTGAGAAGAAGTAATCATGCAGGCTTAGGGTTAAACAGGCACACGCAAACCACCCCACCCAAAACCACCTAATCCTTTTTAGTAAGGGCTCATGCTCTGTGAAGTTACCATGCCTTGCCAATCCAGTGCTTGCAAGGGGGATGCTGCCCTGCAGGGGAAGACCAGCTGGGAGAAACAGTTCCAGGAGTACACAAGAGAAACAGGCTTTAGAGGAAGTTCTATGGAGGGCTTGTGTTTGGCTAACAGTGAGGATTCACATACAAATCTTACAAGCTGTTACAAACCTGGTGTTTCAGACAGATTCATGCGATCTGCTGCCAACAGCAGAGTTTTCCATTATGCAAAAGATGAGGAGATAATGCAGTTGCTTAGTACAAGTTGGCTGATTATTCTTCAGTAATGACGGTAGTACCTGGTAGCAGCAAGTAGTTATGGCTTGTTAAAGACATCTCTGTTTCCCAGCTAACCAGGATCTATTTCATCAGCCAGTTCTCAGCAATCCAAAGATCTGCTTTCGCAGTGAGCTGGGAATGGTTTGTGCACCCAGACAACATGGGTGTCTAAAGCATGGTAGGACAGTGCCAGAGTTAAAGCTGGGTGAGAAATATTCTCTTGGTTTGATGAAAGGATGAGACTGTTATTTGTGTTAATAAAAAATGAAACTATATGCATAAAATGCTTGCACAGACTTTACATATGGCCACTGTTTTAATTATAAAACAGTGAATTATGATGAGTAATGAGGTTTCTGAGAATTCCCTTTGGCTGAGCGCTTGTTCAGCCTTTTGTTAATATTTGATTTAGTTCACAATGGCAAATTCACACACTAATTGCCATGCAGCAGGCGGGAATCATACACCTGGTAATTTAGGATCAGTAGTTTGACTTTCTCTCCAGTCTTGGGACCTCCTGCCCCAACAACAGATTCCCTCTGCCCAGATGGACACCCACCCCATGCTATCCCCAGCCTAGTGCCCTTCCCACCAAACTCCCGTGGCAAGATAACAAGGCAGAGCTAGGCTGCTCTTGTCCACAGTGTGCCAGGAACACATCAGCTTGCCCATTCAGAGCATGTTAGGGTGACCAGTAGCATGTGTCTGTCACGGCACCTTGCCCGTGATACCTGTTTTAGCCTTCTCATCAGTGAAACACCACGGCTTGGGGGCATGGTATGGACAAACCATCAAGACAGTTACAGTGAAGGACTCTGGTCCAATCACCTGATGAAATTTTTGCTCATGTGGGCGTCTGGGGTAGGAAGGCAGAGGGAGAGACGAGAGTCATGGGAGGTGGGCCAAGGCATCCTGATGTGGCACTTACTCTGAGTCTGAGGTGTCAGCATGTCCTGTTCCCACGTGGAGGTTCATGGCCATACCATTGAGCTGGTCTCGAGACTGCTCCCTCCGAGCATTTTTTACTGTCACCCCCGAGTCTGAAGGAGAGCGGACCCCATCATTTGTCCCCAGAGAAGTAGTCCTGGATGAGATCGTGGTCTGATTGTAATCCGACAGCTTTTCCCGCAAACGATTCTTCATATTCTTATCCACCAGTGGGGGAGGGTAGGTAACTTTATTTTTCAAGATGCCTGTTATGGAAAAGAGGGAATAATGAAAATTTTTAAATGCATCAGTAATTTCACTTATCAAGCTGAGCACAACCAAGAAATGACATTTTATATTTCTTACTAAGACTCCTAATTTGTCACTTTACTCCAAACTCAGAAGGTTTGACTTCAGCAACTACTTACTAGCTTCCCATGGCATATCTGGTTACACAGGTTGGAGCCATTTGGAAAGTGTTCTTCCCTGACAGAGCTACCTAAGAACTAATTAATGCTCATCAACCTCCCAGTCTCCCAGTCTGACTGTGAGGCTAGGTTGGCTGTGCTACCTTTCCTCTGCTCTGGCTGCTGGTTATTCTGGTGGGACAGAGGTCTGTTCTCCTTCTGCTGCCCTTCGTTCTCCTTGTCCTGTGGTGCTTCGTTGTTATGGTTCACCTCGTTTTCCCTGTGAAGCTCTACGTTGATCTTGGTCTCTACTTTGAGTTTCGGCTTCCCTCCAGGGTCCTCGTTGTCGCTGGCTGTTACGCATTCTGTGGGCCAATAGGGTTTCACATGATTGGGGAGGGTATCAACTGCAATGCAAAAAAACACTAGCTCGAAAAACACTTTTGATATGTTCTCTCAGTCGCTTTCTGACCAGTCCCATTCCCTGTAGCAGGAGACGAGCTGCGTGTCAAACCAGAGCAATCCTTCAGAGGGTCCCTGCTGGACTGTGCTGCCCTCAGGGTGCATTAAACCCCTAAAAACACACTTAGTAGGATGGCAGGGTGTCCAAACCCTTCCCAGAGCAAGGTTGCTCACTCCAGTAAGGAGAAGCAAACTCGCCCTCTCAGCTCTCCAGGGTTAGAGATCCCTCCTTGGGAAGGTTGGTTTCTTAAGGCTGGGGGCACCCAAGGCACCTTGTGCTCTATCTGTGCAGAGCCTCAGCACACAACCTGGATATTTGTCATTCAAAGCTGCCTTTCATTATGACAGGATCGACTATGCTTAGAAATGCCTGAATCCTGCCACATGATCTCCAACTCTTAAGGTCCAGGACCTCCCCAACACCACTGGATACACATGCCTGTATTGCATCAGGAGAGGCAGCTATTTCCTACCCCTGCCCTCAAAACAAGCAGCTTCTTTCTCCTCTTCTTCATATGAAACTTTGCTGACTTAATAGTGCTATGCCCAAGGGCTGTGGGGACCTGTCTTCAAAGCCAATTCTGCCTGAGGGCACTCAGCATTCAGTACTCAGTCATTCCTGTGAACAAGCCTTTGGGAAGAATGGTCTCTAAGACGGAAACAACAAGAATCTCTGCTGAAGCAAGGCACAGAGGTAGAGATACTGTTTCAGTTGTATGGTAGTCTGGCAAATTTGTCCTGTCTAATTTAAAGCTATTTTATAGCATCACTGCTTTCCCCTCACACTGGGAGTACCTTTGGGTGTGCTGTGGAGTGGGCCATGTTCATTACTTTTGGAAGTAGATGTGTTCCACTTTTTCTCTGTCTCAAGTCCATCTTCCTCACTGTCTGATGAATGGGAGGAGGCATAAGAGCTGCTGTGTTCATCGAGGGACAGTTCACTGTCGGAGTCTGAATCGTGGTCTACAAATGCAGAAAGGGGAAACACAGTGATGGAAGTGTGAAGAGGAGTTGAACAAATCTATCTGATAAATGCACAAGGAGAAAGTAAAGACAGGCATCTGCTTCAGGCCACGCCAGGGATGAGCTCTTACATCCATAAGCATATACAGGATTAATCCAGAAGGACTGCAGCATCCACCTAAGTAATCATGGGAAGCACAACCACTGGGCTCAGCTAGTGGGCAGGACCTTTTATGTGTACAGGAGGTGCAGAGCAGAGTGGGGACACATTTTTCCTTATTCAATATGCAGAACAGTAACTCTACAGAATCAATCAACACAACATACAGGCAAACAAAGGTACTTAGAAATATCAACAATCTGAAATGCACTTAATTTAAAAATGGCTACAAGCCAACAAAATTTAATGACAAGACCAAAATGAAAGGAAATCAGACAAGAGGCACTTCTCATTTTCTTGTACAAACCACAGAGCAGTGAAGGAGGATATTGCCTTAAGGTCTCAAATGTTAAAAGTTTTCCAACTAAAAATCAAGAGCAATGGCATGTAATTTGTGAGAAAGAAAGGGGATGCCACAAACTGTCAACAGCTGTGACAGCTATCAGATGAAAACTGAACCATCACAAGAAGCAGATGTATGATATTTCCATTCCAGAATTCCTTCTAAGACAGCCATTGCATAGCTTGTTATGCCAAGATCATAATGAGAATGAGACACATCCAAGTCAGACTAACTATTGTTCTTGTTACAGAAGACTTTGAAGAAAATGCTGAGAAGGTACACAAATGGGTTAAAGCATTAAGAAATAATTCTTACCATTGGATTTTGATGGATTCCTATGAAAAATGGAGGAATCTGCTTCAGTCTGACCAGCCCTTGCTTGACTTGAGGATCCACTGAGTTTGTGGGCAGCCTCATCCCTTTGAGAAGAAAAACAGAGGACAACTTTCTTGGTCACTTTACTGTTCTTAACAACAAGGCAGACATGCAGATGAGATTCGTCCAGTCAAATGCAGACAGCTGCAGTGGATGCCAGCCTGTGCCTGACTGCCCACGTGGTCACCTTGCAGCAAGACAAGGTTATCCTAATGCAGCTGTCCGCCTTTGGCCACATGAATCACAGTCTGAAAAAGCCAAAGTTAATGAGCTAAACTGCACTCCTTGAGACATGTCTGAATTTTAACAGGCAAGCAACACGGCCCACACAGTTAACATAACTATTATGTTAACCACTGCGCTGTTGGAACTCCGCACCAAAGATGCAACAGAAAATGCACAAAAGAAAATGACAGTCACACAAAACAGAACTGTTAAGACATAAACCAAGAAGCATTTGAACCACATTTCTGGTTTCCACAAGAGCAATGAAAAGGGAAAGGCAAGCACCTGGAAGCCATGCACCTGCCACCTGATTACCTGAGAATATAAGCAAGGTAGCTATTGTGGCTCTTGGCTGACCTGACGGTGCTTTCTAGGGAGACAGTGGATTCCCCAATCGTTGTGCGATACATATTTGGCTCTTCTATATATGTGTTGTTACAGTTCAGAGATCGCTGAAGGAAGAAAAAAAGACATAAAGCAATAGTGAATGATCCCTGCAGAAGCTCATGTTACCCACAAATGTATAAAGTTTCAAAGGAACCAAATGGTTTTTGATGCTGAGGAAATGAAGTATTTTCTTTCAAAAGTTTTAATTAAAATAGTAAAAACTTTTGAGAGAGGCCATCAGTAATCTCTGTACAATCACTGAAAGCAATCATACAGTTCACCTTATTACAGACAAGCCACCTAGAAGTTTATTTTAGGTAAGTTCTACCAGCAAGAGGATGGCTTTTTCCCCAGTGCTTTTTTCTTACAGTTAATAATGTAGCTCTTGTTGCAGTGGAATCATCTGGAAGAGGTTTCTTTCCAGTTAAAGTGTTCTTCAAGTGCTTTCTGACTTCTTTGTTAAATACACAGTGGAAGAAGAAAATGAACAGCCCCTGGATAATCGTAGAGAGATAAAGAATAAATGTAAATGATCCACTACTACTAAACTGCAAATATGGATATTAGAGAGCAGCTGTTTTGAAATAACCCCTGAATTCTAGTTCATAGTCCATGATTCTGTATTTCAAAAGCAGTAACTATTTTTTGACTGAAATAGCATTGATTGATCTCCCAGGAATCCTTCATAATTTGCTTCTAAGCTCAAATGTGCATAAAAGGCCTGGTAAAATATACACAGAGATGCGTCTCTCCAGGATTTACAGAGCACAGCTTGATTTGGGAAGAAACTTTCTTCTCAAAATATCCAATAGAAACCTCAGTGTGTCACTGGAAGACACTGCAGGGCGTCTGAACTTGAGATTCTGGAGATTTTACACAGATGATGAGACAAAATCAATATCAGCACATGAAAAAGATCACAGCCTTTAGTGAAAACCTCTGGAAAGGGGGAACTTCTGTGAAAGGTGTCCTTAATACTGTTGGCTAAGAGAACTTCAGAAAGCCCTGTGAGATGTGAAGAGATACTGGCAGCAGAGAGGTCCCAACTTCTGCTGCCTAAGTTCCTTGGTTAAGCAATACCTCCCAGTGGAAAACCCACTAACATCCCCAGAGCTGGGCAGTTGTTGGCTCCCAGGAACACACATTAACAGCTTTCACTGGGAGCAGGGGGCAAGCATGTGTGTGCCTTCAGATATATGTGCTCTGAGGGAATTATTGCAGCTGCCAAATTGTTATCAAATTTGGTTGGAGATACAAGATAGAAAAGCCAATCGCTCATGAAGTTGCAGCTGTACCAACATCACAAGAAGCCTGAATTTCATGATTTCAGCCAAAGCAATTGACTCAGAGTAACTTTAAACTTCAAGCTCACTTTCTAAACATTCAATCAACTGTGATCTTAGCTTGCACTAGCACTTCGGGATTATTCATTAATAAAATTCACATAAATGTCTCTTTAAAAATACAAGTTCAAAGAAGACGATGTGAAATGCCACATACCACTGTGCTTCTCTGGGCAAGTCTGGAGAATTCCAGCTGCTGACTTTCCTCCCTCTCATGAGGTTTATATTTAATTTATTTTTATTTTAGACTTGCGAAAGCCTGGTTTTACAGCCTGAGTAGGTGCATTTGTTCCAGAGCACACCACTTCCAGTGTCAAAATAACCTTGCTCCAGACTAGCCTACCTGCTGTGCTTCCAGGGCATCTCCAAAGGAGACCCAACCGACTTCTTTTTCTCTTTGGCTGCAGTTTGTGGCTGTCGTGCTGCAGCTGACAAGAGAGTCCTGCCAGCAGCAGCTGTTTCAACAGTGCAGGCACTTGCTAGGACAGCTACTGCCATCCTTGGTCACATTGAAATTGTGACCAACATGAAGCTTCATGACTATTTCCATGCCAGGTCTACTACAAATAACTATTTTCTGCATCTTTAATCAACAAGCTTGCAAAAACTAGGACAGGCAACCCAGTAAAACCCTAATACAAGGAGTTGGACTTGAAAATCATTATTTGACTAATTTCTTTTAACAGTAGCTTAATTTGTGAAAGCCTTGAACTTGGAGTCATCCACTCTGGCTGAAATAAAACAGTCTCTCATTTGCGGTAGCAACAGAACAATTCTTAACAATAAGCACACAGAAGACAGTAACAAAGACTTTTTCTCCAGAATGACAGAGGTATAATTGCCTACTATTATTTATCTGTCACAGGTTACTAGAGCAGTGCACTTACCTTTAGAATGACTAAATGTGAGAGATGCAATTACTCAAAGTTCTGGTTTTGGTGAAAAGCACCCTCTCTTTGAGAAAAGAGAGCACAAAATATACTTGAGCTTTCTGTTTTTCTTAAGTTGTCTCCTGTTGAGCAGGTTTTTGGAGGTCTGGGTGCAGCAGTGCACTCATGAAGGTGTGCCACAAAAAAGATGCCATCCAACTTACCTGCAGGCAGCTGAAAATGGCAAAGAGATAGTGAAATGTCATGACGTCGCTGTTGACCGCCATCAGCCCCAGCAGCCACGTGGCACTGATAAGCAGCAGGAGCAGGAATGCTGTTCGCAGCACAGAGCTGTAAAGCAAACACAGGTGGACACTTGCAGTGTGTTGGGACACAAGAGAACAGCCCAACTTCTCCCCATGGATGGTGCTACATGTCCAACAACTTGGCAACTGGAAAGGCCCTTTGGGACAATTAGGGCAGCGTTTACCAGCTCCCAGTTCCCAACTCTCTCATGGTACTACTCTATGAATTAGCATACTCAGGTAAAAAAGGGTGATTTCTTTCCAAGTTCCTTTCCAAGATTTTCTTCAAACAAACCAGATTGTTTGCAAAGCCCATGCTGTTTAGCCTTGTTGACTCCAAGGAAGAGATCTGGGCAGTAAATGGCCATCTCCATCTCATTTCTCTTTGTCAAGTTCACTCTCACATACTTTCTCAACATTACTGCCCAAGATTTTGGATCAAGGCCACGCAGGTGAATATCTGTTTGCTTGAAAAAATAATTTTCACAGACACTTTCGAAAGACAGACACAATTCTAGTGGCAAAAGTTTTATATTATGAGTAAAATCGCTGCCATTAAGTAGCAATTATACTCCATTGGTTTAGGGAGATTTGGACCTCATCCTCAGCCCCAAGCCACAATTAGGGTTAAAGTTCAGAGAATCACAAAGCCTACAGCTCTAGGCACACTGGGACCAGAACAGGCATGGCAAGGAGAGCATGGCATTGCACCAACACTTCTTCTTCCACACTTTTATTAACTGGGCCCATGTTGCTGGGGAACTCATCCGCAGATTCTAGTGTTCATTATGTTTAGTGTTAGGGTTAGAATTAGAGTTCAGAGGATCACAAAGCCTACAGCTCCAGGGACACTGGGGCTGGAAAAGGCATGCCAGTGCGTACACAGCACCTTACAGCCAGGGCTGAAAAAAGAACTAGAAGCAGCCTTTGGAAATCTCACACTCTATTTGGAAAAAAAAAAAGGAGGGGGCTGTCTTGCCACTAATCACATTTGAGTTCACACGTAAATTCTGAGCTTTGGGCAAAACAGACATTAATGGGAACAGGCTGTCACAGGAGCTCAGGAAGGCAGCAGGTTGCAGCTTGTGAGGCTTTCTGCTCATCCCACGGGGAGTGGGATGCAGGGAGGCTGGCCCTCAGCACAGGAACTTCAGTGGGTCTCTCCCATGACACAGCTGGTAACCCAGACATATGACAGGGGAGACCTTTCTGAGCCATGGGTAAGCACAGGGAGACCCAGAATTATGCCCACCTGGGATGCCATGGGCAGAGGTGAAGTGACAGTGTAGTAGGGAGTATGATGAAAGACCTGGAAGGACTGTACCATCTTTCCCTTCTATTCCCTTCGTTTGCCTACACTTGGTGGTGGCAGAGCACCACAGTGGAGATTTTACAGGGCCTTCATGGGAATCCCAGGACTAGGTGCTGGTGAAGCAGCTCCAATTGCCTCTACTAACACTGTCTCCCCCAAAAACCTTTTTTATTTCCCATTCCAAAACTTGCTTTTATGCAGTTCTGTCCCTTTATTATTTCTGGCCAGAACTACTTCTACAGGTTTTTGAACTTAAACTTACACAACTCCAGTTTTTTCAAATGAACGTTGTCTTCGTCTGCATGATGCTTTCATAGCCAGTATAAAGATGACAGTGTTTATCTGAAAGGAAAATTGAAATAAGAGCATGGATTCTTTCTGTACATTTGTTAGATCTCTATTTTCAAAAACAATGCAATTTTTATCCTAAAATGTTTTGTGGTGCCAAGAATATTTTCCCTTCAGCTTAAATTCTCACAAGATTCTCCTTGTTTCAAAGCAACACAGTCAAGGACAATCTAGGACTTGATCTGGATGAAATTTTGTAAGACAGCCCTATGCAAAGATGCTTGAGTGAAAGACAAAAACTCAAGAAATGCTGTCCTTGTCCAGACCAGAGTCTAATCAGCCCAGCATCTTATTTCAGTTGGGTCAAACTAGACTTTAAGAATATTTTCTAATAGAGAAAATGTACAGTGGTAATTCCCTGAAAAATCTTCCAGCCTCCACTGATTTTCACAGCTGGGATGTAGTTATTTACTTGTAGTGAATATCAATGCTGAGAATTTGTCCCATCATTCACTTTCCAAAACTGTGCAGAGCTTTACCATCACCACTGTCTGGTTTCCAAGAGTTTCTTACTTAACGCTCTGTGGAGAAATGATGCAGTTTGTCCCGTTTGTTCCAAATCTGCTGCCTCCTGCTACTGCTTGTGTTGGAAAAGACTCTGAATGGTTGGGTCCATAGTCATTTTCTCCAGACCAATACACTGTTACAGGCTCCTCTTTGCCACCTTTCTCTGCAGCTTTCTCTTTTCCAGGCTTAAGGCTCCTAGTCCACTTAGTTGGTCCTCCAGTGGGGGCTATCCCATGTCTCTGTTGAGTTGGATCCTGACCTACACTGCTTCCAGGTCTACATCATATTTTTTGAGATGAGGAGACCAGAACTGCATTTGGCATTCAAGATAAGAGTCAAACTATGAGTATTTATCTTCTGGTGTTACTTTAAGGGAGAAGTTTTAATGGAGAAGTTAAACACCAGCCCAGTCTTTAAAATTCCTAAAATTGAAAATATTTAATATTCCTTTAGGACTTCTGGTTGAAGTGACTTGTTATAGCTCATTTTGTTGATTTGTTTTATAAGCTCACAGACAAACCCTTTTAACATGGAACAAAGCAAATGGGAAAAAATAAACAGGTTTCTGGCCATACAGCCATTGCTCCACAAGCAATCTTTGTACTGGCAGGCAGCCCTCTGATTTCCAGGAGCTTAGCTCATGTCTTATCTGTTAAGCAAAAGACACAAGCTCCAGTACATCTGCTTCAAATGTAAAGAACACAGCTGCTTTGCATTATGACTACTGTTTGACAAAACGTAAAAGAAAAGGTAGCAGTAAAGAAGAGACAGCTCTGGATGCCACCTCCACCCTACTTACAATGACAACCATTATGATGGGCCCAGCGAAACTCCAGATAAGGGTGTCGTGAACAGACAACCAGCAGAAATCAGGGTTCCCATAGCCTTGTGGATCCAGACCAACAGCAAGCCCTGGGTCACAAAATGGGAGGGAAAAGTACATCAGAAAGGTGTTGCTTATAACCAAGGATATTTTCAAATAAACAAAATGATCATGGCAAAACCAGGCATATTTTCAAAGAAACGTAATTTTTGTGGCAAAATTTGTTCAATAAGACAGTCTGGGAAGGCAAAATCAAGGCAAATATTAAAATTAATTAATTAAATATTAAACTTTTATGCTGCTCACTCCATATCAAATGATACTATGAGTTTTGCTTACTAGAACAAAGTTCAGCTGCATAAAAATGACAACAAATGCAAGTCCCAAATTAATTCTGTTTCAGCGCAGTTTTACAGCCATACTCACACAGTATGAGCCTTGAGGGTGAATGACATGTTGAGGAATTTCAATAAGCCTGTGCAGCAGAATGACATGAATCATAACTGAGTAGATGTCTATGTTATGAAAAAAAAAGTGCATTCTTAACTGCTGTGAGTTTGCTGTCACTAAAATAACACCAGAGACAAAGGAACCTGGGAACACGAAGGAGTTAAGTGCTTGAGCTCAGGTAGGATTCATTTTGAACTGCCATTCCAGGTACTTCACCTTGCTTTCAGCACTGTTTGAAATGGAGTTTGCTAATGCCCCAAGGCAATTGAGTTAAAACCACACCTTTTATTGTTTTATTTTTCAAAACCTGGACAATTCCAAGGGATTCTCTGAGTCCAACCTTCACCTGCTGATTTACAGTGCTGCCTGATTTGGTGACCTACACCTCGCCCATATGGCTATGAAATGGGATTGCTGCCTTTGACCTGCAAAATCATACAATCATAGAATCGTTCAGGTTGGAAAAGACCTTTAAGATAAGGTCTGCCCTGAGCCTCCTTTTCCCCAGCCTAAACAACCCCAGCTCCCTCACCTGCTCCTCATAAGAGTTGTGCTCCAGACTGCTCACCAGCTCCATTGTCCTTCTCTGGACTTGCTCCAGCACCTCAGTGTCTTTCTTCGGGTGAGGGGTCCAGAACTGAACAAAGGATTTGAGGTGTGGCCCCCACAGTGCCAAGCACAGGGGAATGATCACAACATCCTTGAAGCGCTCCTGAGTTGCCTGTCCCTTCTTTCTTTTTGTCCCCAAGTCCCAGCAAAAGCTCCCTGTTTAGCCAGGCTGGCCTTCCTCACTGGCTTGTCTTTTGCCACATGAGGATGGCCTGCTCCTGCACCTTTAAGATTTCCTGCTTGAGGAATGTTCAGCCTTCCTGGACTCCTCTGCCCTTCATGACTGCTTCCCAAGGGGCTCCGTGAGTCAGGCCCCTAAATAGGCCAAAGTCAGCCCTCTGGAAGTGCAAGGTGATAGTTCTGCTGAATCCCACCCTTACTTCTATGAGAACTGAAAACTATCATTTTGTGATCACTGTGCCCAGGATGGACTCCAACCATCACAGCACCCAACAGTCCTTCTATGTTCACAAAGAACAGGTCCAGCAGGGATTCTCCCCTGGTTGACTCGCTCACTATCTGCATCAGGAAGTTCTCTTCCACACACTTCAGCAAACTTCTGGACTCTGTTCTCTGCTGCACTGTACTTCCAGCAGACATCTCTTAAGTTGAAGTCCCCCACAAGCACAAGGATTAGTGATGGTGAGACTTCTTCCAGCTGCTTATAGAATATTTCCTCTGCCTCTTCATCGTTGGCTGGATGGTCTATACCAGATTTGCACCATGATATCTGCCTTGTCCTTCCCACTGATTCTTACCCATAAACACTCAACTCTTTCATCACCAACATCAAGCTCTAGACAGTCAAAACACTCCCTAACATACGTGATTGTTCCTGTGCTTTCTAACTTGTGTCTTTGCTGTCACATGGATCTCCATTCCCTACCTCCACTGAGTTGGCAGACGAAAGGACTTCACTAGCACAGCCCTCAAACACTCCATGCTGCCCTCAGGCTCACCTCTAGTGAGCCTGGTTTTATCCCTTTCTTCCTTCAAATCTAGTTTAAATCTCTTTTAATGAGCTCTACTAGATCCTGTGCAAAGATCCTTTTCCCCTTTTGAGACAGGTGTACCCTGTCTGCAGAGGTCTTCAAGACACAGAAACTGATCCCTGTGAGGCCTGCGGCCAATGACATATGGCAAGTGGCTGCAGCATGTTGTCTGGACACTGGGGGCACCTACTGCGTTGAGCGTATGTCCTGACTCAAGAGGCGGCCAGAGCTGACGGCAGTGCTGTTCTCCACAAGGAGGATTCACGTGCATTAATGATCGTCTTTTTTTGAATTGAAGCCTGTGTGTTTTGATGAAAAGACGCTGAAAAAGGGAGAGGTGGCTGCGTTTCACTCTTGCTGCTTAAAGCTGGCCCACAGCCAACATTCACATCTGGTACAGGCCTATGGTCTATGAAAACTATACTGGCTATTTGGCAAAGCAGTGGTTATTGGATCTGTTTTCACTGAAATGTGGAATGAGATAGGACCAGTCTCCCTCCCTGCTCCCATTGGCCCTTCCACCACCCCCTTCAGCAGTTGCCATCCAGAAAGAATTAGACATAAATGATTAAGGGACCATAAAGTATTTTATAAAGATGTAATTCTGTGGATATGGTCTGTTTCTCAGGACTGGATTTCCCCATTAATGGGACTTTAAACTACAGTCTGACTCTGGCTCTAGGAGTAATTTGCAGACAGCAAAATTTTTCACTCTCAAAATCCTGCCCTAAAGTTCCCTAAACAAATGGGGCAAATTGCAGTCTTCAGGTACATGGTTCAAGTTTTACTGCAGTCAACAGCATGTGAAATAACACTTTATTCAAAGGCAGAATTAAGCCAATGCAATGTAATACAGCGAAACATTTTGGTACATCAATTAAATGCTGCTGCCTGGCTGTCCTTAGCAGACTGATACTTTGCTGACATTTGCAGGAACTGGGGCTGGTCTCCTATGACCAGGAGTCCTTTGGGGACCAGCACCCATCCTGTGAGGAAGTGCTGCCAGAGGGGCATGTTTCAACCCTTCTAAGTTCCTGTGGGCTTAGCAGCCACATGTGACTCAGGCAACTATGGGTCAGCCTCACCTCTCTCCTGACTCACTGCTTCACTTAGGATTTGAAAAGCGCCAGTTTCAGAGGGATATTGCTTTTAGGGATAAGTAAGAACCTGTTTTAACACGAGCACTGCAGTTTCCATGGCAAAGCAGTTACTGCACACATACGTCAACCAGTTAGTGTGCTGCCACGAAGATGGGCAGAACTAGGGGGTCTTGCTGGGTGCCAAATACAGCCCCTTGCTCCCGAGGCAAGGAAGTCATAAAATGTCTCTCCTAGATGGATTAAACTGCACTTTAAAATGAGCAAACTTAAAGCAAATTTAAAATGTTCCAATATTGCTCCCCATGGAGGTATATTCCAGATCCACACTCTTTTGATGGCTGTAAGCTTTCTCCCAACTTCTCTTCTACTTTTATTCATGGCAATTTGCATTTCAATGCTGTGATTAAATGTGGTTCTTCCCTGTTGGAGTGTTCCCTATGCAAAGATTTTACTAAGTTTTACCCTCCTCTAAAGGTCAAAGTTCCTTTCTGCAAGGAGCCTGGTCCCATCACAGATGCCGTAGGAACACTATGTCCCAGCTTGAAATGATTATCAGTTTGAGCATAAAAAAATAGAAAAAAACCCCAAACAAAACAGATTATAAAATATAAAAAAAATCACTGCTACTGCAGGTTCTGGTTTTTTTGTGTGTTTTTTTTTTAGCTCAGTATAGCTATGATAAAGATGAAATGGTGTTTACCTTTCAAATAAAGCAAAAAAGTCCTCTGCATGTCCCAAGACTAGAATTCCTTCACATACCTAGACTATTCCACTATTAAGGAAAATACACAATCCTTCTCTCATAAAGCAATTTAAATCATGTTTAAGATTCATGTTATGAAGCTGGAACCTTTTAACTGTTTAGAAATTAAAATTTATAAAGAAGCTTATTTAAAATAGGTACAGTAACAAAGTTATCCAGAGGCAAGAAATCCCACATTGTGCTATTTATGATGAAATAATTTTCTCTTCAGATGATTTATAAGCCTCGAAGGGCAAACTAAAGGCTTAGTTTTCTTTATCCTTCATTTCACAAAATCCTCTGACTTCCTCAGTAACAGGGATCTGACTTTTCATTTAAATGGAACTGCAAATTCAGTAGATTCAGAGATTAAATTAGAGGACACAACCTGGAATCATAACTCATATTTTTAAAAGTGCAAAATAGTTCTATATCACAGAGAGCAATATCTAAGTAGAAGAATGTA
Organism: Cephalopterus ornatus; assembly: GCA_013396775.1. Classification (NCBI taxonomy): domain Eukaryota; kingdom Metazoa; phylum Chordata; class Aves; order Passeriformes; family Cotingidae; genus Cephalopterus; species Cephalopterus ornatus. The sequence continues at coordinate 459,470 of VZRE01010634.1, forward strand.
AAACTGGTATGCTTGTGATATTTAGATTGCATAATATTGTTGTTGAGAAGTTCTGAATTAATTTAAATTTCAGGAGAGAAACCAAACCTGAAACAAAAAATCCTTCTGACAAAACTCTTCTAAAGAGTTATGTGTTCGGAAATGCAAATAGTTTTTGTGACTTAATGATTCTTCTTTTCCACCAGAAATGATCTGATTACACTTCAGTGTTCCTGAATATACTGCAGTAGTCCTGTAGGTACTGATAAAAGTCACACAGGTCTGAAATGTTTCAGAAGTTCAAGGACAATTCCTATGTATAATGTCTGGGATACATCTAGAGTGCTGGAGCATTCTGGGCTGTGCTTTCTACTGCGGTTTGGATAAACTGATAAAAGTAGAAATTATTTAGGCATAAGAAGAGATGGAAAAAACTTACCAGCTCTCCAGAGAGAGAATTAACCTGTACCAGCCTATGCTGTGTTTTGGTATTACATTTTCTTAAATCACGGAGAAAAAAACCCCCAAATATGTATTTTTAAGTCTAACTTGTTCCATAATATTTTTGCAAGTGTGTACGACTGATGGCTATTTGTTTGATCTCAAAGACATCTAAACCTTTGCCATTGCTGACAGTATGTTATTATCTGTAAAAATAAAAGTAATTGGATAAAAGTTGACTGTCTCCCTATGATCCAATTTCCCATATGGCAACAGATACATAATAAAATAGCTGAACCAAAAAAACCCTCTCCAACTGTTCTGTGAAGCTCACTTCCTGAGGAGCTGTCTGCCTGAATTAACACAACACCGTGTGCTTGAGGTAGCACTGGAAAGGTCTGATGGCAAAAATAGGCATGGTGAGGGTGGAGATGGATGTGCTCCTGTGGATCACCCTGGATCGGTTTAAAAGATTACTGCCTCCAGCTTTTCATTACTTTTCCTCAACTGGAAGTTATAGCTGTTGTGTCTGAAATGATGTAAAAGGCTGCTTGAGTATTCCCAGCTTGGTTTTATACCAAATAAAACGGAACTGCTGAAATCCCTTCAGGGATCATTTACTGCTGTTTAAGGGTAAGCAGTGGGAACATCCAGTTACAGGCAGTAATGTCCTGTGGACAGCATTGCTTCTGAAGCCACCTCACCTACCTCCCTGAGAGACTACGTGTCCATATCTGTAAGTTACCAGCACAGGGAGGAAAAACTGCTGAAAGCTACTGGCGAAGTTATTAGAATAAAAATACTGTTATTTCTAAGCAATGTTATCAAGTCCTGATTTAATCAGGGTGCATATATGCTTATGTTAGTGCATAACCACCAGTATCATTTCATCTTGGGCAACAGACATTTGGTACACAGATCTGCCAAATTCAGGCTTACTTCTGCTAGACATGACTTGTTGCCCCGATTCAGGCAAACACCCACAGCTGTCTTGGATGGGGTAACTTCCCTGGATTTAGCCAGTAAAGACAGCACGGAAATGAAGCTGTTTTGGGGTGGTTGAAGGTACCTGTTATGATGGCAGGAATGCCCCAACCAACAACGTAGTAGAACCGCATGTGCCCAAAGTTGATGTTCCTCACTTCAGTCAGCATTCGGTAGATGTGGAGCTGCTCCACAAACATCCATGCAAAGGTGCTCATGTAGAAATAGTGCAGGAGGATGGCAATCACGGTACACACGAACTGTAGAAGGGAAAGAGCAGGGAAATTAGAGTTGGTCTTCTGAATCACAGCCTGGTGAGTCACCAGTTCCCCTGTGCAGCTAATATCAAGTGTAATAAAAAGATTCTGACAGAACAAATATACTGCCATTAATTAAGTTTTTCAGAGTTTAAGAAAAGTTACTCATACTGTGCAAACTTTTTTTTTTAAGGTAAATAAATTACGTCACCTGAGGCTGGTTCAGCTTCACACACTTTCAGTTACTGCCCTTGCTCTCCATGTTCTGTGCCTAATTTCACTGTGCATATTTGATGCAAAGGTGAGGATTTGAGCCATTCTGACAGGATTCCTTCTGCTTGCAGGAGGGGCAGGGCTGGAAGAGCTCCTGGCTCTTTCTCCTGGCGCAGAGCAGGAGGTGAGGATGCTACTCTGGAGGCTGCAGACCCTCTGCCCTGCCTGGTTTATGAGTCTCACCTGCACAACGCCACTACAGCGAATTCAACCACAGCATGTTGAACTGCATCAGCTAAATCGGTCTCACTGCTAAATCAGTAAATTACTCCTGAGAACAGCCACCCTCAGCCCTGCACTGATTCAGTGTCTCCCATTGCCATATCAAGTGCCATTCTGTGGGTTTTTCTCATACTACATTCCTTCCAGAGAGAAAGATCTCTGTCCAAGGAAGTATGCTATTTTGGTACAGTTTTGTTTTGTTTTAAAGTAGACTGTGTTTTTTATTGTATTAGTAGATCATAAAGTACAAAGGAAGTCTTCTTTTATTTGGCAGAGGTGGACAGGAGATGTCAGAAGATCTTACATCTTCAGTTTAGGACCTGTCTCTGAGAAAGTCCTTCTTTCTCAGGAAAACTTTAGTTCTGGGGACAGAAATCCATGAAGCTTCAGGCAAGGAAAGGTGAATGTGCTGAACATGAGCAATGGATCATCTGTAGAATAAATCCATCCTTTCTTTGAGGAAATTTCTTATCAGTGAAATGAAATGTCACAAATAGGCAAAATTTGACAGGATCTTATAATCCAGCATAAGATCAGCAGACTGTTTTGCCCCTATGTGTCTGTGTCACAGGTCTGAAAAAAGCTCTTCCATCTACATCTCCTCTTCTGGAACTCTTTTTAAAAAAAAATTATTGAGAAGCAAAAGCATGGATGCATCCATGGGGTAAGGCTGTGGCCATCTCTTTCGTCCTTGCAGCTCTGCCCTTCACTGATGAACCCTGCAGACCTTGCACATTTATACTTCAACATGTCATGGAGGATGCCTGGCCATTATCACAAGACTGAAAGATGCAGCCAGAAGTAGGTCACCACCTATCTTGCACACCAATCTTTCACCTAATGTCAAAATCAGAGTATTTGGCTACAGAATGGCTTCTAGGATCTACCTGGCTTGAGCAGGGGAGTTAACCCTCTTCTTATTCACCATAGAAAACCACCCTAACCACCAGGCTGTAGGATAATCTGGGTCCAGAAATGCTTGGCTCTACCCTCCTCTTGAGGCTGTGCTACTTGCAGTCAGGCACAGAAGCCATGAGGACAAAGAGAAAGCAGGGTAGCGCTGGCTGGGTAGTTCATGTCTTCACTAGGAACAAAGAGACCTGGAGCTTCCAGTCCTAGGTTTGGTCTTGTTTTTTTATGCTACATCAATATCACAAAGTGCACCACTAAGCTCTGCCAGGCTGAGACCAGCAAAAATAAAGGACCTGCTGAAACAAAAGAGATCAGGTCCTCAGTGTGACTAGGAGTAACAGCTACAATGGGCAAACTGGTAGCTGAACTCATCTTTGTGATCAAATAGCCATCTTGAAACCTCTGTCCTTCAAAGACTTGCATTTCTATAATATCTGGTAACCAGTTTTCTCTTCCAACTTAACAGTTTGATGAGTGAAAACAGGAATGACCACAAGCATACAACACCTGAATTGAAATCTTGCTATTAACTTTCTCCTTTCAGTAGGAAAGCAAAAGATATTGCCAAGGATCTGTTGATAAGCTTCAATTAAGAGCACTCTATGCAGCCATTCAATTTTTGTTTAAAAAGTTTTACATTGTGTTTTGGAACCTTTTGTTCCCATGCAGCATTGACCCTGCTTTCAGACTCTGACATGACTTTTTAGTGGTTTTTTTAATGGTATAATGCTCAGAAATGTACATTTCCCTGTTTAACTTTGCTGAGCAAAAGAATCATACAAAGACCGCCAACTTTCTGGATTCACTTAATGCATCAGCTTTATTGTAACACCAAGTGTTATTGAAAAAGTAGCTCAGAAAATAAACCATCTTTCTTCCCTTTGTGTAAGCAGTGCTTTTTTTGTTCCTACTCTCCTATGCACATTAGTAGAGTGCTGCCCTGAACATTACCTTTTCCAGGTAGGAAAAAAGAAAGAAAATAAATCACTTTCTATCAATAGTCCAGGGAAAGATTAAAACCTTGCCCAGAAATGTGACTGTTAATTTACAGAAACCCATAAAAACCAGGCTGGGTGCCAAGCAGTACGGCATTATTTGGGCTCCAGCATTCTTTACCTCTTTATGTTCATCAGTGCATGACTCGTTAGACAACTCTCATTCCATACAGACAGATGAATAATTGTCTCAAGCAGACATGGCTTACAGCCCTCCTACCTTCTCAAATTGACTGGTAGGCTGTAAGGAGCAGCTTTCTGCTGTAACTTACAGATCTTTGTAAGTGGGTTAAAAGTTTGAGTTGTGTCACTGAGTCCTGGTAACAGTACCGGACATGACCACATCCTGAGCCCCAAAGCAGGAAAATGAAAAGGACCAAAAGAGAACAATCTCACTAATACAGCCATTAGGATTTATGGTATTCATGTAATGAACTGTTTTACTACTTTGCTTGGTGCTTCATGAAAGAAATCTGGAAATGAGGAGCCATCATTTACTGCGTAATTTCTGGCAAAATTCTGTAGGGATGTGGGTTTGGCCCTGACCCTTTCGTATTCATGTCAGAGAACTGAAAGAGTATAACCTCCTTGCTAGTGAAATGCAGTGAAAAATGAGTGGTGTGCTCAGCAAGGCATGGGAGAGGTCAAGTTACATGAAGTGCTGTGGATCAATTGGCAAGGTGAGCTCCTTTGAACAAAGTTATTTTAATATGCAAACTCACATATATTAAAACAAAGACAAGATGAGTTCACACATCTCCGAAAGGGCAGGTCACTGCAGAAGATCTCCCCACAACAGCAGACAAGGGACCTGAGCTCCTGATACAGGGGAATATTGGAATATGGGACTGGAAGTGACACAACTAGCTGGAAAGCTTCATCCAGTTTGGCATTCACAAGGTTTCGAAAGCTAAAGTGGGAGAAGAAGCCCAGAAAAAAAGGCAACAGAGTAACCTGAATCTTAGAGATTGAAGAATTTAAGCAGCTTAATTTTATATAGTTTTCCAAAAGAAATACTATTAAACACAGGCTTCCTAGCAAGACAATTTTTATAAGAGAGTTCTTAAATTTACTAGGATAAGGTCTTGTCAACACTCAGTTACTGGAAGCTGAAATTAGTCAAGGTCAGATACTTTCTAAAATGTATGTTATAGCTCAAATGGATATTAGAAGCCAGAGTGACACTTTAGGATTAAGTTATACAGCACGTGAAACTGTGTGGTCAGACACCATGATGTCATTACCATGACGGTGATGAGGATATTCATTGAATGTAGGCATACTCTCCCATGTCTGCTGCTTGGACAATGTGGAATCAGCAAGATTTTGTTTGTTTGTTTTCATCTCAGGACTGTATTTCCCTCTCAAAATTTAGATTGAAGCGTGTACAGTAATGGATTTCTCTAAGACAAATTTTCTTCACAGTGCTCAGATCATCCCAACAGTAACATTTTGAATATTCTTCCTATCTGTTATGGACATGCTTTTTATTGCATGTCATCCCCCACCTGCACACTGCCTGTTTGGTACAGGTGACTGTGCAGTGCTGGAACCCTTGCCTGCTTGTCTCCTACCTGTCTGCATGGCAGTCATGACTTTTGGGATGGATGTTACTAAGAATGAGCAGCAATACCATGCAAAATGCCACATGGTTGAGATAGCAATGAGGTCCTAAGTACAGAACATACACATTTTATGTGTAGTGTATATATCTCAGTCCATTCACATCTTGTCTTTCTTGACATGCACAAAACTGGAGGCGTCTGCACTAAGCTTTGTCAAGCTTTGTCAAGATATGATGGGTTGAAGCCAATAATCACTGTGGCTGGAAGGCACAAAGCAAAGCGACAGGTTTCCTACTGAATCTTGGATGTAGCAAGCTGTCCCATGCCTGGCAAGTGGCTTCTCCAGAAGAGCCACTGGGTGTGCAACATGCATATTGGCACCTGCCCAGCAACACATAGTTGTCAACCTACCAGTCAACACCAAAAGCCATTTGGGCTTGTGAGGTACCTGCAGCAGGAGAAACTGGAGAGCCTTCTACTGAACAGACACAGCAAGACAGAAAACACACTGATGGAAAGGAAGGAAGAAGAAGTCAGTATTCAGGGTTCATGAAGTTCCTGGGATAAGCCTTCAACAGGGCTGGTGTCATATATTCTCTGAAAACAAGATACAATCCTATCACCTGCCATTGCTATTAATCATGTAAACCGCACATGAATAGATTAAAAATCTGATTTTTTTCAAATTACTGTTGAAGCTAAACAGAGAGAAAAAGAAAAGAAAATGAAACAGATGGGAGCAGGTAAAAGGTGCAATTTAAAACTTGACAACAACTCTAGCAATAGGCACAGAGTAACTCTTACCGGGTTCTCAGTCTGGTTGATACCAATAAGAAAGACAAGCTCAGAGAAGAAAAGGGCAGCCACCAGGTTTTTGTGGATACTGTGCAAGTTGGAACGTAGTGTGCGGATCAGGACCAGCAGAATGAAGGTGATCAGTAAAGCCGCCAGTGAGATGGATACAGTTGTGTAAGTGACGATCTTCAGGGGAAGCACCTCTCCATTCTGTAGAAAGACAGATTGACAGCCTCGGAGTTTTTCCTTCCTTTTCCTCCAATCAAATCTACTGCTTGGAATGTCAGTGTTTTCATTACAACTGAGCCAACATACAGATTTACTTTAGGACCAACAGGAGTGGATGATGCCACCTCTTTAGTCGCTCAACAAGTTGAGTGTGTACGGGCAGCACCCAGAGGATGCACTGACCAGGTGGGAAGCTCCTTTTAGCAGACCCAATGGCAGGTGCTGTCAGGGACAGGCAAACACACTCCTGACACACTGCAACATGGGATGGATCTGCTGACAATGGTCTGAGTCATGCTCAAAGCTCAAGCTCTGAATGAAAGCCCTTGAAAACCAAAACCATCAAAAATCCTGAGCCTGATGTCACCCACCTCTCGTTTTGAAATGTCCATCAAGACGGCAAAGCTGGTTATATGGTTGCACTGGCAAGCGATATGGCTCTGGTTTCTGGAAAACAGCTCACATCCTCTGGAGGACCAGGCACCTGTCCCGCCAATCCTGTAGGGAAAAATGGTATTTCTGAGAGCCATTCTTTGATCGCCCCTTGCCTCCTGCTGTTACTGCTCTCTGTGGAAGCTTGAGCTATGCAACCAGACAGGACTGTAAGTACCAAGACAGAAATATTTATAGCTGTCACCTGCCTGAAAGAGTATAATCAACTTAAAAAACCTTCAGTTGAAGTAGTTTCTGATAAGACAGCTGGCGTTCATGGCCAAATTTTGTGGTTTTAGAACTTTAAAAGGAAAAAAATTGTAAAAATTTGCTTTTGGATCAGTGACCACACAAGCAATATGGGGAAGAGATTGCACAGAAAAAAATGGCTGTAACAAAGGTAGAAATACTAAAACCACAGAGACATACATGTTTTTGAGCCATCTCTACTTCCCAGATCTAGAGACTGCCTGTAGAGCTTTTATGTGAAATATGTTTCAGCAGTAATATGACATTGTTATAGTTTTCCTCTGAAAAGTACAAAAGAAAAGGTTAAAACCTTTTCTAATAAATAATACTCCATATCAAGAGCTCTCCTGTATTAACAATTCTTCCCTGTGCAGTTTTGGTTAACTCCAGTGACTTTGTAAATTATTTTGTACCAATATTAATTATTCTATTTTGAAGTTAATGAGTAATAAAAATAGCCTTGTAGTTACTGAAAAAGCTTTTAATTAGATATGACAGGACCTCTTTTTCATTCAACAATAAAGAATTTGTTACACAATTTTGATATCACTTTCTCTTGGAAAGTACTCGCTTTCTAAAATCTCTTTCATTACAGGCAGCGTAAGAGCTGCTTTTCAACTGTGGCTGTAGGAAGACGTAACACAGACAACAAAGCCATTGACGTTGCCAGCAAATAGCTAACAGATGAATCACTTTAGAGCTAATGAGTTATTCAAGCCCATACAATGTTTAAAAATTTATGAAAAAGGACTTGCCATTCCCTCATAATCGACAGAATCATCTGTGTACACAAGCAAATACATTTGCCTACTTCACATGCAGGCAAATGGGGTAGTTTATTATTGCAAACACAAGAGATTTGTGTTGCCTCTTCGATCCTTTCAATGACATGATCTCCTGAAGCCTTTGACCAGGAGGCACGCATTTCCTAGGTTAGTTTGCTTTTTTATTTCCAGCACAGGATATTGCCTTGTAGTAGATTTTTCCATAGTTTTTGGGTTACTAGGAAACAAGTAACAGCTATTCTCCTTACCCTGGGCAGACCACGTCATCCACTTGCTATATACCCGAGTCTGTAGTTGGAAATTGCAATATACATGTAATAGTAACAATATTGTGAAAGCAACATGCAGACCATGTGGTTACCTCTCAACACATTTTCTTTTGTTTTATCCACACTCTTAAAATATCTCCAACAGGACTGTGCTGTTTCCACAATGCCATAAACCCAACAAAACATCAGCATACACCGCTATAGTTAATATAATTTTTCTCATTTTCAAGAAAAATACGTCTTTATCTTAAACTTCACTCAACACAAAAGACCTAAATGAGCCATTTCCAGAGAAATCTTCTTCCTAACACTTGCCTCCTAGAGACTCAAATGCTCTCTCTTTATATTCTGCTTATGTATTACAATTGCTTCCCATCAACTGGAAGAGATCTGAGGTCCCAAAGAAGGTATTTCCTCTCCCTCCAATTTTTCACTAAAACAAATGAAAGCAAATCCAAAATAGCTGATGAAATGAAAAGTAAGTTGCTTCTTATCAGTGCAACTGTCTTTGCATTGACTTTTGATACAAAAACTTGAGATTCAGAAATTTATAATCTTTATTCCTATAATTTTATCTGCAAAAGCTCAGTCCTCTTTTTTACCAACATGAAGATGTAGTTTTGTAATTTTTTGCACTGGCCCTGAGGCAACAAGGATGGGTGCCTGTTTGCCATATAGTCTGTCCATAGTCACTGGAATGTAACAGAAGATTCAGTCCATGTAAGAGCTGAATCGTCTCCTGGAGATCCTGATTTGAAGACCTCTGACAAGCCACGAATGCCAACACTGGAGTCAGGCTATGCCCGTCCATATATATATCTGTGAGCAAAAATCATGAGCAAATACAAGGAAATTGTGAGATTTATTACTGCTGGGTGAAACTGAACCCTGCAGAAAGTCGTGACAGCATTGTGTTTGTTAGAAACTACATGGCTAATCCTTTGTTTGAGGATAATTATTTTCATTTTTCTCAGGTTAGTGGGAAATACATGGCTCTATTTTACCAGAAAACAGTTGTCAGTTCAATAAACAGACCAAAGAGGGTTTTCCTCCAGAATTATCTTCCTAGGCAGGGCTTCTCTGCTACTGAGACAGTTGTCACTCACAGCTCTAAAGCAAGTAGGAGACATACGTGATGGAATGATTCCAGAAGACACAGACAGGCTTCGTTCTCTCCTCTGTTTCCAGCATGGTGTACTCCACTATGATGGGCTTTTCCACCAGATTGGGAGGAAACTCCCCGTCACTGTGAATGGCTGTGCTCACCACAGGTGTGTTAATAATTGGGCGATTTGGCAATCTGCACAAGGAGAAAAAGTGCACAGTGATTGAAACATGAAAATGCAAAGCACTGACTCGCTAGGTTCTCCAAATAAAAGGTTTCCAGTCACTTCCACTCAGAAAGCAAAGTAGATGCACCATCAGCCTTCTGGACAGACCAAAAGCTGCTGGCACTTCTGACATGGTTATTCTCCTACAGTGTGCCAGAAAAGGACAAGGTGACAACTGCAGCACAGATGACATTATACTGACATGAAGGTCAGCATAAAAGCAGCTCTGTCTCCCCCACACACTCAGAGGAAGAAGAACAAGAAGGGATCTGCACAATTCACAAACAGGTTTGAAGTTTACCTCAAGCTCCTTCGGTCAGGATCATAATTTTCAGGCAGGAGGTGTCCCAGGGATCGGTATATAATGACCATGACAACAGTATGATGTGTTGAGTCCTCTGGGTGTCGCTTCTTTCTCTTTGCAAAAGCACTTTCAGGGCTGAATGCACCACTGTTCAACTTAGAGGATATTTTTTGATTTGAAGGCTTCATTGTAGGCACTGCTATGGAATTAACACAAACATTAAATTCTTTTCACGCAGCTTCAGAGCTACCATTTAAACTGGTAATTTTGCTTTGCAAAGATACAGAGATGTTACTGTTGTTATAACTCTAGGCTCAGCATGCTCTTAATGTTATATTTGACATTTTTAATAAAATTTTAGCACATTTCATAGTTATATAGCTGATAATCAAACAATGAACCATGAAAAGCCATTTAGTCTAGGTAGAAAAAAAGCAATTTCTAAGCTAAAAGATCCATAAGTATATAAACACCCCATGTATAACTTAAGAAGAACATTAAAGCAATATGCATGCTATTAAATTGCATGTATCTTTATATATGGCAGCACCAGTGTTATGAATACACCAACTCGTCACATAGGATTTCTCCCTGCTGATTCTGTCATATAATGAGCTTTAAGTTTTGACAATATCTTTTAAAAGTCACATGCTCTTTTTCTTACAGAAAAGATATATCATACAAAGAGATGCCCTGTTTATGAGCAAAAAGTCATAAAGCTGTATGAGCTTATTATGCATTATTTTCACAAGTGTTACTATTTCCCCACTCAGAGGATATTCAGACATAGTATGTGTATTGCACTTTGAGTTTCTCTCTCTTCCCTTGCCCAAGGAAACTTGTACTGCTTCTCAGCAATATTGAGGTACTTCAGAGACTGGGAAACAGGTACTTCCCCATGTATTTTCCCTAATCACTCAGCTTAAGACTTTTTCTTTGCTGTCTAGTTTTGATAACTTGTCTATGCTCCTAGATTTGTATTCTCCATCTCTCACAGCACCTCCCTCCATCTCTGCAGTGAGTGGAGGAAGGCAGCTGTGGGACTGCAGGCTCTGGGCAGCCGTCCCATCCTATCCTGGTGGGAACAGAAGCAGAGCATTTCTCCTGCTTTGACAGGGCTGTTGGAGGGGCTGCAAGCGAGACCTGACAGACAGGTACAGCCAGTTACACAGCCCCCCATGCTCCCATTGCTGCCGGCAAGCGAAATGCCTCACAAGTATGCACAGCTGCTCCATCCCTAAATAATGTTTGCTTGTGCAGACAGTCACCCTGCTCTCACCCCAGTACCACTCTGCTTTGTGAGGATCAATCATGCTCCTTGGGAACTAATTATAATTGCTCTCCGAACAGCAGCAGAAGAGTTTTACCTTTCCTGTCTGAAGGTCTGAACAAAGTATCAGGGAAGACAACAGATGACTCCAGATCTTTTGGGTAATCTTCTTTAATCTCATGAAATCGTGGTATTCTAGCTCCCGTGAAATTAGACTTGCCAAAGATGTCAACGGCAATAACTGGGGGGAGGGAAAAGTTTCCCATAAAATTAACTTCAATGCTTTCAAATATGATATTGCAACACAATGAAACATGACTGAAAGGTTAAAAAAATGCAGACAAGAAATTGAACCCCGAAAATACAGAGTAAAATTTAATTTCTTTCAATTAATACCTTATATGACAATTAAAAGCTTATGTGTCAGCACTATGTTACATTTATCAAATTATACATGTATTTTGCAGTGGAAAGGAATTCACCACACAGTATCTCATACTAGAAAAACACTACTGCAAGCATGGGAAATAAAGAATCATAGAATTGTTTAGGTTGGAAAAGACCTCTAAGATCATGGAGTCTAGCTGTTAACCCAGGACTGCCAAGTCCAGCATTAAACCATGTCCCTAATGGTGACATCTACATGTCTTTTAAATACCTCCAGGGATGGTGAATTCTCTGGGCAGCCTGTTTCAATGCCTGACCACCCTTTCAGTGAAGAAATTTTTCCTAATTTCCATCTCTGGGTAGATCACTTAGCTGGTACTTCTCCAGCAGCAGCTGACTGTGGTTTCACGAAGGCCTTTCCCTGGCCGCTGTTCAGTGAATGCTCCTGCTTCACAGAGCTTCTCCGTGTGCTGCTGGCTTGCTCCATGTGCTGCATGTTCCAATTTTAGACTTGCTTCTTAATGGGAAGACTAAATGTGCTGCTTCAAAAACATACTTCTTCTACATCTGTTACATTGTAAAGTCAGCTAAGCAAAGAAAATAACCTGGATTTTACCTGGGACTACTCCTTAGTCCTCCAGTTCTCCTTCCTTCACACCAGCAGTTTCTCCCTAGCTCACCTCATCATCTCTGCCTGTTGTCTAACTGCCAAAATATTTAAAAGCAGCTGAGTTGGCTTTAACTTGCCCATTTAAAAGAAGTCACTGAGTGCCAATTTACATGTTCTAATAAAAGTGAAAAGCTGGGAGTCCTGGGGGTAACCCTACACCAAAAGCTATGATCTACTGCAAGTTTCTGTATGAAGAAATATCCAAGTTAAGATCTGCAAATTCCCATTCCTTTACCAGTCTCTAAATAACTCCCAGATGAGACATTAGGAAACTCTATTAACACCATGTTCACCTGGAAAAACTGTTCAAAAGAAAACAGACCCCTTTCAGGCCAGAGTTGCCTCACCCCTCCCAAGCTCACACCTTTTTACACAGAAAGAACTGGTCAATAAAAAATCATGATTTACAGCCTGCAAGAAATTCTGTGGTTTGTTTTCATCTCAGTTCAGGTGGGTTAAAATGCTGAGCATACTTTTTTTCTGAGTGTGAAGATAAAAATATTTTGGTTCTCATAGTCCTGAATCAAAATGTATTTCAGTTTTGGTTTATTAAGCAGAAATCAAAATGTTTCAGTTTTGCTTAGTTCAACAATAGTCTGTTCCCTTCCAAAGTTGATGTTACAACCTTTGTAGCTTGACTGTCTCGTGCCTTCGGTTTTATGCTGCTGTGACTGTGGAACATGAAGCGTTCTCAGAACAAGGTTTGTAAGCAATGGGTATAGCTGGGAAAATAAGACAAACTTTTGGGAACATAAGCCCTTCTTCAGGTCTGAAATAAAAGCAACAGCTTGAAAAGCTAAATATGAGTTCAGGCTGATAATAGTTTAGAGAACCTCTGAAAGAAAAACCATAGAGGGAGGGACCTCTGAAGGTCACCCAGCTCTATCTCACCTCCTGCTCAAAAAGCAGGACTATCACCAACACCTGACCAGCTCAGATTGTTGGTACCCAGGAAGAAAATGAAATAGAGGGGCCAGGGGAGAAAATGAGGAAAGAGTGGTTGTTGTGCTTCACTCACACATGTACAGCAGGGACATCTATGGAATACATCACAGTTGTACAAGTGAGGAGCTGCTATTTGCTTCTCAGAGGAGACATTCCCTGTGATAGGTGCCAAAGGTGTCTTGGTATGCCTGATGTTTCCTTCTCAGTTTAGACAGATTCTGGATCCCAAGGATTTTGCTCTGATTATGGGTTTTGCAAGACTGGGAGGTTGGTTGAATGCCTGGATGGGTGATTCTGAGAAAATACCTTTCAGCACAGGAATTTCTACAGAAGATGGCTTTTTGGATATTGTGATACTTCGGACCTGGCCCCCAGCCAATTTGCCCAAACCCACAGTAGTGACTTCTCCCTGCCCCACTCCCTCCTCCTATGAACACCGGGAAAAGAGGAAAAGGAAAAGCTACCAAAATAACAAAGCCAAAGCTTTATATATTTTATACTTTCCTCAAGAAGACGAAAGCCACTCCAGCAGATTTCTCCACCCGGATTGGGAAAACAACAGGCTATAGCAGGCTTCACTCCCAGATAAGCGAGACCAGCAGGGACTTGCTGTCTCCAAGTCTAACAGTAAGAGAAGAGAGAGGACCCTCCTCTCTCCTTCTTATTTATACTCTTGCTTATGTAAAAAACAGGATGGAATACCGAGAATGGCTACTTCCCTAGTTCTGACCTGGTTACGAAGGAAGGCCTATATCAAACTATCACAGATATGTTCCAGGCTAGGAAGGCACGTGAAAATCAGAGAATCATTAAGGTTGGAAAAGACCTCTAAGATCATAGAGTCCAACCTTTGACTGATTATCACACTGTCAACTAGACCACAGCACCAAGTGCCATGTCTTGAGCGCCTCCAGGGATGGTGACTCCACCACCTCCCTGTGCAGTCCATTCCTATGCTAATCACATCAATAATATGCAATGTGATCAATAGTTGGGTTGCTTATTTTGTTCTGCAGTAATTTTTCAGCTGGTGGTGGTGTGATTCTTTCAAAAACTTGATTTACTACATTCAACTATACTACCTGGTCCCAAAAGGCATTACCTTTACATACAAACTTAGTCCTTCCTACTATCTCTACACTACTGTGACTGCAACAAAATGCCACACGGAGCATGGAGGGAATATGTCCCAGAGGGAAAACAGAGCAAACATCTCCCAGGAGACACCCATGGCAACTGAGATATATGGATCAAGGCTCAATGAACTTGAAATGAATGCAATGATTTTTCTCATTGTGTACTACTAAAACTAATAACTAGCACCTCTATTCAGCACACTTTTAAAACTAATACAAAGTGGCAGTTTTCAGCACAAATACTCACTCATATTAGTGGCAACTATTACAAAAGGTCTCAGGTAGGTTTTCTTCATGTTCTGGGCCACATTGTTGAAATACTCCTCATAGTGCCTGAGCAGGTGAGCGGTGCCACCCTCCGTTCGCTGAATTTGCTCCCAGTGCTCCTTGTTACTGCGGTCCAGTAGAGCGCTGCCCACTTTGATAATATTCTGAGGAATAAAGTACAAGCCTAAATTATGAAGCAAACAAAGTGCTGGGTTTCAAGTGAGGAATATTGAAACTGATGGGTATTACTGCCTTAGGTGAGCATATAGTCAAGTATTTTAATGCAGGAACGTTCTACTGCAGCCATATGAAAATATGTACACCAGTTACTCACCCTGAGTTTTTTTTGTTACGTAAAGCAAATCCCTCCAAACTTTTTATGAACAAAGTTAGCCAAAATTGGAGGCTGTAAGAGAACTGCCTATTTTACCCCTAATGACAGGAAATCTAGCAAGAAAATGCAGAAGGAAAACCTAACCATGTTTTCTTTGTCTCAGAGAGATAAGGCACACAAAAAGCACAGCTTTTAGTAGGTACACTGAAGAACTTCCCCAGAGAAATCAAAGTAACATTTTTTGCTGAAAAACAAAAGAAAGCCACAGACAGCAATATCACTTTATCTTTTAATTTTTCCTTTTACTTTGTTGTTTCCTCGATGACAAAGACAACTTATATGCTGAAAAATTACAAAAGTGAGTATTAACTTGCACAGACAAACTTGAAAATACATAGGAAAACTTAAATGTTACTGTCTCCCCATTTCTATGTTCCTTACAAGTGGTATTAAAAAGGAAGTTCTTTCTGAGGACCTCCTCCTTCTGCTCTTTCTCAGAAGAATATGCAAAGAGACCCTCAGGCTGAATGGGAGAAGATTGACCCCAAAAGAGAGTGTTAAATGGCTTAAATGGGAGAGGTGCTAGGAAGTTTTTAATCTTGGTGTATATATGAACTATGTTGTTGTAACAAAACCTAATTCCTAACTAAGGTAAAATCTGAGTAAATGATGGTAGGAATTGATCACCTCAAGCTCTAAAATAGCCAAGGCAAATATTTAGGCTTCATTTAGAAGGAGCTATATCCTCTAAGTATTGTCTGAGGCTACAAGCATATATCTGTGCTAAAAGAGACTGCCAGTATGACACCTTAACCTAGGGTGAGAGGCATGACATGGTTCCCAGGAATGCAGAAGACACATGCAGTACTTGGTACCAGGCCTTCTCCATGTTTGTGAATATTATTTATGGTTTTTTATTATCTATTTTTCAGGCTTCTACCTGAGACTATAAAAAAATAAATTCTTCTTCCCCTTGTGCTCCTTCAGCGTAGGATGTTACCTCCTTTTTCTCATAAGCTGTATCCATTAGTTTTCAAATTCCTACCTATCCTAAAATATTTAGGGAGTTCTTGAAAACACCATCTGTATGAATTTCAGTGCCAAATGCAGAGAACAATAAATTAAACCAAGGTTTCCAAACCGTTTATTTTTTGTTTATTGTTCTTATTTTTACTTAACAAAATATGCTAAAAATGAAGTTCCTTCTCAAGATCTGAATGGGGGAATTCATCCACTTCCCAGCCCACAAGAAAGGAAAAACTGAATCTCTCAAAATTTGGTGCATCTCAAATGTAAAACATTTCAGAAGTTCTCCACTCTCTGTGGACTGTACAGCCTAAGACTCTGAGGAATTTTCTCAGCCACATTTCCTCCTGCTCCTACCTCCCCAGTGACATCCTCTCCTGGTGCAGCTTGGCCTTGCACAGAGTCTCCAAGTTCATCCCAAAGTCTGCCTGACCTAGCTGGTCCTCGTGGAGTACTGTGAACAGGACCTGGTCACTAGTATTACAGGTCTTTGGTAATAACTGGGCCTTTTGTGAATGCTCTGGCCAGCAGAAGCTCACTGGCACGGATTTTAGTACATGCCATAAAATATCAATATGACATGGAATGTCTTTCAGTGTACCAACTCATCACTCAAGTGTTCTCGAACTGAATTAGAGGAAACCTTCAGAGTCAGTAACTGGCTCAGACTTAGTTCACTGCACATTTAAATGAACATGATCACATTAGGCACGTTTTACAACAAGACTGAATATAGTACACAAAACTATTTTAGCCAGGAATAACACATTAACTTGATGGGTTTTTTCATATGGGGAATTTTGCTTTTGGCTGTTATCATGATCACATTTATTAGAGGAGCACTTTCCATTATATTTGTATTACACACACATACATGTGCATACACACATGAGTAACCCACCTTCCATTCTAAATTGAGAAGACTGGCTTATCTGTGAAACAGATTAAGCAATTACATGATATTTGCTGCACCTTGGTGAAAGACAAATTTAATTATCCATTGCCATCTATCTTTTAAGACAAACTCTAAAGGCTCAGCACAGTATACAGTATCTCTCTTACCTCATTGAATTCCACATCTCTTGTGGCTGCCAAGTCAAACCCTTGCTGCTGGCTTTCATACTGGAGAACTCGGATCATCACCTGGTAAGCTGTCCTCACGTCATTGCCATACAAGCTGTGTGTGTATTTAGTGGCATTGTGCAGAGCTCTCACGATCCGTATGGTTTTGTCCCCATCCAACTTGGTCTCATTGTGGTGTAACTTCTCATTCTGAATCAAAGACAGGAAGGACGAGAAAACCCAATGATGTATTCTTTTTTTTCATTCCAGTTACAAAGACAATAATAATTTAGGGATTTTTGGCACATGGGAGTTGTTTGGTCAAAATTTGTTTGTCTTGAGAAAGGGCTGGCAACAAAACTCAAGGGCAAATGTAACTGAAAGCCAGAAAAGCACAAAGGTCCTGATGGAAAACAAGGGGGTTCAAAGACTCAGTCAAAAGACTGAGTGCAGTGACATCAAAGTGGAGTCTGAACCAAAGATGTTTTACAAAATAAAGGGAAAACCAACACGGCTTACCATGATTTTTAGATCCACAAATGTGTTGGTGGTGCAGTTGAAAAGCTCAGGAGGCAACCAGCCCTTCTCAATGTTACAATGGCGAACAGCGTTTCCTGCAGGAAACAAAGCATCAATGGCAAATGATGTTCAGAATTGTGCTGGGTAAATATTCATAGATTTCAACTATCCTAAGCTTTCAGATTTCCTACATTTTCAAGTTTCTTAGAGCTACCTATGCATTTCAATTTCTGACCCGGAGATTGCTGTCGGAGAAAAGTTAAAGACTACTCATCTTCATGAAACACTTTAACTAGGCTTCAGAGAAAAGTCAGGCAAGCTTCAAGCTCTGACAACTCAGCTCTCAGCCTCACTGCCCTAATGTTCTCAAATTAATTCATTTATTTATACCAAATATGAGAAGGACTCTGCACTTTCTAAGTACTCCTGGAAACCAATCCCTGCTCAGATTTCTGTGCAATAGCCTGTATAGGAAGACCTCCTGGATAAATGCTGTCCTCATGTCAACACATGCCAGCACCTCCACAAGCTGCATGTGCTAAACACTTCAGCCAACAGGCATTGTTGCCTTTTTGCCACTTGTAAATGGACTGTGAGCAGCTTACTGTTTAATGTAGCCTATTATACTTTGTACTGCTTGTCAAATAATTTTAAAATGTGGTTCTTGGCTGTGGATCCTTCATTGGGAATTGGAAGTTACAGATTCAAAATTTACATTTGTGCTAGTTAATTTGCACATAACATACTGCATGTGTCTAAGGCATTCAATTACTGATATCTAAATAAGAATTATAATTAATTTTACTGTATCTAATTATATTATTTCTATTCCATGATTAGGTGAATACAATTAAGCCTCAGGTTCTTTGCCTGAATACTCATTATTATAAAGCTTACTTTTTTGAATGTTCTGTAAAATTTACTTAAAACATGCAATTCCTATAAATTCCTATAGCATTGCCTGCTAGCCTATTTTCTAGAAGAGACACTAGGGTCAACAACAAGAACAGTACAGAAAGCTTATTTTAATTCAACTTTATAGTGTTTAATAATGTAAATATTCTTCACTTTAAAAAAAATAAATCAATTCTGTCTCCTAAAATCTTCAGAACGTGAGCTTGGATGACCACAAATCTGCACACCTACAGGTAGTGGCCTCCCCCCAGTGATATTTGGGGCAGTCACATAACTATTTATAACTCACTGAGCTTAAGAAGCACTCACATCAGAGAGTTACCAGGCTCAGAAGCGAGACAGAAGTTTCACTTTCCACAGATCGGCCTTTGGAAAAGGTTGAAAACTCTGTTTTCAAAAATCTGATACATGTTTTCAGGAACATGTATAAAAAAGCAGGTTGCCATTTGCCTGTTGTACAAAACAACACAACTCACATGCTTTATAAAAGGTTGTTTTTCAGCATCTCACTTGTGGGTTAGAGAAAAGACGCTGGGTAGAAAAACATGAGTTCTGTTGTAACTCTTAGCTTTAGTAGCCTGCAATGCTAGTAAAGCAGTCATCACGTATACGATTTTCCTCATTTTATCTTTGCCCAGAGGAGCTGTATCGCAAAAGAACATTTACAAGTCACTAGGAACTAGAAGTTACATGTGCAAGAATTGCTTGAGAAACAGAAAATAGAACATTGGACTGTGCCTTTTGGAAAATAGAGATTTTCTGTTCTTCGTACATGTTTATTTGCTGCACTTTTGTATTTATTTATTGTTACTATTCCAAATGTATTTTAACAGTTCTTTGGTTTCAGCTAGCTAAACTTTTCTGCTCATGATATGCATGAGGTATGCTGCAGCCTCTAGACCCAATTAATTAATGCCATTCCTTATGTACACATTTTTTTCTCTTCCCTCCTCCCCCCTTTAAACAGGCATGTAGATAAAGTAGTTAATGATTTACCCAGGGAACTTACCCACTGATCCTTTAGGACATGGCACAGCAGCTGGCTGGCCAAACTTGGTCTGTGGCCACCAAATACCAGCCTCGAAAGCTTTGGGACAGCCATTATAAATTACTGAAAGCAGAAAAAGAAATGATGCAATTTTTCTAACAAGACAAAAATCACAACAAGAAGATATTTCAACTTATCTAAAGGACCTTCCTGTAATTCCTAAGCCCTTTCAGGATACCTATCCTCTGCAGTGCCTTCCAAGCTGCAACCTATCAGCTGCTCCTTATCCAGCAGAGTGGGCAGACACGTACAGGGAGAGGAGAGCTCAGGATGATTATGGGGCTCTGGATTTTGGCTCTATCTCTGCTTGCTCCTTTATTGTGGGAAAACATTTCTTCTTCATTTCACCCACACAGTGGTGAAATGGCTGCTGCAGCAGCTTTGTGCTGATCAAAGGAGGAGGGTGGGTGGGTGGGTGAGAGGAAAGGCAGGACGGGCAAGACAGGGAAGAAAGGCAGAGTGCACGAGGCGCACGGCACAGATTCTGTGGGCAGAAGGTGCAAGGGCTCTCACCCACCCGTTCCTCTGCAGCTCAGCAATACAACACTGCACTGGCAGGTGAACTCAGGTTTAAAGAAAAATTGGTATTAGTGTTTTGCTCTCCACATGTTTTGCTCCCGGCCTGCTCTGCCCCAGCTTGCTATATTTCCATTTGAAGAAAATTAAAAAGACAAGAGTCTTTTTGCTTTTCCCCAGTCCCCATGAGACATACTGGCACAGAATTAAGAGGAGGGCTGTATGCTTAGGCTGCTGCAGCTCCCACTGCCTCTGCTGGAGCCATCCTACTGGGTTCACATGCGCCCCAGGACACGGCTGCAAGGCCACTGCTGTGTCCCCCCCCACCTGCCCACTGCCAGAAGCTCTGATCCTGCTGATCAGCAGCACATGCTGGACAGGAGGTACCTTCACAGCCCCTCACGGTGACTTCTGCAAAGGGGTTGTCGCAGCGGTTGCACTGACGCCCTATGACACCAGGTTTGCAAGGACACTGTCCTGTCTCCATGTCACAGGCGCGCGTGTGGGAGCCAGACGGGAAGCAGTCGCAGGGGTAGCAGGTGTCACTGTTCTGAGGCCTGTAGTAATTTGCCTAGAAAAAACAAAATGATAG
The DNA here is from genome assembly GCA_013396775.1 of Cephalopterus ornatus. Taxonomy (NCBI): domain Eukaryota; kingdom Metazoa; phylum Chordata; class Aves; order Passeriformes; family Cotingidae; genus Cephalopterus; species Cephalopterus ornatus. The sequence goes on from VZRE01010634.1 coordinate 480,178, forward strand.
ACACAAGGTATTTGACTTACATTCCAAATTACCAACATTTCCGAAATCCTGCTCTAGCAGCATGTGCATCATAAAAGGGCTAATTTTGCAAAGCACAGATAGAAATGACATTACTACTATCAGAAAATATATTAGCTCTGGACAATGTGCTGTGTTAGCCCAGGTAAGCCAGAGAGACAGAGCTGAGTGCTGGGGCCACCCTGTGTCACAGAGACCCAGGGTTTGCACTGCCATCTGCAGTGGGGGCAGAGGGCCCACGTTATTTCTTGAGCACTTGCTGCCAGTGCCCACTAAACATATTCTTGAAGGATTTACAGTTTTCTCTGCTTTGCAATTCCACGCCTATATGGCATGAACAAGCCAGTAAGGAAAGTTCTTACACTGTCCATTTGTGTTTCACATAGAGGGTGTAGAGGAAGCAATGATCACATATTCAAATTGCATCTGTACATGCTTTTGATCTGAGGCACTACGTGATTGCACAAGAGCATGGAGCTGGCACCCCACTGACTCCATTTAATGCAACAGTTGCTGTGTATCCTGTTTGCATTTTGGAAAGGAGCAGGGGGCTAGATTCACAGCCACTAGTCTGCGCAGGCCCAGCTCCTCTGATGTCATTCAAGCCTATTGTAAAACCTCTTGTGAGAAGTTCTTTGTAAAACCTTCACAACAGAGGCGCCTCCACTCCCATGTCCCCCATCTGTCTCTGCCTGTCCATGGAAATTCCCTCTTAAGCTTGTCAGAGGTTGCACTGAGGAAAGCATTTAGCCTCTCATATTCTTTACCTCTCTCCAGCTGCTAGGTCTTTTGCTGGCCATTGCACAGAGGGGAGCTTCACCCAGCTGGCCCGAGCTGTTTCATGACTATTACTCACTTGTGATACACAAAATACCACTGGCACTCCTCTGCACCCCTGCGTGATCTCACCTGATAAACAGGGCTGCACTTCAGAGATCAGAGCCAGGCTTTCATCCTCTCAGTTCGGTTTTCCAAACACAAACAAGATAAGAGCTGCACACTATGATTTTGAGAAGGGTGGTGCCAGCAAAATGTTTTGGGTAATGATTAACTACACAGTGCGCGCACACACACACACACACACACACACACACATATATATATGATACAAAGCACAACTATGTGTACTTTGTCTCAGATACTCACCCACAGTTATTAGCGGTACAGTTACTTTTTAAACTAAAGAAATTTTGACTTAAGGCTGGCTTCTTTTGCTTACCTTGCAGTGGCATTCTCCATTGGTCTTATTGCAATCAGAATCAAATCCTTTACTGGTCTCACAATTACAGGGGCCACAGATTGGATTTCCCCACCAACCTCTGGGACAAGGCAAGTCAATCCTATAAAGGAAAATCAAATTGAAAGAAAGTTATTTTAAGTTTCCTTTTAAAATGTGTGAAAAAAAGAGCTTAAGGCCAAATCTGCAGTCAACTTCATCAGCTTATGGAGAGTAATATATCTCGGCCAACAATCAACACATATATAAATACATATACACTGTAAAACAAGAAAATTTAGAATATCAGTGCTATGAAACCCTAGAGGGAATGCCTCTCTAAATATTTACAAGTGCAGGTGGCACTGAGCATGTGCATGGTTTACCTACTACCACAAACTGCCTCGAGGTACAGCTCCCCAACACTTTATATCCCACTCAGATATCCCCACAGATTCCTGCCCCAGTCCTGTTTTGGGTGGCAGGGCTTCCTGTTCAGCCTACAGGGATGTCAGCTGAGGTGCAATGCTGGCTGCAAGCTCACCTTATAAAGAAAAGCCACTACTTTCAGCCAACTTGGCTTTCTCAGACAGCTCACTGCAGGGTCTGAAATGCCCTGGTCTGCCACAAAGGAGGCAGAGGACATGTGTGGTTGGGGACATGGAAGAGGGAAGGGTGGCAGCTTTCATCCAGACTATGAATCAAAGCCAGTGATTCAGACTATGAGTGCAGCAGCACAGCTTGTTGGAAGCTATGCAGCAAGCCAAAAGCCACCCCTGCTGAAGGATGACCCTCATTTTCACTAGTACTGTTTATTCTGGATGAGCTTCTGAGCTGGTTATCCCACAGATGCCCCAACACTAGTGCTGGCAAGGAGACCTCTGGGAAGGGCCAGAGGCAGCAACCTGGGTCTCCAATAGCTGGGAGGCTTTGTCAAACTATAGCCTAAATGACAACACTGGTGGAACTGTGATCAGTGTAATGCACAAGGAATCCCCTTCCTGCTTCTTCCTTCTTCCCTTTTAGGAAAGAAAAGCTATTTCCCATCTGTTTTGAAGACCACGACCAATTTTGTTTGCAGTAATTGCCAGGTTTGTACTTCTATGCTTTAGAATACGAAAACCACACTGCTGCACTTGACATGATGTTAGCAGATAATGACAGGGGACAATGTCTCTGTGTCCCTGATCCAGAGGAATGAAAGACAAATCTGGCAACAGCACGGCCAACATTTGCAAGCCCACACAACAAAAGGCAGAGGAAGAAGCTTGCAGTTTTCAAAGAAGGAAACATCACATGAGCTATTCCTAAACGGGCAGACAAATGCACTTCATTTGCACATCATGAATGGCCCATATTACAGTAAATCAAAGTGCCGCCTCTGGGATAAGGCTGGTTGCTGAATGCTTATCTGAGGCCCGGAAGCTGCTGATGAGGGAATCAGCACGTTTCTCCCACAAAGCAACAGACAAAGGCTCCCAGACTGTCCAGAGGACATGGCTTTTTGCCAGTCCAGGGACTGGACCCAAACTGCAAAATGATTTTATCTGGCTATAGGCCACCAAACTGGGTGCACTGCTCTCTGTACTTGGGGAGCTGCAGGAGAGATGCAGAGCAAACTCAGGCCAGGTCCAACACAAGGTACAGGTGAGATGCAGTGCTATGTAACACAACACAACTGGTTGAGCCCCTGAGCTGCTGCTGAAGAAAAGTGGCTCCCGAGTAATATGGAAGTTTGTCTGGTTTCTGAGAAGAGCTCAGGAATGCCAAAAGGCAGGGAGCCTGCAAATACCATCCACTACGAACCCTCAAATGGTAACAGAAAAGTTAACCAAAGCGGAAAAGGAAGTTAGAGGACTGCTGCCTTACAAGAAGAGCTACCTGGAAGGATCGAGAAACCAAGAACAAAATAATTCTCTTACTTGCTTTCACAGTACTGTCCATAGTAGCTTTGTCCACATTCACAGGTGTAGCCATGGGATGAGCTGGGTTTGTGCACGCATGTGGAGACATGCTCACATGGGTTCAAGTTACATACATCAACACAGTCTCTCCCAAAGTACCCTGGGGAGACAAGGTCATGAAATTAGAGAATTAGAGCAACCATTGTAATTTACGATTTGCATGTCTCCAAAAGACTGTCTATCTTAAGCTTATACACTAATAACACATCTACAATAATCAGCAGATTCCCCCCAAGATACTGTCAGAAATAAGGTACTCTTTTCCTTCTCAAAATGGGAAAATAGTACAGCCAAAATGATAGTGGGCCGTTCTTTTTGACAGTCTGTTACCATGCTTGAGGCACCCTTGTGCCTTTGGTTCCCAGTTTTATATTCAGGGCATGTGCTACAAATAGTTTTGTATTCTTTTGCTGCGTTTATGGGAGGTGACTGTGCTGGGTACTGACAGCATGTGCTGGCTCCATGCACCAAAACAGAGAAAACATTCAAAGTATCTTGATTAGGATGCAGAGTGAGAGACTGAAATTCAATAGCAGAAAAGGCTTGGAAAGAAAATAAAAAATAAAAAAAAAAAAAACAGAGGAAAGAAAAGGGGAGTTGCACAGGAGTCCTTTGGACCAGAGATTGTCTTTCTGTTTGGTGGATATGTTGCCTAGATCCTTAGCCCATGACTGCAGTTTCACGGTGCTATGGGTAAGAGTGACAAAGATAATACTGACTGGCAAAGGAAGAATCAGAAGATGAATACTTTGCATGCATGCTTCTGCTGCTGCATTGCTTCTGACGAGTGCATGAAGGTGTGATCCATCTCCTGGATGAGTGCATGCGATGGTACCAGGTTACCTGGGTCGCAGACACAGGAGTAGCTGTCCCAGTCATCACTGCAGTAGCTGTGCTGGGGACATGGGTTGGAATCGCAGGGGTTATCCACTTCGCAACCCTCCTTCACGTTAATCTTGGTAGCCTGTTTCATGTTGAGTGTTGCTATATTTGTAGATGTCTCTCCCATTCTTACTCCCTGGTGACAAAAGACAATTATTTTTCAATTAGAGTCTTCATTCAGAGTACAGTACTATGTGTTTCATTACTTCCATTAATTGATGAGGCCACATTTAAAGAAACATCACCTGATGAGTCAAACCCAGATTTTTTTCCAAATGTTGTTCCCCTGTGTGATCAGATTTGTACCTGGGAAAGTGGGTAGACTTTAATATTTTGATTTTTAGATTATGAAGGAAACAGAAATGTTTGAGGACAGATGAAAAAGAAACCCCCACATTTTCAGCTGGGTATTTTCTCACAAGTTCAAAATCTATTGCTACATTTTTCATTTCATACCTGCATACATCCATAAAATCCCTGCTGAACAGAGACTTGGTCTCCAGAAACACCTCCCACAATGATGCTTTTCATTTTCAGTCCAGGTAGTTGATTTCCAATCTGCACAGTGCTCTGTTGAGGAAAAGGACAACCAATAAGAAGCACTATCACCCTCTGTGACACAGCCAGCCTGCTTTCTGTAGTGATGGAGTCAAGCAGTAGCTGACAGTAGATTACCGCAAAAATAAAAAGGCAGTAAGGAGCCAGGCATTGGAATGTGTCTTTTTCAGGACTTCTTCATAAGATATCTTATCATTAGGCTTAATAAATTAATATACTTCATTAGGCACAAATCACCACAGAAGATGTCTCACAGCATAAGTATTTGTCCATAGTCCTTTATCTTACTTTCTCCTAAAAACATTTCTGCAGCGCTTAGCCGCAAAGTTATGATGCTGCCTTACCTGGTACATCCCGTAGTCCAAGGACACGACAGCCAGGTACTTGAGATCTTTACCATCTTTAGCACTCTTCAGCTCTATTAATAAATGATGCCATTCCCCATCACTAACTCGTGACTGGCTCATCGTCAAACTAGCAACCTGGCTCAGGCCACTGTACACTTCAAACTGCACATAGTTGTTCAGTATCTGTTGAAAAAAAAAAAAAAGTCTTTTGTATTTGTATTGGATGCTTTGGAAGGAGAGGGCAAGGTAATAACATTTCCTAAGACAACCCAGAAAAGGAAAAAAGCCCAAAGAGTAAAGACAAGACGAATGCTTGCAAGAACTCCTTGTGTAACTTTGGACATTTAGACTCCAACTTGCCTTACGGACAAAAAACCCCCAAAACAATAGACACATTTTTTTGCATTTATATTAATGCATACTACTACCTCTGGTTAAAAAAATAATCGTAAACCAATGAATATGATTTTTATGATATTTTGATCATTCATATTTTGATCTTTGTAAAACGCTAGAGTAATACGTTTTTATTGATGTGCATTTATCTGTGTGGATGAAGCTATGTAGTTCATCTGGTCACATCCATTGATGGGGGAGAATGAATTCTTTTCTAACCAAAGGCAGACACATTTTTACCTGAATGTTGATCTTGGATGCAGCCCCAGCATTGGCTTGCATTAGCATGCCATTGACTTTCCGGGTTCTGAACATCAGCCCAATGTACCACGGCACAGAGATGGTAATGTCAAGGTCACTCCAAATGACAATGCTTTCACCACTGAAACGCTGAGGAGAAGGCATTGCTGTAAATCAAAATACAGAAGAGAAACAGTTGATATCCTTCAGGACAAAGGTTAAGAGGAAAAATGATTCTATGTTGCAGTGATAACACCACAAGGTAGCTAGTCCGTCTTCCACTGAGCTATATTTAATCTACTATGGATTAAGAGCCAGTCTAGGGGAGTTACTGTGAAGCAGTTGATAATCCTGGAAATTCACAACCTACCCTTGTTGTGGGGTAGGCATCTTGCCTGTGCTGAAAAGCAGCACCTCCACACTGCTATGGCATTACCAAGGTCAGAGCTGTTCCTAGAAAGGTAAACTCAAGATCTCTGCTGATACAATTCTGCTGATAAGTGGGTGGACAGATCAGGAAATATGAAGGCAACAGTTGCTGCAGATGTTTTCAACATACCCTTGATTACCTTTTTCTAATTAACAGATTAAACACAGGAAAAGGCTGACATGCAACAGGAAATATGAATTAATTATGAATATTCCAGGGCCAGATTATTTAGCTGTCCCTGCTACATAGTCCTTTCACAGGGAGAAAGCTTGTGTGGAATTGCCTAAATCATCTGCCTTAAATATCTCGAGGTGACAGCTGAAGAGTTGCCCTCCTCTCTAACCTTGCATGAACACAGCTCCTACAGGGAGATGCTGATGACAGCCTTCAATGGAAAGTACTTTGCTGATGGAAAATAGGGGAACACCCACCCACTGGACTTTCAAAGTTTTTACCTTAGGTAACAGGAGCTACAGTACCATGGATTAGTTGATCCCACTGATTAGAAGCACAAATCAAGCCACGGGAGCCCTGTGCTATTTGCAGCACCTCATATGACACCTCCACCATGCGTGGCACCTTGTAGAGGGTCAGCCCCTGCCTGATATCCTTATTTGTGGGAATGTTGGTGACATTCATGGCAGCTTTTTGCCAGTAGCAACAGACCTCAGAGACTGGGTACAACCCTAGATTGGCCCCCAGCCTTTTATTTTGTCATGTGCTGAGTCCACGTAGATGGTCAGTGAGATGACAGGGCTGAACAGTCTTTCCCCTTCTGCTCCACATTATCATAACCTACTGACACATCTGACACCTTTTTTTTGTCCTAGGACAGATCATATATATACAAATGCATATGCGCTACTATGAAATGCCGAGTCCTTAGAAAAAGGTGGAGGGATGACACCATAGCAGAAAATGGAATAAAGCTGATGTGAAGCTGCATTTTTTTGAGGAATAAACCCAAACCCCAAATTCTGATATTTCTGCCTTGCTGGTGTCTATAAAGGGAAAGGCTGTGGAGGGGAGTGGAGTGCAGGGGTTGGAGGAAAAGTGCAAGCCCTTTATCTCCCTATTTGTGAGAAACAAGATGTCAGGGACTAATGGGCTATCACTAGCCAAGCCAGAGGTGTAACCTGACTTGCCCTTCTCTAAGAGGTGGTTACCCAACCACCCCACACCAGGCTAAGTGCAGGCAACCCCAAAGGACAGCCCTTCTCCCTCCTGCTCCAGGCTGTGATCTCCCCTTTGCATTCATACTCAGTCCTTCATGAATGCCAGCAAGGGCATGTGGTGGAACAACTGCAGTGTAGCCTGCTCTTGAAAACCAGACAACAATTTAAATAAGTTTGTCACCAGATACAGATGTGCCCTGATTGCTTAAAACTAGAACGCAGTGCTTAAGTTCTGGTGGTCTGGGTGAGGGCATAATTCATGAGCCCACACCGCGCCACATCAATAAAAGTAACTGGGACAATGGTGTTGAGCAGCATTATTTCCTCCTTCTGCTCCACCTGTGCAAAAGTCAGCCTTCTCCTTCCTCCTCTACCCTGCTGACCTTCACAAGGACCTCAACTTCCAACTTTGCTGCTGGTTTTCTAGACAGTTGCTGAGACTTTTAAGTCCATCTGCCTCCAGAGAGAGGAGCCGGGATGCAAACCTTGTGGGCTTCCCACCTGCTGGAGGCTGGGAATGCTGTTTGGAAGTGTTTTGGCTTTGCTCCTGGGAGAACTGGACTGGCATGGCAATTAGCCACCTTCTTACTTTTCTCACCGGTGGTGACTTTCTGTACTTGCAAATACCATTCCCTTCCCACACCTCCTCCCAACTCTCCTCCCTTCCCTGAGGCCAGGGTGCACCTTCCCCTGCTGTTAAAATAGAAATCCATCTGTCAGCCCCCTTTGACCTCCCTCTTTCCCCCAGCCCTTCCTCATGCCTGGGACCATGCCTGGGACCATGGAGGGGCTGATGGCCACATCCAGTGTACCCAGATGTGACCTGACCAACTCTGTCACCACAGAGGCGAGCACACACACTTCCCAGCACAGCATCTCCCTGCCACCAGCGATGCAGTGATGCAAACTAATTGTGCTCTCACTTTGAAGCACTGCCTGTGTATCTACGTACACTTTTAAAAGACTCCTACATTTAACAGGCTATCAGAAAGGCATCGGAGCCATGTCCTGTGGAGACAGAGGGCCTGGGGAAACAAGCTGCCAACATCCCATGGGACATCACCTGCAGTTTGCGTGTAGGACACGTGAAAGCTTATGTTTATGTGCAGACCCGTGGTGGTCAGCCCAAGCCTAGTGCAATGACATTGGCCATCCAACAGACAGACACAGCTACAAGATCTTCTTCACAGCACTGCAATACCTAATATTTTAAAAGAATTAAATTACAACAAAGGTGAAACTAATTTTTTTCTAAATTTTATCTCCCTTCTGTATGTCAGCAGAGAGAGATGGGAGCTGCCAGAAGGTGAGTTAGAAGGTTCTAGGAGAGTGGTGAAGTTAAAACACCCCATCCTCTCTAGTGCAAACCAGATCCCAGAATTTCTGAAGAGCAGGAAATCAAAAAAAGTGGACTGGTAACCTGCCAAAGTCTTTGTCCTCTGTCAGCCCGAAGCAGATCCTGCACTGCCAAAGGGATTGAAGAAATGCAGCAGCCAATCACTCCTACACAAGAATGCAAATATTCTACCTAAGACTTTTTTAAAAATAGCTGCTTAATAATAGCTAATGCTGCTAGGATCAGAGCTGAGTATTCAAATGAGCAACTTGAAAACCAGGAATATTGCATATCTGTGATTCCTCCTAACTTTAACTTCAGGCTCCTGAAATCTTTGGTCACATTCCAGAAAAATTAATTTCTTTCTTAGCTGGCAATTTTTCCATAGTGACACTCTGGCACATAAATATCATCAAAGAAGCAAGCAGCCTGCTGCCCTCAAACTTCAGAAAAACCCCCCAAATTGAGGCATCAGCAAGGACCTCGGGTTTGAGAGCGTCAAAGGGGCCAAGCAGGAAGGCACAGTGCTGGAGGCAGAGGTGACTGCTGGCATGAGGGAAGCAGTGCTGATGTGACTGTCATCATCTCTATTACCTGAACTTATAATGAGTTTCCAGTGATGTATACAGGGCAGTTCTGAGGTGCTTTTCTAAGTCCCAAACTTTATGTTTTGGCCTTGAATTTGGGATAAGAAAATGATAAATAAAACACGTTTGGTCAAATTCTGAATTTCCACTTGAAAACTAAGATAAAGACAGAGGGAAGGATAGTCTTTGCATGTGATAGCACTACTCCCCATTTACACCAGCACAGGTCATAGCAGAGCTGGGCCCTGGCACTCCCTCAGGATACATCAGCATGGGTTTGTACCACAGAGACCAGCCGGTCATGACAAAAACACCAGAACTTCACCAACAAAGATACCTGGCATGAGACACATGGGAAAATCAGATCTTCATACAAACCTGCGAAGCTCAAAATACTTGAGGAGCTGTTCCAGAAAGCAGGTACCTTGCTAAGGGCAGTAATAGCAGCTCTGGGATCTGCATGAGGTGGAACATAGGAAGAGGTCTCCATCCCATCATTCCTTTTCCCTGTTTCTCACTCTGCAAACCCTTATTTCCAAGACAGAAACTTAACCATGTGTCTTTTCCTGCTGAGCTCCTGCTTCTCAGGTAAGGGGAGAGCAGCTGCCAACACCTAGATCTGGCCCAGGCTGAGGCATATTGTGCTAAAGGGGTTTGCAAATCCCTGTGGTGCATGCAGCTCAGCCTGGAGACCTGTGATTCCAGGGCCCACACTCTGCTGAGAGCAATCCAGAATATCTGGTTTGGGGTAGATACATCAAAAGAACAAAATCCTAGATCACAATGCAAATTATTCTGGGCTCAGTGTCACGGGGGATAATGGAAGCAAAGACCTACCACTTCTGTATCAGGGGCCAGAATTTGGCCTTCTGTTTCTAGAAAAGCCATGCCTAGTATAAGCAGGTTTTCCTTCCCGGAAGCCTCCAGGAAGACTCCAAAGAACAACCACCTTACAGCACCAACCCCATGGGACTCCCCACACAGATGCTTCTCGGGAAGAAACTGACTGCAAGTTGTTCACACCTTATAAAACTCACCTGCTGCTCCTTCCTTATCCTTTATTAATGAGGTTTTACACATATACGCACACTGCGTTCAATCAAAGGAAAACCCAGTAAAACCAAAAGTGCTCATACTTAGCAGAGAATGCCTTCCTGCCAAGAAAGCGGTGATTAAAACTGCACACTGATCCCTGGGTTGAGTCAAAGCTCAATAAAGTCAGCGGGATTCTTTCCACTGATTTAAAGAGGCTTAGGATCAGGCATTTTTACTATAAACAAATTACTAAATACTGCCAAGTTCTTTGGAATGACTTTGCTTATGCAAGTAAATCAATGAAAGCTGCTGTTATTCATGACAGTATGTCATCTGCTACGTAAGTGATCTCTAAAATTATTTCAAATAGATAACGAGTGACTTTTAGTCTCAACTGCAATCTTCTGTCACCCTTAAGCATGACAGTTTGACATACATGCTGTGAGATGTTAACGACAGGTAATAAAACGCGCACACCTGACAATGTATGAAGAGGTCTTTGCATCCTACCTTGCTCACAGTTTTTCCCTCCGTAGCGTACAGGGCACTCGCAGATGTACGTGTTCCACTTGTTGATGCACGTGCCTCCGTTCTGGCACCAGTTGGTTTCGCAATAGTTCCTCTGCGCTGCACAGCCTGAAATTCAGGAAAACCATTGCTTTGCAAGGTTTTAAACAAGAAAAAGGCTCTGAATGACTGTATTTGAGTTTTTATGTAAAGACATGACATATGTTTGGGTTTTTTTGCTTTCTTTTTTTGAAGAAGTGAAGTCAGTGAAGCAAAATGTGGATGGCAAAATTCATGTGAGCTGATCATATGTCAAATTCATAAAGACAAATCTATCTACCAAAAGTGTATGCCACGACACCCTTCTTAATCCACGATCAACACAACATACTTTGGAACTGCAGTTTAGCTCTTACACAGACCTTCAGCAGCATGGACAGAAGGGACTTGCCATTTTTGTGTGTAAGAGCCAGTTTTAGGATAATGAGAACATTCTGTACACCTAATCACCAGAGCTAATCCTGATCAGGGATCCAAGACTGGAAACCAAATCAGAACCTCCACCAGGCTGCCTCATGAAGCAGGACTGCAGAATTTTATTTACAGAACAAAGACAATTTATTAAAAAGTCATTAAAAGTGTTGTCTTTTTTCATGAACTAATCCCACTGGCTTTCAGAGCAAGATGACATTTGAAAGGTAGCTAAAAAATAGAAGAAGAAAAGTTCATTTAGGAGTAAATTCTGGGGTGAAACTCCTAGCAATGCAGAAGGTCTCAACAGGCCCAGTCCTTTCCTGTGTGCTGCCTAATCCTGGAAGTGTGCCCTGTGCCGCAGGCTATTGTGTGCCTCTCTGGCACAGGCAAGGACTGCACCTTGCTCAAACAAATGAGGTCTGGATGCAGCCACGCCAGTGGCATGGTGGCAGCACAATGCCCAGCAACACCTGCCACATGGCTGCTTTGCTCTCAGCGGTGCTAATAGAGGGACAGGTGTAATTTCAGACCCCTCTGTCTTCTGCCCCTTCCTAGGGTTCCTCCCCGTGCTGGCCCCTTCAACACCCTAAGCTTGGCTACACACACAGCTGTGGCAGAGACTTTTCTTGTGTTGATTTTTGGGGTGCTAGTCGCTCATACCTGGCAGAGTGCCATTATTGGCAATGAAACTGGCCATGTCGATGGGCTTGCTGTCAATGGAGAGGTTCCTCATGCAGCCAATAAACTGCCTGTTGTGCACCGGGAAATCTTCAGGCAAGTTTGGGACACCACCAAGGAGGAGAGGACCAGTTAGGTCTAAAGATCTGAAGAAAAAAAGAATATTTCTTGCAAATAATTTGTTTTGTTTTGTTCTTCGTCTTACTGCTTTCATAAGCATATTTGAGCTGTTTAGTCTACCCGTGTTGCCATGCACTTCCCTCTGCTACACGTGCACTTCCAGAAACACTAACTTTTGACTTAGAAGCTGTTATATGCATAGAGAATCCAGTGACCTGTCCCTAATAGTGGCCAATAGGAAGAAGGAAGTGAAAACTACAGCAAAATGTGCAGCCACAGGATGCTTGTTTCTGATCCCAGTCATGCAGGGACTGGCTTATGCTGCTCAGCACAAAGGTTGAGATGCTGTACATTTTTATATAATGACTTAATTATTATATAGCGCCAACCCTTTTAAAAGCCTCTGAAAATCTTAGTCTTAATTACATTTAGTGGATGCAGGTTCTACTAAATGACTCCACACTGTGTGCGAAGTGTATCATCTGGTCAGCTTGAATTAGCCTCAATTTTTATAGTGTGCCCTTCTTTTGGGATTAGAGCACCAATGGTCTTTCACTATCACTCATTACTTTATGCTGTTCTATGCTGTTTTCTGTTCATCTTGTCTTTAAACTCAAAAGTACTAATGTTTTTTGGTCTTTCCTCTCAGGAAACCTTTTTCCACACCTAATGATTTTCAATGGCCTTTTCTGTATATCCTATTTCCTTTTAAGATACAACTTTTAACTTAAATGATGAAAGTAATAAGCTCTTCAGCCATCTCCTTCATTAATAAAGTCTGACACTTTATTTGCCCTTCTGTCTACATTTTCACACCAAGTAGATGCACTGACCTTCAGGTCTTTTTTCTCTTGGTTTTTAATTTTAGAAGGAATTTGGTATACTGACCCTTGCAGCAGCCTCCAACAAGTTCCACCTCCCAAACTAAACCTTGTTACTTTTTCTTATTAAATCATATCTGCTTTTCCAACTTACTGGTTAATCGCTTAGTGCTTAGTGGTTAATTGCATCCTGTTGACTCTCCACTGGAAGAAGAGAATGAGTGGAAAACACAAATATAAGGAATCCTTACTTTTTTGAGCCGGTCTGAGTCCCCTGGGCGGCACAGGTGTAGTTTCCAATGAGGCTCCCGAAGCGCACAGCCACTGCTGTGTCACAGTCATCCACAGTCACCACAGCCACCTTCTCTCCAGAAGGCCCATGGGGAATTCCTAATCGGCCAATGTTTGGCTTCAAAAAATAAATGGCACATGTCATGCAGTGGTACATACACACGGGATTTAAACACTGATTCACTCAGCTTGACAATATACTTTTTACTACCCCCCAAAAGGGACAAAACTAGAATATGCAAAGAGAACAGCAGAAGTTAAGCTATCCTATAACATTTAGGCAAGGAAAAACCCCAAAGAGGTGTTTTCTCACTTCTGCATAGTAAAGTCTAATAAATTGTCTTCACCTCAACTGAATGAAAACCCTAAAATGATGTAATATTGTAAGTGAGGCTAAAGGCTTAAATTAAATTTTCTCTGATGGGTGTACTCTGTCAGAACTGCCAGAAACTGAGTTCAGGCCCTATAAAGGCTGTAGTGAAAGGTTGTCTGATGACTGCGAGGGTGCTTAGCTGAAGCCTGTTTGTTCCAGCTACAGGATGGAGCACACAAAATACCACTGCCCACTGCTGAGCCTTCTAAGAAGTCCCCCGTTTCTAGTTACAGGAAAATAGAGACAGTGACCTGTGGAGCTGGACAATCAAAAATAATTGATAGGAATGTGCTTGCTCATGCAGACACTTTGGTCCAGGCACACAGACTGACATTGAAGGTGCATCACGAAAGATGAGAATAAAGTGTTTTAGAGAGGCAATAAAAGCTGCAGCTTTCCCTCATTTCTGGCTTCTCCCAGGAAGCAGGAAACTCCTGTCCACCCAGTCATAACATGCCCTGGTGAACACGGGCCACAAAACCAGAATTATCACACTCAGCTTCACACCTTCACTGTTTCTGGCTGCTGTCTGCCAAGCACCTGCTGTCAGTTGCTGTTCTCCCCACTTCAGTGCCTACCAAGACCTGGGGAAATTCAGTGATCTCAACAGACAGGAAAGACTATGGGACCACCAGGAACTCAATCCCAACCATCAAACTTCTGTGCCTCCACCACAAACACATTCTTCATCTCCACTAATTTTGTAACTGACAAGATGTATCTCAGCATGACTGACAGGAGATGATATCTGCTGTGCGGAAACTCAAGAGACAGATCTGTCCAGCGGAGAAGTGCATTATGACTGTTAAGAAAAGGTGCACATATAAAAGTATCATAGCAGCCTCGGTGAAGAACTAGCAAATTCTATAAGAAAACCTTTTCCAAGTTCAGTGTTCATATAGAGCTAAGGAGTCTTCATCTACCACTGGTGCAGGATCTCTGAGGACATTATGGGTACAATAGAAGCAATGAGCTGAACTCCACTGGCTTTGCTGCTGTTGCTCTGCGGGCAAAGGGATATCCCACAGGAGTGAAGTCTGCAGGATCTGACCAGACACACAGCACAACTGAAAGCCATAACATATTTTTATGATGTGTTTATCAGCAATAGTTGTAACCATATGAAAATGAAGATGTCTGGGCATCACACTGTAGTTTGCTGTAAAATGTAGTTTGCTTTAAAATGTGTATTGCTCAACTGCGTTCTGAAATTCCGTATTTGTACAGCGAGCAAGGAAGCGGTAAGGGGATAAATCACTTCTTTTTGTTTTGCTTATACACACACAAATTTGTTAAAATACTTAAAACCACTTTCATCATCTGTAAAGAGAGACGGATTTATTTTTAAAAGTAATTATCCCAATGTATAAGAACATTTTTAAAATATGTTTCCTGGTGTCAATTCCAGTTGGAAAGTATGTTCCACTTCCTCTACCAAGAACTAATGTGATCACATAGTTTGGCAGTTATTCAGTAAAAGGTTTTGACCTCTCCTGAGTGATATTAAATCTGATTTTATTTTTTCCGATACTCCCTGGACTTTGCCACTGCCTAGCTTGGAAAGACAGGAAGCACATGTATTTGCAGTGATGAAAATGTTATTGTATGCAATGATGGCAATGTTAGTGAGCAGCTTTTCAAAGTAAATGAAAAAATACATAGAAAATTAACCAACCGACAGGCAAACAGACCTTCCCTTCCAAAATTAAAATGTTTACATTCTGGGTGCTACTTCTATTCATTCAAAGGAATGATTCGATTAACATTTATGTTCTTGTGCTTCACTGAAATAATCTATTGTTTCTTACATGGGAGCCTTGACAAAGGCTGGGTATTTATTCTCACAGCAGGGGGGATCTGCCCAATGTTAATCACGATTGCAACCTGATGAGACTCAGCAGTTTGCAGCTGCTCCTTCACAGTCACTAGCTGCAGTGGAAAATTGATTTTTTTTTCCTACTTTTCTTTAACACAGAAACTGCAAAGTGTTTCCCTAGATGTTGACTGTTCGTTGCAGTGCAGATCTCTTCGGCTCTGATGACCACACAGAATCATAAGGTGATGAAGTAGAAAGGGAATATTTCAGTGAACAAAAAGAAATGTATTGGCAGTTCAGGCCACACTTAGTTCAAACACATACTGATTTTCCAACCACATTAAAAGGCTCATTTGATGGAACAGGCTTTCTACCAAATGCAAGAATATGCTGGGAAAGGAAAGAGAGATTTTCTGAGTGATTTAATGGGACAAGGACTCAAAATATGTGGCAAGTACTACACTACTCGTCTTCTCAACAGCTAGCATAGGGAACACTTTATAACTGAAATAATGTGAAATTAATAAAAGAGTGGAACAGAGGAAGCCTAAGTTAGGAGCTCCTTCAGAACTGAATCATTAAATGGATTTTCTTCATTTAATGTTTTGATTAATACTAAATATAGGTTGCTGGTGATGCAAAGAATATTTAGAGCATCATGCATTAAAAAAAGAATGACTTTGAATACTTGTATGCAAGAAAGAGAATTAATCCCACAACATGAAACTTGGGGTCTAACGACAAGAACTCCTCTTGCAGACTCAAGAGACAATCAGCACTAAAAGATGAAAAATAAGAAAAACCCCCCTACTAGTCAATTATAAAACAATTAGGAATCATGGTGAGATTAAAATGCAACACTGGATTGTTGCAGAGACACATATTAGGGAAATTTCATGACACTGAACAGGATAGAATATTGTGGGCAATTCTGATTTCATTTATTAAAAATACCTTCCAACTACACCAAGTGCACAGAACAGCAGCCAGAGCAATGCAAAGCTTACCTTAGCAAACAGGCAAAATGGATTTGGTGTGTTTAGCAAAGTAAAGGCTGAGTAAGGGTTTTGGATACGAGAAGATGCTGTCACTACAATGGACACAGTAAAAGAACAAAGGGATATGAGATGCCCATGAGTAATGTAGGCTGGAAATCACCAGGTGATGCTCATCCATAGGAGGGATCATCTTTGGGAAAGTAGTAGGGATGAAAATTATAAAAAAGAACAATTTGTTTATGATTATAGAAGCTGGTGTTAGCAGAGGACTGGCCTATGTTTGAAAGAAAAGAAGTAACAGTAAACAGTACTTGGAAAATGCACAAGAAAGTGAATTACCAGCACTAAGTGACAGCACACTGATTTACAGTTCAGGCATGATCTTTGCCTCGATGAAGTCCTATTGGAGCAAGACTGATCCCTAACAGTAGGAACAGCTAACACTAACCAGCATTAATTCACACTATTATTTTCTGGAAATATGTTCAAGGAGTTAAAAGCCAGACTTTCATCTGGGTACTTAGCAGTCCTTTCTGCCTGTCAGACTCATCTCCTGAAACACCACGCTAGACGAAAGGCAAGTTTCATTAGCTGTGCCAATTCTGCACTCATGAGTAAATGTGCAATGTGGTGTACAGGAATTTACCAGCATGACCCCCATTAATGGTAATGCAAGTCATGTAACTGAGTTCCTGCTCATGGGGCTGAAAATTTATCTTTTGCTACCTAACGCTAAAGGCTGCCTTTTCAGTTAGTGCTTGTCCAGAAAGAGGTTGGCATTCAAACTTCAAAGACCACATGCTGTAAAACTGAGTAGCAAGATGAGGTACCAAGCAGTGCCAGAGGGAGAACTTGGTTTCCCTTAAACAAACTATGAAAGAAGTGGATTATTCCTGGACTCAAAAGAATAAAAAGCAGCCCCACGTGTTCCAGTGTTCTATCACCATCAGGTAGTGATTCCTCAAACAGTTATACTGACTCTTGTATTTTCTTGTTATAATCACATACAGAGTCACTTGGAGAAGAGAAAGAAGCAGCCCTGTCTCAGGATCCACGTGTGAAAGCAGAAGCCACCTACTTTTTCTCTATCTGTAAAACAAGGTGAACGACATTTATGTTCCTGCAATTATGGCAATTAGGACCTAAAATCGGCAAAAATAGTACCTAAAAAGACAAATCCTAACTCTGCCTCACTGAACTTTCATGAAGGAGATTAGTGGTTCTGATCTATGAGTGACAATCTCTAATCTAATCTCATGTCTAACCCATGACATTCATCCTTGCCCAGACGGAGTCACAGGCAGACTGCAACGACAGGAATGACAGTCTCCCAGGATGTCTTTTGAAAATTGCAGGTCCCTTTCTGACCATAGCGGAGATAACAGTGAGACTCATCTGCTGTCCTCAGCAGTGACCTGGAGGAGTGACCTCCACAAGCTACCAAGGGACATGGAACTCCCTTTGGCCACCTGTGGTGACCTTCTCAGGTCGCAGTGAGAGAATGCCACTGCGGAGGTATTTTACCAGCAATGCCAAATCTGATTTTCATGAAAACCAAGTAGAGAGCAATGTTTGGACTTCTTGCTACAACTTCAACAGCAAGAAACACATGTAGATTTTCTCAGGTGCATGAAAAACCCTGAGAAGCTTAATCTGTGAACTTATAAATGGAGACCAGATAAAGGAGAGAAGGTCATCAAAACACATCTGTTTATAGTTTGCAAATCTACTACACAAATCCACTCCCATTCCACTTAAAACATCAGACATGGATATTCTCATGTATCTTAGTTTCATGTGAATTCTCTATTATGTTAAAGTAAATATTTAAACTGTGAGAGCCCACACAGTTACTTATTAAAGACACAGATGGTCTAACGATGCACAGTGAATGGAAGAGACATATAGATTAATGGACAATGGCAAGCTTGTCTTAAATACTTAACTGTTGTACTTTTACATTATATATTCTACTGTTTCCAAAAGTCAGGATGCAAAACTGTTGGGGAGGTGTAAGCAAATAGTCCAATCTTCGGTAGCTTATTTAGAATTAAACCAGACTAGATACTGCAATAGCAAAACTGCAAAGTGCAAATGTTTGTTTAGTCAATCAGCAGCAGTGCCGACACTCAGGATCTCACCCTTCTATTAGTTAATCTGCAAGATAATAGTCTTTTCCAAAAGTCTCACAAACTTTTCTTCTACCAGAACACTGTTTTTAACTTCCATTCGTAGCTAAAAAATTGCCACTTGACTTTTCTCACAGATGGAAAGAGGGAGAGTGGTTTTGGTTGGCCATGGGAGAGAGTGTTCCAACCTCACGGATATTTCCTGAACTCAGACTGAATTGAAAGCTGTGCTCTCCAGCCCAGATCTCGGCTAGGAGGTCTTCCGCCTGCTTCAGTCACCCCATTAAGTCTTTTGAAGGAGCTGAGGAGACGATTCAGCAGCAGACTAAGTATGGCCAAGATCTAGAGAACACAAACTGGGAACGCTTGCAGATGAGACACAACCTACCCCGTTATGCTTGGCACGAGGAGACCTGGTTTTGGGGACAGACAGGATGCTGCAGAGTGTAAATAATGCATTTGCTTAGCTCAGCAAACACATTAAAAACCTATCCATTTTAGAAAGTTAGTGTTTTAGCAAAATGCTTTGCATGGCATAGCTTAATATGCAGAGCTCAGCTTGTTTGTCTTTTTAATAAGTGCAAATGTGTAAGGAGAAAAGCAATCCTGAAGACAGTGCCAGCCTTTCAGTGATTCCAAGAGTTTGCTTACCAGACAATAAGTTACCCTTGTGTTTTTGTTAATCAGTAGCTAATGATTTATTGGCTGTTTGGAGTGGTTAAAGGTTAAAAAGAATCTGTTTCCTAGCTATTTTTTTAATACCAGAAAAGCTCTCCTCTGCATTGTTAATGTGCCGGTTCCAGAACCCACCACCCCCAAAAGTCCTGGGTGGAAGATGCTTCATAATCATACCCTTTAGGGCTTTCTAACGCTTCCAGCTAGAGTAATAATGGGAAAAAATGGAGCACTGGCATCGGGCCCCGCTGGAGGCTGTTGTCGGGGCTCCGTCCGCCGCCCGGGTCCCCCCTGCCCGGTTCCCCGGCGCTCATTAGGCAGCCCGCCAGCCGCCCCGGCTCCTTCGTTAACCCGCCGGCCCCTGCCCTGCGATCTGACGCGGCGAAGGGAGAAACCCCCTCCGATTCCCAGGCGATGCTGTGCTGCTTCAGTGGTCAAAAAGCTCATTAAGGGCCCACGGCGGCGGCGGTCTCCCTGGGCAAGCCGCCTGAGCCCGGCCCTCCCGCAAGGAAAAATAAATAAATAAACAGGAAAAAAATAAACAGGGAAAGCACCGTGCTTGCAATCCCGGGGGAGAGACCAGGAAATGCCGGAGAAGCTTAGAGTGGACTTGCAGACCACTCTGATCAATCTGGAAACTCCAAAATAGGCCAGATTAGACAAACCACTAATGTTAATCTTTGTTTTTGAGAGTTTTCCCCTACAGATTTCCAGAGCACCTTTAAAATAGGAGGTGTGAAGTACAGCCAGTCTTTTACACATCCCGATTAGTCACCTGGGAAAGGCAAGGCAAATCATTTCACATAAACTCCTTTACTTCTTTGATGCATGTATCCCCTTTATTCTGAATATTTTTATGGCATTTCTTTATATAAACTTGGCTCAAGTCTGTACAGAAACGTGAGAACCTGTGACAGTGAAAAGGAAAACCAAAGAGAAAGCTTCCCATCAGTGAGTCAAAAATGCAAATCCTGAAAAGCCACCAGACTAGTTCCTTTTCCTAGAGAAACGCCCTGCAACACCAATCGTCAGGATCCGGGCTGGGCCACAAAGTCAATCGAGTTTTACTGGCCTCATTTGTTATCTCCTTCAGGGCTGCATCCAGAGGCTAAACTTTGATATTCAAAGCAGGATGCTTTAGGCACAGCTATGAGACCTGGCACCAGTGAATGGCACTGCCTGAATTGTTGCTACTCTTTCAGTGCTAGGGTAGAGATGGGGAGCAGCCCTCCTGTCCCAACATGTGGTCAATGACAGAGTGCGGCTGTGAAAAGCCACTGTCACACAGACACAGTGTGCAGATGTGCTCCTTGGCTCCACACTGTGACCAATATCTTCACAAACATCATGCAGCTACTGCAAAGGGTATGTTCTCAGATTTGACTACTTTTGTCAAGGGCTGCTGTAGAGCTGATGGGAAGAAACAGTTTTCCCTGTCTGCAAATGGAAATTTTATCCTGAAATGTGTATTCCCAGATGCTTCTCAGCTCTTTGATGCTGAATCAGTGACACAACAAGAAGGACCTGTTTTGCCTGTAAAGAGACCATGCCCACTCCTCAAGACAACATTCAGCTTTCCCTGTGGGAGACACCACTAACCATGGTGTACTGCTGCTAGGGGTGCCCTTGTCCACCCTCTGCAGTCCTCTCCTCCCTTCTGATCTGCCCCCGTGGCTGACGTGCCTTCTCCCTGACCTCTCCTGCCCTCTGAACCCTTTTCCTGCTTATTTTGCTGCTCCCCTCCCTTCCACCAACAAGGATGTTCTTCCAGCATCCTTAGAGAACTGGGAGAAAAGAGCATGTGAAGAATGCTGGAAGATCATGCTTGTTCTCCTTCACATGCTGTCCTCTCCCACTTCAACAAACCGTTCTCTCTTTGCCATTTGTCCCTATCTACCTGACAAAGTACCATTCTCAAATGTCTTTGGCTTTATATAAATCTCGTACATTTGACAACATAATTTTGCATCCAGAATGTGAATGTTGTTCTCAAAGTCCAAGAAATACCTAGATATAGCACAACATGACACTTATGCACAGCAACTAACTCCTTCCTGGACGCATCCCTGGTGACAGATTGCCAAGCAAACTGCTGCTTCGTGTGGATAATGGAGTCGCATTTCAATCTATAAAATCCAGGAATCTCACACTTTTCCACGGGCTTCCCCCCTGCCTCCATGGCTGGATCTATGCAAGGGTCTCATGGTACACACAGAGCCATGGTGATTGCAAAGTGCTGCTTCTTCTCACTGCACAGACAGATGCATAATACCTGAAAAGTTACTGCAAATCAGCAAGCTACTGTAGATTTACTGCATGATTAAATGGAGATAAGAGTGCACTTCAAAGAACTCGCGCCAAATTCCTGAGGTGCCATTTCAGTGACTCCCCTGGCTTTGCGAGAAGCTCTTGCCAGGCTGGGCTGCACAGCGTAGCCTTCAACCACTGCCCTCAGGGCCTTAAGGTGAGCCAAGGGTCATTCAGAGTCTGCCAGCTCTCATGGAGGTCACTTGCATCTCCTCAGCCTTCAGAAAGAGCTGAAAATCACCATTTTTGGTGTCTACAGATTTTTGCAGTGCAGAGGTGTCAGATGACTTGAACAAACATGGGCTCAAGGAGCATCACTGGGTGCCAGGTTCCCCAGGGTGACCTGAGAGCCCCACGCCAGGAGGAAAGCCACACATCTGACACTCAGCTCAGGTGTGGGGTGGGCAGTAAATGCTGTAAATGGGTACACAAACCTTTTAAAACCCAGGAGTGAGAGGAGTAAGTACTGAGCAGCCTCACCAAAGATGAGGCTTCTAAAAGAGCAGGGGCTCAGGCTGGCTTTGACAAGACATGGTCTCTACTGTCACTGGCAGAATGAAAACCCTGTGGTTGTTTTCTGAAAAGTTACCGTTTGTGTTTGCATATAAAATCACCACCACAACGAGCAGTGTTTTCAGGTGGTGTTTGCAAACTCTGTGAGAACAACACTTCCAAAAGCAGGCAGGGGAGAGAAAGAGCCAGGCACTGGGTACAAGCTTGCTCTCTCTTCCCCAGTCGCCTGAGAGATTTCTCAAAGCTGTCACTGAGAGCTGAGCTACTCAGGCCTGGGGAGCAGGTCACACTTTACATCTCAATGACCTCCAAATGACTTTCACTGCTTTACACTTTAATTTCCCGAGACACAGATTTAGAGTGAGTTATTTGTTATTTCGTGTCAAGACAATGGAATGTCGCTCCACAGCCAAATCCTGATTTCCTTTCCCAGATATCAATCACTTTGCACTTACCCTCTATCAGGGAAAAAAAAAACCCAAACCAAACAAAAAAACAACAGAACCAATTACTACTAATTGAAATCCACACGAATAAATATCAGTAGAATTGCAGGGAGGGGCTTTTAAAGTCCAGGCTTATGCGTGCCTGTTCTGCAAGGGCAGATCAGCTGCACACCTCCCACCCCCTTACACCCACCAACACCTGCAAGGGCTCTGCAACAACATTCAAGAAAGACCAAGAAAAAGTAAATATTAGCCAGGCAGTCCTTCAATGCTCTTCAAGAGACGTTAGGAATGTAAATGGTCGTCACAGGCCAGACCAAAGTCCCACTGAGGGAGTGGTTTATGCCATGGAAGAGTCTACGAAAATGGCAAATGTGCAACAACATTTCCTTCTCCTGCTCTTAGCTCTAAGCTTCCCAACTGCAATATTACAGGCTGGAGTTCGAGGCGAGGAGGATTCTGCCACATTATCTGGATGGAAGGGACTCATGTTCTTGTCTAATCAGTCTTTTACTTTATATAACCCCAGAACATCACCTAGTGAGTCCTGCTTAATAACACGACTTGGATCCAAGCAAAAATTTTCCTTTAGAAAGGGAAATACTGACTTGATTTAAAGATTTCAAGGGACAGCAAGACTATCAGAACTATGGGCATATTATCATGAAGATGATACACCTTCACTATTAATGATCTTGCATATTATATATATTATAATTATACATTGTATCTTATCAGAATCTGTCAAGCTTCAGTTTCTATATAGCAAATCTATGGTCTTATCTAGACTAGGATTTTCATTGATGATCCTCTGGATTTGGGTGGAAGAGGATGAATTTGACCTCAGCAAAGATGTGAGTCTCTGAATCATCAACTAGAAAGCCAGGAAATGACTCATAAACTGAACTATTTTTTCTGAGATTACCTTTTCTCATGGCATTTTAAAAATTGAGTTCTGAACATGTGGGAAATGACATCTTTTGCATTCAGACACAAGGAACATATTTTATGTGTTTGACTAGAAAAACATTTTGAACTTTAAATGTAAAATGCTCATATGCATTCAGCAATGAAAGCTCTAATTTCTTTCCTCTAGCTGCTTGTAATTTTAACTGATAGGGTTTTTTAATGGCCATGCCCACTAGCACCAAAAATACATAGTATAGATAAGTAATACAAATGCATAGCTACAAATTGCTCATCCCCTCATCTTGCACATGTGCGTCCAGCACTACCTACCACATGCTTCACCAGCCTGGCCACCAAAAAACACAATACTGATACAGTAATTTCTGTTCTTGTAACCAGGTTGTGAAAAAACTACCATAACCTCCTTCTGGCTAACCGTCTTGGTAATCCAAGTCAAAATTCAGTCACAATTCCTTGATATTTTGAGTTGAAAAGTAAATTAAACATGTCTATCTCTCAGGATGCTGCTTAAAATTTTGGTTGGGGATAGCAAAGAAAGTGACTTTTTCCCTTAAATTGCTTTTCTTCCTTGTATAACTGAGGAAACCCTGGTAACCTTCTTTGCAAAGAAGAGGCCCCACACTTACACAGATAAGTACAGCTAAGTCCTCAAAACCAGACTTAATGAATTGACTGTGGTTATGCTCCCTGTGGTTCTGGGGTCCTGCAAGCTTTCCTGTACTTCAGCTATGGCAGAACTTTTGATCCCAGGAAAATGCCGTAGAAGGAAAGGCATCCAGCACAAACTGATGATCAGGTGAAGTTTACCATCCATGCTCTGTTGGAAGTTAGCACTATCCACATCCTTCTCCTTGCTATAACACCACTTGGCCTCTAGACCCCTGCAGTACATTCCACTATTAAATATTAAATATTCACAATGAAATGGGTGATACAGAAATGATAAAATTTGAAGAAATATTGCTAAATCTTAAGTAAGAATACATAGTTTGATTTAAGAGGAAGCACTAAATTGTAACACGCTTTCTGCCTTGCACTCCTGAGAGAGCCTTTAAAAGCTATATTGGCATTTTTTAGAAATATTATTAATTTAGGATTGGAAATGCCACAAAATTCTATTTTTTCTTGGAAAAATATGCCCAAAGAAGTAGGTTGCTCCTAATTGAATGACATCTTCAGTATTTCCAGTACCTCCCCACCTCCAGTGTTTGCTTGACAGTTGTAATTACTGTTCTGCGTTTTTCCTTATCACACAATGCCAAGCAATGCTGGAGCAGGTCTGTGTTGATCACAGATGCTGTAAACACAGCAAGTCAATCTAAGCCAGCAAAATCCAAACTCTGGCAGGGCCCACATCTGATCAACAGTGGCATTACCATAATCTTCAACAAGTGCATTGTTTATTTAGAAAATCTCCCTCAATCCCTTAACAAATTAGTCTGGAAGCCACCATGAGGATTAAGTTCATAAATTCTCCCTCAGATCACAATTACATCTGCTCAGATGTCACCAGTGATAGACATTTGCACAAGTCATACCCAGCCTTTATTACTAATTGCATTTCAAGTTATTTTGACTTCTGTTGGAGTCTGTCTTTTCCAACCAAGTTACAAAACTCAGTGCTCAGCTGGGGCAACCCTGCTCTGGTGTGAGAGGTGCTCCCCAGCACAAGGGGTAATACCTAATACCCATGTAAGAATTTAATTGCCAACCACTTTTCCTTACTGTTCAGATTAAGAAGTAAACGATACTGGATGGTGTCCTGGATACGTGAGGGCAGCGTCTTTCACCCTGTGTCCAATGACTAGAAGTTATGCCTAGCTGGTGGCAGCTATGTGGCGGTTCTCCCAGGAGCTGGCAATCCCTATTCAGCTACAGGCATGTGCCTGCCTCATAAATCACCCACAGTGCTGGCAGCTTCCTTGGCAGGCTCAGCAGGGAGACTAAGAGCTGGGCAAACAAGGTGTTTGTGCTGGAATGGGAGCTTTCCACTTGAGGGGCAGCACAGGGGTGGGGTGGTACAGGGAAGCCTGTGCTGAGCCACTGCATGATGCTCCTGTTTGCCTGTTGGTCCTGGGGGAACAGGGTGGTGAGAACCCAGAACTTCTAACAAGAATTGGTTCCCTTTATAGGAAAGAAAGCAATTACCAGTGTCGTGCGTGTCTTTTGCCACAGTTGTCACAATCTGAATTTCACTACAACATTGATGTCTGCCTTTTTTTTCCAAGGCCAAGTGGCAAAATCAATTGTCAGTCCTGAATACAGAATATATTTCCATAACAGATGAACTTGCCATCATCAGAGAGGGTCTGTGTTTTCAGAAGGAAATGAGATAACATATCTGTCAGCTCCATAGGCACCTGGTACAGGGGCACGTGTGCTGTAGCCAGCAGGGTTTGTGCTTGCCCCTGCAGACCGTCAGAGGTTGCTGTGCTCATCCCACCCTATTCAAAACAAACTGCTACATTAACCTCTCCAACACAGAGTAGAACCACTCCCATTGCTTGCAGCTGCCTGTGCCATTTGTGCTTGTGCCCCTGGATTGAAGGGCACATCCTGCCTGCCCATGGCAGGGGATCACAAGTGACCACCAAGCTTTCAGTTGCCCACAACTGCACCAGTTCACCCTAATTTTTTAGGGGTATCTGTCACCACGCTGGTGACTTGTGGCTGTATGAAATATGGTCCCAGCTGGGTCTTGGGTGAGAGAACAGGGGTGGATCTGAGTTTTTAAAAGGGAAGTTTTGAGTATGCATGCTCAAGTCTTTCAGCCATGCTCTGCCTCCGGTCACTGTAAGGCAGTTGTGTGACACAAGCTCCCTGAATCAAAACAGGCTCTAGTAAAACAAAGGCAGTGATGAATGTTAGAGATTTGCTATAAAGATAATCCTAAAGGTAATTCCACTAACAAGTGGCAATCATAATACCCGTAAGAGTATGAGAAAATGCAGAGGTTGTACAAGACTGAACCCAAGAGCTTATGCTTGCTATGCAGTCAGCTGAAGCAGATACTCATTTGAGCCAGGCATGCTCCAGCAGGACACATGACATGTCTAAGGTGAATTTGTGCCACCCTTGCTGCACTGTTCTGCACCTTGCCCCTCTGCACCTGCTGGTGGGCCCTGCTGGCTGCTGCACACTCCCTGTTCCTGCTTCCTGACGCTGCTGCTTCCGTGCTCATGTCTCCCTTGGGAGCTCAATGGGTTCATTGGGCTGTCTGTCAAGTCTGTACCTGCCCTGTTCCTTCTGCTACACCAAAAGCTGCCATTGGACTAGGGATCTGGAAGGCATCTGTGAAAAAAGGCAAGCAAAGAAACTGGCTGATTTTTCTGCTTAATTTAGAAAATGGGGGGATGCTTCTCCTCCCTGATCCCAAAATACTCAACAAACTCAAAATCCAACAACCTTCTGTTAACATATCCAAGCTTGTCAAGAAAACATTGCATTTTTTATTTCAAGGCCTTTCTTCCTGCCCATTGCAGAAGGTCTTTATCGTGAAGCTGCTGAACACCAGGCCTATGGCAAAGTGCTTATTTCTTGCTTAGTGTCATGGTTTAATCCCAGCAAGCAGCTAAGCCTGGAGAACACACAGCTGCTTGCTCACTTTCCCCACAACAGGATGGGGGAGAGAATTGGAAGGGTAAAAGTGAGAAAACTTGTGGGTTGAGATAAAGACAGATTAACACGTAAAACAAAAGCTGCGCACACAGGAAAGCAGAGCTTCATCACAGGTAACACTGACTTGGGAAGATAAATGCCATCACTGTGAACACCCACCCCTTTCCTCTTCTTCCCTTCAGTCATGGGATACCCCTGTGGTCAGCTGCAGTCGGCTGCATCCCCTCCCAACTCCTTGTGCACCTCCAGCCTCCTTGCTGGTGGGGAAAGCCTGAGGAGCAGAAAAGGCCAGACAGTGCAAGCACTTCTCAGCAGTAATGAAAACATCCCTGTCTTATCAACACTGCTTTCAGCACAAATCCAAAACATAGCCCATACTAGCTACTGTGAAGAAAGTCAACTCCACTCCAGCCAAAATTAGTACACTTGAGCATGACAAAAGTTACACATGGAGATGAAGAGTGTGCATGGAATGAAGGTGAGTGGTTCAGAACAGACCTGCAGATGTTTTTTGTTTTATTTTAACAGTAAGAGTAAGATACTATCTTAAGGTATATTCTCAATTTATGCCTCTTTTGACATTTATATTCACAGAGCTTCCATATGACATTCCTCTTTCTGACCACCGTATTGCCTGACTAGCTGCAGGAACAGCATAAAGTGAAGCCCTGACCTGGGGTTGCTTTTTTCTTCCTGACTTTTCCTCCATGACGCTGCCCTTCCTTACATTTCATCTTGAGTCCCAAGCAAGTGCAGATGGGATCTGTTCCTCTGTTGCAAACAGCTTCATCCCAAGTCTACTTGAGCTGGCAGCAGTCCCAAACCCACATCATCCTCAAGACCCTCAGCTGCCCGTAGCTCCATCTGGAGCAGAGCAAGGTACACAAGCTCTGTCCAGCAGTGCTGGAGAGCCACCACTCAGATCACACAAGCAAATGGGGCTCACTGAGGTCTCCCAGATAGGGGGTTCACTGTTCTTGCCCAGACATATTGCTACCCCTGGCATCAACAGCCACTCTGTGGGCACTACTAGTGATCCACAGTATGGAGGATTTGTTGATGCAGACTTAAAAAAATAAGGTCTGCTGGCGCCATAGCACAGCTGCACAGGCATGGGTAAATAACCCTTCAGGATCAGCTTTGGCCGAGGAACCCACAGGCGAGGGAGAAAGCCGCCTTCCCGCCCACTCCCTCACCGGTGGAGCAAGCACAAGGGGAGAGCTGCAGCAGGCACCTGAGGTATGGAAAATAAATTACAGTGCGGGACTTGGCACTGAAATAGAAGGTGTTTTAGCACCTGGAAACAGCTTTCAGCCAGTGGATGAGGGATGAAACTCCCTGGGAAGGGAAGGTACTGGCAAATTCTGGTGCATGAGTGGGCTGAGAGCTAAATCTCTACAGTATTAGCTCAGTCTTCGGTGATACTCAAGCCACAGCTTGCCCCAGATGAAGGCCAGTTAACTCAAGAGAAACCACCACTCACCACAGGCAGGAGATTTTTGAATGCATAAGTGAGTTTAATTGAGAGCAGTGCACCTCCTGTGCTTTGAATTCACAACACACTGAAGATCAACCCTAAGCAGCCCTCATTTCTTTCAAGTTTATCTCTAACAGAAGAATTTGCCTGTTTTCTCCAGTAGTTGTCTTCAGGCTAAATGCAGGTTGGGGTTCTACTGGGTGGGAAGCGCACAGGGATGGAACCACTCTGAAAGAGTGGGCTACTCCTAACACAGTCAAGTATCTGAAACAACAATCATGGCACTTTTCAGTCTGAAGACATGCGAGGAAGGAGTGAAAGAACAGCAGCTCACTATTGATTACCAGATATAAGAAGAAACCTTATCTCAGTTATGGAAAAAGAGTAATTGTCTTGAATATCTCATCCTAGGAGACTGCAGGCTCAAGAGAACAGTACAGTGACGATACTCTCCAAGGCACACATCATTTTATACCTCTTGACCATGGAAGAAGATCCCACGCACACATACTGCCTGGTCTTACAGTTGTTACTTTTGTGAGTCATTCTGTGAGTCATTCAAGGCTTTGTTCATCCTAGCCCTCAGAATTACTGCACTGCACGTCAGACACTCAGTGACAGCTTGTTTCTCTCTGCTCTTCTCAGGTGTTCTGTCATTGAGGTAAAATTATCCTGTGCTCCCTTAAGCAGATGCAGAAGGACCTTCTGATGACAGAACAGTAACGTCCTTAAGCAACCTTGATGTCATATATGTATAAGTAACACATAAGATACAGAGCACATAAATATACATGTACATGCCCTCTATAATTAAAGGAACATGTCCATACGCAAAACATTTTTATGTCGTGCCAAATGATGAATTCTACCCTGAGGTAATGAGTCAGGTAAAACATTAGCATAAGTTTGATGGTGTATCTCAAATTCTGAACAAAATTCTATCAGAAGTTTGGGAGAATGGCTTGAAGTTTTCACTTAATTAAAAACACTACTCAGTGCTGGGCTCAGTAAAGTCTGTCCCAAGCACTACCTACAGTCATACATGATCCTGTGTGTGCAAAGAATGACAAATAGTTCATGTGATATCATTGATGCTGAGCGTCATTACCATCAAATATGGTTTTGCCCCTATTCCAAACAAGTATAGCTAAGCCTACCGACTGTCACTCATGCTGGTAGGCTCAGGAGAGCCAAAGGATGAGGACCAAACTCCATTAGAGGCTGACTGTATTCTTATTGTGTGGAAAGGAAGTACATTTATGAGGCAAATAGGGCAACTCACATTGTTATCACATCAGCTATCCTGTGAACAAGCAGCAAGCTGTTTCTACTACTTTTTATCAGTTTTATTTGTCAGGCTGAAATCTTCCCCTTCTCCCATGTTTCCTTCCAAATAATTTTTAAAATCCCATTTCCCCTAAATTTCTTATTAATGTATATATACACCTCTTCAGAAAGCAGGTCACATGCAGGTCACCTTTAATTCAATACCTCCCACTGATTTTAATGGCTGCAAGATCAGGATCCCAGAAAGTAATGTGTTTGAACTATCAGAGTCAGTGAATAGCTCTCCTCCCTGCCTTCCCCACGCTGACAGCAAACATCTATAATGGGAAGTAACAGATACTTTGCTACTGGGAAGCTGACAGACTTCTAATATATAACTGAAGTCCTATGAGGAGAGGTTGAGGGAGCTAGGTTTGCTTAGCCTGGAGAAGAGGAGGCTCAGGGGAGACCTCATCACTCTCTACAACTACCTGACAGGAGGTTGTAGCCAGGTGGGCGTCAGTCTCTTGTCCCAGGCAACTATCAGTAAGACAAGAGGACATAATCTTAAGCTCTGCCAGGGGAGGTTTAGATTGGATATTAAGAAGAAATTTTTTACAAGAGAGTGTAATCAGACATTGGAATGGGCTGCCCAGGGAGGTGCTGGATTCTCCGTCCCTGGAGATTTTTAAGATGAGACTGGACGTGGCACTTAGTGCCATGGTCTAATAACCACGGCAGTGTTGGATCGAGGGTTGGACTTGATGATCTCGAAGGTCTTTTCCAACCCTGTTGATTCTATGATTCTATGAATTAGAGAATGATTGTAAAACAGTCCTAGTTCACTTCTGCTCTCTTATAACTTCCAATTCTTCCCCCTTGGTGTTTTCCCTTCCAGAAATTCAATATAGAGCCAACACTTAGTACAAGTTCCATGTGCTTCCCTTAGGCATTTCCACTGAAACCAAGTGTGTCAGCTTGTTTCCTCCAATGTAGGGAGCATCCATTTCCATCACTACACAGCAAATGAAATGACAGTGCTTCCCTTCCTCCTCTGCCACAATCCGTTTCCTTACTGAAATGTTTTACAGTGCTAGCATATACCAGGATTTGTAAGAATGCATCAAATACTTGCGCTGACAGAAAACTGGTTTGATGCCTCTCTGCAAACATGGTGAAGCAAAGTTGGCTCTGGACTCACCTTTTACTATGCAGCTCCAATGTTTGTCCCTAAGCAGCAGGGTACCTTCATGATACGCATTTAATTCTAAATCAGCATTTTTCAACAACACTAAATATAAACATTACCAAGCACATCGCTCCTGAGCTGAGTACAGAAAATAGTTTACAGGAGTCAGTTCCATACTTAGTTCTTGTTTCATTATGATTACTACCAAACTGAATTTGCGCAAGGTGACTTCGCACATCACCAGGATGCTGTAGAACTGTGTGCATTAAGAAAATAGCTGCTGCTGAAGTTTCCCACCAGAGCTGCCCCCTGCATCCAAGTCATCCACTCCTAGATGGTCAGCCAGATATTTGTCCATGGAGCTGCAGGTGCCAAATCCACTCAATCGTTGCTCATATCTGATCAACTCAGGTTGCAGGAACAGCTTTCAGAGCTGTGAAAAATCATCTACGAAAATTTGCTTTGGACTGAAGTGATTTAGATTATGTATCAAAGCCTATTAGCTGTTCTCAAAAACTAAAGATGAAAAATTAACCTGGGCTGCAATTAAATCTAATACTCCATAGGTGAATTACAACATTATCTGAAAGCTCCAAAGAAGATGTAACCCTTTTTTTTTTCTTGCTAGATGCTATACAAATGCAGAAAGAAGAAAATAAACTGAAGAGTTTCTAGCTTAGTTTTAAATAAGATACTTTAAAGAAGCTTTACAAATAAAGGAACTAAGAAAGAAGGATGAAGCTAAGAGAGTTCCTGATCCCAAATGCTTGCTGTGAGCACAACAGGAAATTTTTGAATTGCCTTTTATTTCAACCCACACTACCACGTCTCACTTTCTAAGGTAGGAGGAAAGGGTCCAGCTCAAAGAAACCTGTCACTGCCCGAGGACACAGTGGTGGGTACGAAGAGGACAGTCACAGCTGCAATAACCCCCGTAGCAGGAGAAGCAGCCTGGCAGCACTCAGCTGTAGGACTGTGAATAATAATAAAAGTTCAAAAAGTCTGTATGGCTTTTGCTGCGTAAAAATAAGCACAGAAGTGACACAAGAAGGGACTGATGAATGGATAGACATATTTATTAAATAAAGAAAACCTGCTGATGGAACAAAAAGCAGATGGAGAGAGATAAAACTCAACATAACTGAGGGGTAAGAAAGCACAGGTATTAATAACTCCTTAAGGGCTTTTTTGTGCAAGACAGACAAATGAATAAAATAGATCTCTATGGATATGTGGGATGATGATTATGCATTTCCCATGGACAACATCGAGAAGAGATGTCTAAAAAGGAGCAAAGACCAGAGGCTCCTCAGGCAAACAGCAGAATGGAAGAAGGGGCAAGGAGCCCCACAAGGATACTGGTGGAGGGACACCCCGTGGCCCCGCTGCCAGGGACAGGGTGCTGTGGCAAAAGCATGCCAGAGAGAGACAGGCAGACAAGAGGGAGGAGAGTCCAGAAGGGGTTGGAAGTGGGGATCAAATATGAGCTGGAGACAGGGAGGAGGGCAAGAACTCAGGGGAGCTCTGCCTGCTCAGGAAGGCTGCACAGTGTCTGAACAGAGAAAAGGGGCTGAGTAGTGACAGGATGATGACCTGACACTGTAGTAGGATTTTGAAAAGAGTGGAAGGATGCAGTACCTGCAAAATAATATGCGTGTATAATTTAAGCAAACTCATGAATTTTTGGTACTCTGTTATTCAGACATCTCAGCTGCATCAAGTTTAGACACAGCATCCCATTTATCTTGGCACAACTCAAATCCCTAAATTGTCTTTGTCTTTTCAACCTCCTCACAAGAACTTTACTTCAAGCTTTGTTAAAACATGAAGTAGCCAAGAAACTGCTTTATAAACAAATACCAGCCTGGGCGAAGGCTTAACCCTGGGGCAGGGTGCGGGGGCAGCCCCGTGGGCAGGACTGCAGAGCTGCCTCCAGCTGCCACTGCCCTGTGGCACCCACTCCTTTCACTGCTGGAAAGCTGTGCAACATATGCAATTCTCAGCTATGCTGGGAAGTCCTGAGAGCATGTTAAATACATACTGGTTAGAATATCTTGTGCCATTTACACTATATTGTGAGCTCCCCTCTCCAGCCCAAATTTAACTATTCTGGAATAAATACTACTAAGCGGAGGGTGATGACCTCGGTCTCTCACACAGACAGCAAAGGGCACAGTGCTGCTTTCCACACAGTGACCCTGCTTTTCATCACTTTCATGTCATGTGAGTGGCAAAGGCAGCTAAGTCAGAGGTGTTTCCTGGTGTTTCCCTCTGCTCTCCCTCCCTGCCCTGAGTTTCCTCCCATTCAGTGAAGACTGGCTCATTTCGCTTTGAAAAACTGGGGCAGAAGAAAAAAATGGTGACAGGGAGCACGTGTTAACAATGAGAAAGCACCAGCTGCTAACATGGTTCACCCACCAGTCTGTTTGAACCACAACAAGCCCTGAAAATGAGGCAGGGGTTTATTTTTAACATCTGTGTCAGATCTCTTTGCCTTTTAAAGAGTGTCGTGGGGCTGTTCAGGCCCCTTATCTGCTCAGTGGCACTTCACTGAGCTGTTCCAGTGGCTGTCTCTGCAGCTGTGCCCAGGAGCCTGAAAGCTGGAGTGTCCCTCCACTGCCTCAGCAAGTGCCATTCCCTCTGCTACAGTGATCCACTAAGACATACACAGACAAGGAAATACAGAATGCTGCAGATTGTAAGGAAGAGCCTCACAATGTCCACAGATGCACGCATGGCAACACACCAAGTTTCACTTCTATTTCTTTGGGCTCAAGAGAGTACACAGAATATTAAGTATATTAAGCACAAAACTTATAAAGTAAGTTTTAAAATAAAAAAGTAATAAAAAAGGTTTTTATTTCCTCAATAAAATATCCTTAGGCTAGGAGACCCTATCTAGGAGTCAAAAGAAAATTTTAATCCTCCCATTCAAATTGCCACACAAACTGCGATAAAAGGATGTAGCACTGCGAAATAAAGAACTTGCTGATCATATTAATCCTTCATCTTCCATTCAGCTTCCTACACCAGTATCCTGTTTCCTTTTTAACAGCCAACAATGCTCCTCTATTTCCTTATGTGATCCCCCATAATGCTATCATGTCAGACTTAAAAGCAACACTTCTCAGTCACTAAATGAATCCTCTAATTTTTGTTAAAGATTATAGAAGAGCTCTGACATCTACCTGCAAATAGTGACACCATACACCCTAAAAGCCTGTTTTCTGGTTCATCATGGAATGGCTGCTTCACACAGAGACCCTGCAATCCTTTTGGTTCAGTCAGACTGAACCTGCTCTTGACAGTGACCACAGTTGCAACTGTGGGACAGAGACCCTA
This sequence comes from Cephalopterus ornatus, assembly GCA_013396775.1. Taxonomy (NCBI): domain Eukaryota; kingdom Metazoa; phylum Chordata; class Aves; order Passeriformes; family Cotingidae; genus Cephalopterus; species Cephalopterus ornatus. The sequence goes on from VZRE01010634.1 coordinate 514,332, forward strand.
GAGCCCACCTCTGTGTGCAACAACACTTTTTGCATTTCTGTTGTGTATCTTTTTATATAGCAGACAAAAAAATTACTTAGTAAGACAGTGCTTTACTACTGAAAGGTGTCAACCATTATATAACCACATTTTCCAAACCAGAGAAGCTAGTGCAAGCTAAACTTGTCATTTTAATCAAGAAAGATCAGCTACAGGGAAGAATTTTGCTTTGCTCCAGAAAATTCTACAGCAGTGGTTTATAGTTAACTACTCTGAAGGCTCCTGCACAATTCTTTAACAAGATCAAATCAGTGAAGCAGTTGTTTTAGATACACTGACACTTGTGAGGGTTTAAAGAACTCAAAACTAAAATAGTTTCAGGTACCTGAGGGTTCCCCTGGTAGTGCTTCTGAAAAGGACATGCTAGGTCAAAAGCCCTCAAAGGGGCTTTTTGTCTCAGGCAGAGTGAGCAGGACCAGTATCATTTGTGTAGGGCTGTACCAATGTGCCTGGTTAAATAAATAAAACTCAGGTCACCTGCATACATCAACTCAGGGCTAGATGACCCATGCCTCTATTACTTTACACCTAATACAGTCATCACCAACACAATTAGTCTTACCTTGTTGTAGTACTGCACCTGAACCGAGTGCCACTGCCCATCGCTGACCCCTCCCGGAATGAGCGGTGCCACTGTAGTGGTTGTCTCCCCTGGAAAAACAGGAAGAAGGAAAAAATAAGTCAAAATCACTGCAAGAAACACAGAGAGACTCTCGTTGGGTGCAGGATGCAGCCACCTTGCTTTATCACGGCGAAATTTGGGGTTTTGTCCTGTGAGACAGTAAACATCCCCAATATCATGGAGTTACTCTGGTGCACAAATACCAGCTTCTGGCACATTTGGGTGAATGATGTTATTTTTTATCATGCTTCTGCAGAGCACAGTAGCAGATCCATTAGGTAGATACAGCTATTGATAAAAAATGCAGGAGGAGATGAGGAATGAGGAAAAAACGTACATGAATTTTTCTGCATTTCTGCCAAAAGCACCACTTTGAGGTTTTTTTAATATAATGAACATTGTGATGGGATCTTTTATCAAGGAAGGGAAGCCTACTCCTTCACAGAGCTGTGAAAGTGAAATCCACAAGTACCCTAATATAAACCCCAGGGTAACCTTGGTCCCAGCAGAATTTACCACTGATTAATGAAATTATTGGCAGCCTTTCAAAATTTAAATTTGAAAGCAAGTCTTTGCCGTTGCAATTGGAAAGCTGAAGCTTTTAAGCCAGGACTGAGTCAGCAGAGCCAGCTCAGTAACCAGGCGTATCTGTTTCGAGGTAGCAGCAAAATAAACGGTTGTGCTGAAAGTACATAATAGGCCTGGCACGGAGAAGGGATTGCTAGCTTTCGGCCTTTTTTTTTTTACCTTTCTCTTTCTTTGGTGTTTTTGGGTTTTTTTTGGTTTTTGGTGTTTTTTTTACAGTTAGAACATTCTACATAATAAACAACAGGAAAAGTAACTCTCCCCTGTAAGCTAACAAAGTTCATAGTATTGTTGAGCTTAAAATGTACTTTCTCTCTATTTGCAACAAGTACGCATGTGAAGTATTATTCCTGCATCCCCTACTCTCCTTTAACTCCTATCCTAAATATTTATGTTATTTAAACAACACATTTTCAGCTTAGCATGTATGACATCCTGCCATGATGGATTTTGCCATTTAGCGATAAAAAAATCTGTGCTAATAATCAGGCTTTTTATTCAGCTATCAAGTTTCTGCATAAGGAAGTTCACCGTTCTGCAATCCTTTTGCTTTGCTTTCTGAGAAGAAGTTGTTGCGACAGGTAAAACAGTCAGATCAGGTGTCCAAAACTTGTACTGTTCGTTAAAAGCCACTTAAAACTATAAAACATAAACCATTCTCCTTCCAAAGAAAATACCATTTGTAACATACAGGACCAGACCTGTCCTCAGGTGCAGCAGTGCAAATCTAAATTTAGTTTCATGTATTTTAAATGCATATAAGTGCAAGCAGAATTTATTTTTTTCCCCCATTCATCCTCAGGGTACCTTCTGAGCAATTTGGTTCAAGTTTAGACAGGTGGAGCAGAGCTACAGAAGAAAGCACATCTCTCTGAGTGCAGCATGTTATTTCATTACACTAATCCATTAAAAAACCTGCCTTAAAATCCAATTTGGACAACTCCAAGGTAATAAAGGAGAAATGAAACTGGATACCTTCAACCCAAAGGGCCCAAATATGCACTTAAGCATCACTGGTAAATCAATGGGGTCACACAGGATTTACCATGGGATCTGAGGTAAGTAGCCAACACTGTTGATGAGTGTGCAGTACCAACATGGACTGTGCCTCTGCTTCTATGGCTTTACTGCTTGCAGTATCTCACTTTCCACAAAAATTAAACAGGAATTGACTCGAGCCCGCATGTCTATCCTGAATACAGATATCGGGAAATAGCAGGATTATTTCCTGAATTATGTGCCAGTACAGAGGCATAAACACCTCACTTGATCTATATCTTACCCCACTTTACTTACAGTACAACAGCCCTTCTCAGATATTTGTTTCTGTCTCAATGGAAAAATACCCTAAACCTGTGACAACTAGAGGTTGTCTGCACTGCTGAGCTTTCATAAAGTCACCAAAGCCTGGCCACTGAATGCACAGATCTGCTTCTGGGCTGTAGCAGGAATGCAAGCGGTCCACTGAGAGGGACTTCAACCTACTGACGTCCTGGGGGTGATTCCTGATGGCTTCAACGAGCTTTGACCACACCGCACAGCAGCATGCTACCAGCTTCCCCTGAGATCCCTTGTCATGGCAATTAGCACAGCTGGGCATGAAGTTTTGGATGAAACTTGGGCTTTTTTAACTTGAGAAGCAGCCCTCTGTTGAGGCTGGAATGGTCAGGGTTTGCTCTGATCACACTTTCATCAGGAAGAACTTGGCTACTGCCAGGGCTGGTTTTCGGGAGGAAATCTCTACCCTGGGAGAAGGCCATGGTGACAGGGATATGTGCCAGCCTGAGCTTTGCTTGTTGGCCTTCCCCTCTCTCTTCTCCTACAAGCCCTAGAAGACACTGGCTTAGTCCTAGTGCATAAATACAGTGAATGCCAGAGCCTCCATTTCTTGTTTCCGAGCCCACTGCAGCAATGAGCGGGCAGCTAAGTTCTCCTAATTTGTTGTTGTTTATGACTTCTTCCAAGAGGAGGTGTTTCTGCAGTGCAGAAGTGCATTCCAGCGACAGCAGTGCTCCTCACCAATCCCTCATGAATGGCAGGCAGTTTTCACTTTGCTAGCTCTTCCTTTGGCTCGTGTGGGTTCTTTAGATAAGATTTATGCACCTACGTTTCACTGATGGTGTAGTGTAAAAATGCATAAGCACACAAGATTTATCACAGTGTGATAAAATGAAGTCTCATATAAGCAAACATTGGCTTGGAGGCCAGCATTCAGGCTAGTGCCAATCTTTTATAGTAGTCATAAACTCTGGCTTTTATAACTGATATGTTGACAAGCTCCTGCCTATGACAGCAAATGTAACCACCACAAACCACTACAATCTGCAGTACTTCACAACACCTGGCATCAGTGCAATATCAGCCAGTAAACTAATAAGGCAGCAAACAGCCATATAAAATCACTGAAGTGCACTTCCGAGTGGTTTGAGAGGATCTCCTGACCACAAGCAAGACCTCACCTGCGGAGAAGGTGAGCTGGATCTGCTCCTCAATGATCTCTAAGGCAATGAAGTCGTGCTTCTCATTGAAACGCCCGTTGTAGAGGAGGAGAGCATTCCTTTCCCTGGTTGCAAACCTAGAATGCAGAGACGTGGGGTTAGTTCATGCTTAACAGCTTATGGATTAAAGACCGACGGTCAAGTCACCCAGGAGAAAGACGACATTGTGTTCAGCAGATAAACAAGCCTTTGAATATCTCTTCAGACAGAAAATTGTAAAACTGAGGAGTCAGCCACAGGATAAGTCTACTCTTTCACAATCAACATGGAAAGCAAGATGGAAATTAGAGAAGTCTACTCTTCAGAGATCTGCTATGGATGCTGACCCTCACAAGGGCTAAAATTAGGCAGACACAAGATGCGGTGTCAGTATCTGACCCTCGACAAACAGTAGCACTTACTACACTCTGCAAACAGTCCGAAAGCTAGAAAGCATTTTCACATCAAAGGAGGGATACTTGCTGACTGCTTGCTGTCTACAGGGTACAAGGAGAGTCATCAACTGATTAAAAAAACCTGATGGAGAGGCAAGGGAAAAGAAAGATAAGAGTTACTTTAATAACACCATGTAGACAATCAGGGTTCATCAATCAACAGGTCAGCCAATTGGAGGAGGGAAAATAAACACTTAAATGATTCCACTAAATCAGCACAAATGGGTGGGTTTTGATTTTATTTTTCTTATGCTTTGAATATGGGATGTAGCACACCTTTCTTGCAGAAAAGGGCCAACCCCACTTTTAAAAAGGCCTGCTTGGTGTTTTTTTTTTGTCAGGACAGAACATTTTTTTTGCAAATTTCTGCATGTCGTATTTTATAATTTTTAATTGAATCCTAATATCTCTCGAGAGTTGCACACAGCTTTCATCTACTTAGAAATGCAAATAATATTATTACACTTTACATAAACATTTTTACAAAGATTAATATTAGATAAAGAGAGAAAAAGAGAGAAACCATGGGAATTTCTTGTGTTTCCCAGTGGCAGTGTAATCTGATTTTGTATCTTGAACTTCAGGAAATATGCCTGATTTAAATTAACCCACTTTTCCTACAAATGAATCAAATGCTGAGCACGGCTAATGAAAAGTGTCTTCCATGGAAAGAAGAAATTACCTGTCATGTCCCATCTACTAACAAGACTCTCATGTGATGCAACAAAACCTGCCTTCAGAGAATGTGAAGGAAGCAGTATTTTAGAGTATCAGGGTCTGGTATTTGAAACAAAAAGTTTCAAAACCAAAGAATATTTTTTAACAAAAGCTGTTTGTCAGATGTATGTTGTGGATCACACTGAGTAGAGACCTTTCAGAATTTGAGCTACATGGAAATGGGAAATTTTATTTATAGATTTTTTAATATTTTTGAAGGACAGTTAATTGTTCTGGTTCAAAAAACAGAAGTCAAAATTTTGACATTTCCAGTAAAATACAAATTTCAAAGAATATGTGTTACAGTCCATCAAAATATTGTATGACTGTTTTGATGACTTTTAATCAGTTTTGCTGTACATATTTATTTCTAAATTTGTTTAACATAATATAGAATAATTTTATACAAGTAAAAGCAAACTAAATTAATTATGACAATACCATTGAAATATTTCAGTATTATCAAAACATGGATTTAGTTTTCACTTTTCACCATCAAACATTTCATCCAAAGGAATACAGTTATTGTAAAACATTTCCCAAGTCTATATTTTTCCAGGGATAACTGCTTCATCAAAATATTTTGATCAGATCTATCCAGAATATATATGAGCAAAGGAAATGGAAATAATACTATTCTTAAAATTGGGAATAATATGCTTCTTCAGTGGGCAGAAAGCTTTAATCTGATTAGCAAAAACAGGAACTTTACTTCTGTTTGAATATATTTTTCTTGTATGATTACAATTCTCTATAATAATTTCAAGTATGAAACTTATTTATTAAACCATTAAATTAGTAAGCTATTTTGTATATTTCTTTACTCTGTGCTTATTTCTATCTTTTGTATCATACTCCTGGTTAAAGCACTACTGCCTTTGAACTTATTTGGTTATCGCTAACTGTGGGAAAGGTACTGTTTTTTAATAGAAGGGATATTTTTAATCTCATGACATAGGAAACAAAAGACGCTTCCTCAGAGAATTTTGAATAAATAATGAGAAAATCTCCCCACTGACAGTGTCTCTTGGAGGGAAGGAGTAGTAAGTATTGGTTTTGAGCAAGGAAGATGTACAATGTTGGGAGCAGAAAGACATGCTTAGTCAGTAACATACATACTTTAAAAAAAAACAAAACAAAACCACATTTTAGTTAGGAGACTGAACAATGCAAACATCCTGCTCTTTGCCAGGAATGGATCATGAGTCAGCTGAGGCTGAGGGAAGCTAGACACTTTGGGATTTTACCAATGTTCCCAAATCACAAAATATATAATGGCATGGTACAGTAGTTTGCTATTTCTCAATAACCTCTACACACAGCATTTGAGTCACTTTAACTTGAAGTACCCTAAACGTCAAAGATCTCTTCCTGAAAGCCTGAAAAATGACACCTCATGGCTGAAGGGACAAGTCAAGGGTAGTGGAGGCAATTCATGCTGGCAACTAGCCCAGACTGCTCCTTTGTTTGCACTCACTGTAGGGTCTGACAAGTCCAACAGAGCCTTTTGCTCCTCAGTTTTTCTGTGTAGTTAGCTCTGATGCTCTAAAACAATCTTCACAGGGACAACTCTCCCTTGCCTTGGCTCATGTGCAAACCATGTCTGTGCTTTCTGATGTAAACAAAATACCAAGATTCCATGAAGTTTCAAGTTTTAGGATCAAGGCAGAAAAAAGGTAACATGATAGAATCATAAAATGATAGAATGGTTTGGGTTGGAAGGGACCTTAAAGACCATCTAGTTTTAACCAGGTGTCCCTGGGCAGGGATACCTTCCACTAGACCAGGTTACTCAAAGTCCCATCCAACCTGGCCTTGAATCCTTCCAGGAATAGGGTATTACTTACCTATATTAAAAGAAGCATCTTAGTTCAGGAAAGTAAACTATGCTAAAGGACAGTAGTGAAAAATATGGAAAGAAATGGCCTGACAGATGAAAAAAACAGATGTAAAACAACTGAGTGCTGGATGGGATACATACCTGAAGGTGTCCTTCCTGAGCACTTTACTTTCTCTGGACAGACACACAAACACGTCTGTCTTTGCAGCTGCTGTTGTACCTCTTAACAAATCCCTGCCTCTGCCCTTTGGGGTCAGGACTTGCACATTTTGTGCTGTTTACTCACAGTCAACTGTGAGGGAAAACCAAAGGTCAATCCTGACTGGCTAAATCATGGGAAAGCTGCAAACCCACCCCCTCCCCAGAGAAGAGGCATATGTGCACCTGGAGCTCTGGCTCCACACCAGGCAAGCCCTCTGCCTGATGCAAGAAGTCTTCTCCAGAAGAGGGTTTTTTCCCAGGGGAGGGAGAGCCCTAGTCCATGCAGTGTGGCTGGTATCATTGCTCCCACTTGCCTCCCTGAACGCCCCCAGCGGAAAAGTCAGGCCAAAAGAAGACAGCTCTACATGGGAATACAAGGCAGATGGGATGGGGATGAGGACTGCTAGTGCCTGGCAGCCAGGGTGGGACAAGAAGCAGGACTTGTGTGTGCAGGTCAGGAGGAGCAAGGTGAGGAGCTGGATCAGTTGGGGTTGTCACAAGCCCAAGGCTGGGAACCACCTGAGATCAGGGAGCTGAGGAGGACCAGCCTGTGCTCAGCCATGACCTGACATGCCAAGGTCTTCTCACAGGCTGGGAAACAGAAGACGGGAAGAGCATTCTCAAGCAAGCAGCACAAATGGATTGGATCTGCGGCCAGTCTGAAGGTCAGGAGGCCACAGGCCCAACTAGGAAAAGAGTCAAACCCAACACTCACCTCAGCACTTCTGCAGCTGAGGGCTGCTGAGAGCTGGCCAGAGAGGTCCTGGTATCCCCTCTCCCCGCTCCATAGAGCTGAGTTACAACAGGGAAAGTTGTGAGTCAGCAACTCAGCAGCATCCTCAGCAGGGTGGAAATCAAATGCTTACAAATAACAAGCCTGTGCCCTGCTCGCAGGAGTCGCTGTCAGAAATGCCCCAAGTGACCTTCACAAGTAGGCCTTCGGTGGGTGGCAGTAACAAAGAGCCCCAAGCTCAAGAGAGAAGCCACCAGCCACAGAACCCTTCCCCGCCGGGACTTACATGAGGGAGACGGTGAAGTGGAATCGCTGCCGCAGCCCCTTGAAGGTGATGAAGGACTGCGGGGGAAAGCTCCTGGTGGTCATCTCGCAGTAGGGCCGCTCGTACTCGCCCGGGGGGCACTCGCACTTGAAGCCCCCAATCAGCAGGTTCACACAGGTTCCTCCGTTCTTACACACCCCTGGAGCACAGCGGCCCGAGCGCGCGTTCACCTCACAGTACTCTCCTGCAAGGGGAGAGAGAAACATCAGGGAAGGTGACACCTCACCCCAGCAACAAGCTGTGACATTCAGCTAGCCAAGCGGTTCTGCTACAGATTAGGCTGCTTCCAAACTCCTGCACTGACCCCCTCTGCAATCGAGGTAGAAGACTGTCACTGATGGGGGGTAAGGATGCCACATCCTCTCTAAAGCATGAATTTTCAGGGTTGTGCAGAATATGATTTGCCGAGCAATCCTCTTGCACATATCCAACAACATCGGCTTTGGTTTTCAGATTCCTTGGCTGCTTCCAAACAGGGTGACCAATATAAAGCTGGTGACAATCAGTTTTTTATGGGAGGGGGTAAAAAACCTACACCTTCCCTGTCAACCAAAATATGTATAAATAGTTTTGGTGTTTCACTATGGTTGGAAATTGTGTAAACAGATAAATGTTTGCACCTCATCTTCAACAGAATTTGGCTTTGCTGCCCATGGCAGAGGCAGGGTATAGCTGACCTCATGATGAAGCTTTCCAAATATTTAAAGCAAGAATAAGCAGAATACAGACAACACATGGATTGCTTCCACCTTTTCCCACATGTGCATCCTGAAAGTGAAGGCCACTTTCTGAACCCTTTGGAGATGGGCACATTAACTTTCCACAGAAGTTATGGATTCTGTGTGCTGCTTGCTGAAGTTGTTTCCCCCTTAAATGCCTTGTCTGTATTAATCTTCAAAGTGTGCATTGAGATGTGTTAAATGCAATACTAAAGAGTGAGGTTTCTTGCTTTGTATGTATGCCATGGCTTTTTTTGCTGTGTTTGCCCAAAATCTGAGAATTAATCACAATTTAAAAAAAGACATGTACAGAGGATATTCACTTTAAAAAATATGCTGCAGTTGGGACAAAAGCAGCTGCTGAATTAATCATTGTACAGAAAGCTAAACCCTCTATGTGAGTTAATTAGTTAACATTTATGTTTTGGCATGTGTCTTCCTAAGGTATAAAGCACGTTCACATCCTGCAAGCAAAACCGTTCAGAGAAATTGGAGGTGGCATATATAGTTGAATTTCACCCAGTAACAGCATCTGACAAACAAATATAGAGCAAAACTACTCAACATGGCCAGCTGAAGGAATACATTTCCAACAGTTCAGTGTTTGCATGATTATTCGCTACCAGATTATACAATTACATTGGGACAGGCTCTTTCCAGTGTTGCCCTTACACGGAACAAGGGCAATGGGCACAGACTGAAACACAGGAAGTTCTGAGTATGAGGAAAAACCTTCTTCCTTTGAGGGTGACAAAGCACTGAAACAGGCTGCCCAGAGACACTGTGGAGACTCCTCTGAAGATATTCAAAACCCATCTGGACACGATCCTGTGCACCCTGTTCTAGGTGAACCTGTTTTAGCAGGGCGTTGGACTAGATGATCTCCAGAGGCCTCTTCCAACCCCAACCATTCTGTGGTTCTGCTTCTGTGATTAATTCAAGCACAATTAAAACAATGAAAATGCATTCCTGCAGGAAAGTAAAAGCAGCAGGAGCTGTGGGTAGTGACTCACAAACAAAGGCAAACTTAAACAGAAAGTTTTGCTCCAGTAGCCGCCCCCACAGCCCTGCTCCCACAGGTTCCCACGCCAAAGCTGCCCACACTGGATGGCAGGCTACAGCCAGCAGTACTGCTGCATCCAGACCTGGATCTGCACCACTTTTCTGTTCCAGGCTGTAAACTGAGATGGTTTGCAGCTGGTTTAGCCACTGGGCCAGGGGTAGTGATCTCTGAGACAGGGTGAGCTGGACAGGCTGACTGTTTTGGTTCTCCAGCTTTGCTGCCTTTCTCTTCTCCCGTCAACATCAGGTGCCTCTCAGACAGGTACGATTTCAGCTGGCAGAATGCAGGAGCAAACACAAGACTACTATGATCAGCAGACAGACGAATGCACACCCCATCCATGTTGGACTCAGCTCCAGAGGCTGGACCTGCTCTGTTGCATTACTCTGAAGTAGTAATAACCCATACAGCCTTGAGTTCAACTTCTAGTCTGTGCTTAGAGCTTTTCTGATTCAGCACTGATGTTCCCATATTCTCACTTTAACATTTTACATGAAATGCTGTGAAAATCACTTGATAAATATCTTCCTGTTTCCAATTGGTTAGAGCATAGTGCTAATAACACCAAGGTCATGGTTTGATCCCCATACAGGCCATTCACTTAAGAGCTGGATTCAATGATCCTTGCGGTCCCTTCCAACTCAGAATATTCTGTGACTCTGTGATTTATCAGCTGTAAGTATCGCACAAGATTATGTGAATATACCTTCCTTAATACTTTAAGTGCTCTGCAGTGTGTTTCTTTTGGAAAAAAAATTGTATACATCATCCAAGACAGAAAATTCCCTCAGTATATTGGGTATGCCACACAAAGCACACACACACATCAGATGCTCTAAAGGACACTACAGAAAGCACTTGCTGGTGATCACTGCATAAGCACAGCCAATCCTCCTTACCTACATATCTTGTGTACCAAAACTCTAAAAAAAAAGGAAAAATGCAAACTCCTATAGAAAGACTGAACACAGGTTTGTTGTTTTAAAAAAGTGGTAGGATATTTTGTGAAATAACTCTCCAACTCACAGAAGAATGTAATCTTCAAGGCTTTCTGAGAATAGAATGATTTATTTTGGAAAAGCAAATAACGTGCAAGCTTGAATACACAGAGAGAAAAAGGAGTGTGCTAAAAGGAGAGATTCCTGGCATTGCAGCATGCTGTGGAAATGCCATGGCATTACAGAGGTGAAATATAAAAGCCTAAGTTGGAAGTCATTGATGGCTCTGTATTAATCCTGTGATATAACAAGAATGTATAGACCATTTGTTTAGATACTATACAGGCATAAAACTATTTAAGAGAAAAGAAAGCTTACAGAAATATTCTATTGAATTATGTTTATTACAGCTTTTAATTATGATATTTAAAGAAGTAATTAAAAAGAATATACTTCAACTTTAAATAAGATCCTTTGTCCTATATTCATTCAGCTATAGCATCATTGATGTCCCAGTTACTAAAATTATTCTGAATTCTCTTTAGTCTGTAATGTAAATGAGATGCATTTGATGCATATTCTTTGATGTTAAATTTTCATATTTTATGTGTATTTACCAAAATATATTAAAATAGTGGTTTTGAAATCTCTACAGTAAATCCAAGGCATCACTGCGCTTCAAGGCACAAAGGTTACAAAAAACTGATAAATCCTTAATTACCCTTTTTTCCAAAAGTGCCTGGAAAGACTTAGAGCATTTTTGCCTTTATGGGGTAGCCATCTGAGCAAGAATTTGAATCAGTGCTTTGATCAGGATTGGCAACAGAAGGCACCTTTGTGTCACTCTTGGGTTTGTCACTTCCAAGGGTGGCCACCTCCTCCCGGACACATCACCGCCCCATAGCTCTGCCCTGCGGGAGCTTTGAGGCACAGCCTGAAAATCACCCTCAAAATTTGAACCAAAGCCTGCATGAACTTGAAGGAAGAGCTGGTTGCTGTCTGGAGCCGGAGTCAGAAGGCCCTAAGGGAAGAGCTATTTGAGGAGCAGAAAAGGAAGGGAACTGCATCAGCCAGCCTTTGGGAATGAAAAGCGCATGTGTGCCTCCTTGCAGCTGAAGGTCAGAGGGCTGGGATGCACCATCAGAAGGGATGTCTTACAGTCCAGTAGGAAAAAATAGTACAGAAGAGGGAGAGCTGCTGTGCAGTGAGAGTCTGGAGGGGCTAGGGTGATAAAAGCACAGCCCAAATAGCTGTTGCACACAGCCTGGGGTCAGTCTGTGATGCTGGCAATGCTGGCATGGCTCAGCCTTCACCCAGCCTGTGAAATTCACTCTTACCTCTCATTTCTTTGGCTAATATAATTTCATTTTTCACACTGGCATGCATTGTAGGAATCACTCACCAAACTAGTTACATATCACAGCTCTGTGAAATCCAAGCAGGAGATATGAGGCTTCACCCCTCCAGCTGCTAAAGCCAAAGCATGCACTGTCAGATAACACGGGCCATGGCTGCCTGTTATCTGCCGGCAGATTCCTGGGCTTTGAAAAAGTTCCAGCCCTTGCCAGAAAATGATTTACTGTTAGCTGATCTTATAGGCTCCCAATTAATATTGATGACTCTTAAAGCTGTGAGTCCTGTGGCTTTTCTGCAGCCCTTTATGTAGTGCTTCCTGGTTTTGAAGCCCTTGAGATCACATCGCGATAGTTGCTTTTGATGCTGTGTCCGACTCGCAAATGTCCTGCGTTTAATACATACCTATCCTCTTCGATTTTAGGACTACCTTTACAAAGATGTTAATCATAACATTTCTGTTATTAACTTTATTTAAGCAAGGGCGCCACAATATCAGTGCAAAATAACAAGAACATGCAAAGATAAAGTCTGGCTAGAAGATCTGGTCTTCCTCTGACCTATTCCAAGTAAAGTAATGAGAGTTTAACTAATAAACAATAAATGGTGATAAAAAAGTGAAAAGAAACAAAAACTATCTTAAAAATGACAAAATAATCTCACAATTGCAAATGCCTGGTGAGCTGAACATCGTGGGTTTCAAACAGCACACTGGTGTGCATCAATGAGCTGGGCTTTCAAGAAATCTGCCTGTGGTTTAGCTGGTGAGTTGCTTGACCTTACAACAACAAGGTATAATGTTTGAAAGCTTGCTGGAAAACAATGTGATGGCATCCAAATAAATACAGAATTCCTCAATACATCAATTTTATGCAGTGTGTTTTCCCAATATCCTGGTTTAGGGACTAGTTCTCAAAATTTTGTACTATTCTCCAATTGCTTTCAACTGAAACACTACATTAAATACATATTTACATGAAGCGGCAGACCGGCTCTGATGCTCTTGTTTCTTTTTTTCCAGTTTCCCTGCACATATATTAATTTTTCACTCGCTGTCTGTAATTGTTTGACTTGAACTGATTCTTTTCTCCTTTCCTTCATCCTGCCATTTGCTCTAGACACATATTAATCTATATGAACATATTAATCTCTATGTTTATAGTTGCTTCATGAGAATGGAAAGCATTTTGAGAAGCTGATTTAAGCAGCCTGCCTAAAATGAAGCATTTTAAAGTAGAAACGAAAATCAACACGAATTAAGGCAAAAGGAGAAACAACAAGAAATAGGGCAACTAAATTCTTCAAAGAATTCCCATTGACCTATTGCCCTAATAAAGAACCAACTATCATTAAAAATGTATTTGCTATCTTGCACATTATGGGAAAATCAATACTACTTTTCCTCTAGTAACTAAACCACTACTACCCTTACATGACAATTGGCACTAAAGCAATCAGTGCACTAAGTAATAAGAAGGTTGTTAAAAACAAATTAGCTGCAGAATCAGCCTGGAAATCTCTACAGGGACAAGAGATAAAGAGGCTGGGATCCAACACACCTGCTTTAGGGGTTGTTTCACCATAGTTTAGACTGAGTGGGAGTTACCATAGTCCCCTCCTTTCCCCAAGCATGCTGCAGCTTCTTCCCTCTCTCTCGTGTTGGCATTCATGTAATCCTGCAGTTGACTGATCTATAAAGCTAAGATGGCAAAACACCATTCATTTCTTTACTGAAGAGTTAGTGATCTTCTGATTAGGTCCCTCCAAGGACTGATGGGATGAATAGCTCAGCAGGCACACGGGAAGGAGGCAGGACCATACACCCAGGAATAAGAATGAAGGACTGGTCTTAGAAAGGTTTAACTGTTATGGAAATACAGCTTTAAGCCATTTTAGATGGCTCATGTGTGAGTCTAGTGGCTCGATGCTTCACTTAGGTGAACTGGATCAACACCTTCAGTAGATACCCACTTCACTGACTGTGCATGGGTATACTGCAGGAAAATTTGCCTAAAGCACAGGTGCAAGTCAAATAATTAAATTAACATCGGATTTTGCCCATAAAGGGAAATTCATTACTTCAGTGGCTCTGTGGTGCATAAGCCTATATTCAGAACCTATTGAGAGGTCAGCCTTACCTCCCAGCGAATTCCACTTACCAATGAAATGCTAAACAAACCAACAAACCAACAAACCAACAAACAAACATCTGCTGGTTTTATGAGAGAAGGTAGAGAGCAGTTACCCAGAAATTAGCCAAGTCATTCTGAATGAAGGAGAATCACAGAATCATAGAATCAGCTGGACTGGAAAGGATCTCTGAGATCATCAAGTCCAACCCTTGATCCACTACCACCACGGTTGCTAGACCATGGCACTAAGTGCCACGTCCAGTCTCATCTTAAAAACCTCCACCACTTCCCTGGGCAGTCCATTCCAATGCTTCATTACCCTCTCTGTAAAGAATTTCTTTCTAATATCCAACCTAAACCTCCCCTGGCAGAGCTTAAGACCATGCCCTCTTGTCTTACTGATAGTTGCCTGGGAGAAGAGACCAACCCCCACCTGGCTACAACCTCCTTTCAGGTAGTTGTAGAGAGAGATGAGGTCTCTACAAGCTGGATCAAACAACAAATGGAACAAATAGAAGTTAGAAGGCATTGGTGTACTGGTAAACCAAGATTAATTAGAAGACAACTATATTCATGTACCATGTTAGGCAAGTGACTCAGAAGGGTTATTTAATATCAGAAGTAAATCTGGGTCCCTCAGAAATCAATAGCTAAACCACTCCTGTCACTTCAGAGAGGCCGTGCAGACTCAATAAAGACACTGATGGTCATGACTTCGTGAGGTTTCTGCATTACACTGCTATTAAACCTTAAAGTTGAAAATACACTTTGGTTTTTCCTTTCACCTACCTGTTCATTTATGTTTTTAGATTTGGGATTGATCTATGTTAATTAAAATTATCCCAAATTCTCTTACAGGGAGAACCACCAGCTTAAGGTCCATTTTGGGGTCTGCCTAATTTTTTTTGCTTTCTGCTCACTTTGCTGCTTTCTGCCCTATAAAGGCTTATTATGAGAAACAGGTTAAAGTAAAATAACACATATATACACATATAATTATACACCACACATACATACTCACACTGTTTAGAAGTAAATCCTGCTGACTTGCAATGACAGCTGTCCTGAGCAATTTCAGTTGCTAACCATTCCAGATTTAATAAGATGTATTTGCAAGAGAGTAACCTGAATTTAAAACACTAAGCAAAGTTACAGCAAAAACATTCCTCTCACATTATATATATAGCTTGCCAAGTAGCTCTCTGAGGTGATAGACAATGATCCTATAATAAGATACTCAGGAAATCACCCTTTTTCTCTGGATCTAATTTTATTTTTTCCATGGGCATAAGCACTGAGCTCTGAGCTGGTAGGAAGAAAGTATGCAGAATTATCAGTGGTCTTTCATGCAACAAACACACACACGCGCGCGCGCGCACACACACGCGCGCGCGCGCACACACACACACATATATATATATACACCTCATACCTCTCCTGTACAATCAACCTTCTGCCTTCCTTGTGCTTCTTCCATGAAGTTGCCCCCAGGCATCCCTGATAACTCACAAATCAGACTTCCAAAAGTCATGAGACTCAGTTAAATAAGGGTCATAAGATCTTTAATCATGAGATGCTTCAAAATAATGAACGAGAGGCTTTTTATTTTCTTTTATTTGCTTCTGAAGCTGCGGGTGGTATCTGCTGCCCCCAAGGCATGTGAGAGCTCTTGGTGGTCAAATTCGAGCCCAAAACACACAACCAAAACCATCCGCTCTGAGGGAGATCCCACTTCTACCCCAACAGGATGATGCTACTTGACCCTTCACAGTTCTTCTTCCCACCAGAGTCCTCAGGGACAGGATCTGCACCTCGGCTGCCCCAAAGTCCTGCAAGCTCATGGAAAGAGAAGGAGGATCATGACAAGAAAGTCCCACGGGCCAAACAGACAATGGAGAGGCCAGGACCCCATCCCATCTCCCAATCCTTCCCCACTAGAAACCAAGCTAAACTGTATTTTACAAAAGCAAGAGCGGGGAAAGCTCAAGTCTCCATCTCAAGCTGCTTTGGGCTGTGCCTGCTGATGCACTGCACATGCAGAGCAGCCACTGAAACAGTACCTGGCCCTTTGCCAGCCCAAAACCAGGCCCAGGATTCTATATGCAGCATCCTCGCCTTCCCTGGTCACAAAACAAAGCAAAACAAAAGACACCCTGCAGAGAAGGGTGGATGGATGGATTGATGATTTGGGATTTGGGTTGTTATGTGTTTTTGCATTTAAATGAGAAGGAATAATTGAAGGGGAGAAAAGAAACAATACTGAGGAGGATTAGTGATATTTGGGGCACATCTGTTGGAGAAATGAATTAGTCTGTGAATTCCAGAAATTATGAGCATGTTCTCAAGACGATGTATGCTCAATTTACATTGTCACTGGACCTCATTCTCCTATGCAGTTTCCAGCAGAAACAGAGCATAGACAAAAGTCACAACTAAGTCTTGAATACCTGTTTTCTCTTCCTTGCATATTTCTTGAGGATTAAAAATTCTCAGTCATTAAGATTCCACTCTGTCTACACCAGACAACTCACCTTTCACCTTCCAGCAATGAGGCCAGGAATGGTGTGAACACCATTAAGTACTACCAAGATTTATCAGAAGTATTGTGATTTTTTTTTTCCCTATAGCACCCTGAGGAGCAAGAAGCCAGAGGCCACAATAAAAAATTCTCCATTTAAGAAAACACTCCATTCTGAAGCTCACATTTTGGTTTGAAAAAGAAAAGAGATAACATCACAATAAAATATTCTATGTTTAAGAAACACTCTATTTTGAAGTCCGCCTTATGATTTGGGAAAGAAAAGAGGGAACTTGTGATTTTACAGCCCATGGATTGGTGCCAACACCTCCAAAAATAGCCCCAACAGGTTGTTTTGCAGAACTGGGGTGCATGCTCAATGGCAAACTCATGAAGGGTCATCTCTGCATGAAATCTGGGCACTGTTCTACTGCCTTAGGCCAGCAGGCATAGGTGCACTCAATGTGCCTGGTTTCTTCTTCCTCCCTGCACCAGACCTAATTACCCCCAGGCTTCTGAAGAAATGCTGAGGAAAAGCACTTTTTTGGAATCCTTTAGATGTGGTGGTGGACAATGAGGAAAATAAAACAGAATCACAGAATTGTTTCGGTTGGAAAGGACCTTTAGCATCCATGCCTTCAGCCTGCCACAGCTACTTAACAACGAATTTTTCCCTGTGGGGTCTAACAGCTAATTTCTTAATGTCTTAATCTTTACTCTTGGCTGACTTGACAGCTGTCTCTAAGATCTCTAAATTATTGAACCATTTGTTGTAATGTTCAGGGCCCTTGCAAGGTGTCATCTCCTTCTGCATTTGACCTGACAGGTAAAGCTTTAGACACCTTTTTAGGTTCTGTCTCTCACCCAGAACTAAACACAGTACAAATCTACACAAGAGAAAAAAGAAATGCACCAAAATTTCCAATTTATGTTGAGCTCTGTGGCAGGTTTACATGTCAGACAATTTATCATTATGCAAATTGCACTGATTTGTAGTAAGATATAGTGATGAAGCAGTGCCCTTCAAAAAAAGCCTAAGCATTATCTCTGGATGTATTTATCAGAGGGATAACACTATTGTAGATGTCAAAGATAAAAATCAAATTAGATTATGCCATTGTGTCTGCAATTTGCATTATGTCTTACTTGGAATAAATCTCTTTTTAATAATCCCACCTTAAAACCAGTGAGAAAGCTGGAGGTGTAAGAACAAAGGACACCTCTGCATAACACAGTTACATTCATTTTCATAGGAATATTCCTCCCTCCTTTTATTTTTAAGAGACACAATCACCCTCTACCTTTACTAGATATACATCTGATACTGTATTTTGTTTTCTCTGCTCTCTATGCCCCTTGATTCCTCTCCAGGAGTGTTAATCGAGGAGGGGCACATGGAGGCAACCGAAGGATGGAGCAGCCACTGTGGCTGGCAGGACATGTTCCCTTCAGGACAGCCTTTGCAGGCTGGTCTGTATTTGCATCCCATAACACCTGCAGGCACTTCAGCATGGGAACCAGCTGCCATGCTTAGTTCTCACCTCCTTCCACAGACAGCAGTGAGACAGAAAAAGGGGACTCAGACTCAGTGTACTTCTGCTCAGATGACAAAAAAGACTATTTCATACATAGAATTGCAATTTTTACTGGGTAACAAATGCCATCAGTGGCACCATTAACTCCCCAAAGCTGTTGTTCCACAGGCCATTTTGGCCTCACACTGGGCTTTTCAAAACATATTAAATGATTTATGTGAATGAGGAAAGCAAGCAAGGCATGGTGACTGTGGCAGGAATGTGTGTGCAATAACATCTTTTATCAACAGAACTCGGGAGCTGGAAAACCAGACGTGCTTTCAAGCACCATCAGGCTTCCCACTCACTTTCAGCCTGGTTTCCCTAAGCTGCTTTCCACAGAAAACACCAAAGGGTTGCAACTCCCAAATTGGTAGGGAAGAGGAAAGCTCTAGCACTTATTTTTGAGCAAGTTAGTATCTCAATGCAGTTGAAAAAGGGAACACATCTGCAAATAACTGCCCTTAGAAGGAGGAGGAAAGAGAAAGGCTGAAGAATAGGCAGAAAAGGAGATCAGTGTCTCCATTTCAAGGGAGAACATTGCTGCTTTCTTGAGGAGAGTTCTGCCCTTATTTCACTAAGATCCCACTTAATTTTCTCCATGTAGCTGTTACAGATATAGTGTTTCAGCTCACAACAAGAGACAAAACACAGAAGAAGCCATCTGTCCTTGTCCCCAGCAGACTGCTAGGATTGACTGCTCAAGCAGCTAACTCCGCACATCTCCATTTGAGGAAGGCTAGTGAGAGCCTGTATTTTGTGTTTTTCACAAATTAGAAGTTTTCACAGGAAAATCTCACTCTCCCATTTTCTGTGTAATCCAACACTATGGTAAAAAGGATGGCATTTAGAACCAGGCAGACCTCAAATCAGACCATGTCCCTTAACATCCTAGGTGGTCCCAGAAGCTCTGGTGGAAAGAAGCATAATGGCCAATTAGTGAGAATAACTGAAGAGAAGCCATAAAATATTAATAATGCAATGGAAAACCATGCTTAAAGTAAATCTACTATTGTAATTACTTGTTGGGAAGCTAGGAGTTCAGAGCTCTATATTTTCATTTTATATGAGAAATACTAGCTTAAAAGAAAGGTATACTTGAAAGCACTAACTGTCTTTACTGTGGATCATGGTTCAGAGGTTTAGCATGATGGAGTAGACAGTACTTGCAAAACGATCTGATGCTCATCAAATTTCCATTGTTATACATTGAAGGAAAATTTTGAAAAAAAAAAAAAACCCACAACAAAACCCAAACAACTAAAAATGTCCCTTTGCTTGTAAAATTAAAAGGATTAGGGTTAAAAGGATAATCTCATAATCTTATGTTTTGGTAGCCTCAAAAATATTTCATACACAGGTCAGGAACACAAACTGAAAACAAAAAGCAACTCAATCAGGGAAACTGACTTTTTGTTAATGAGTCCTGAAAAAGGGATTGTAATGTCACACGCATCTAGCACAGAAAATATCAAGATTGATGTATTTTTAAATCTATAGAATAGATGGAAGTTCAAAAGTTACTTTCTTTAAAAGTATTTTTAAATGGACTAATCAAAAATTAATCCAGCCAGCTTCCACATCTCATACTTAACTCTGCTTACAATAGTTCAGTAGATTAAAATTCAGCCTTTTTATAAACTACAGTTCAATTTTAAAGTAAGTTTAAATGATTACTATCTTGTTAGAATTATTATACTTTATTGTGTCACCTAGAATGTGTTTAATAATTAATTTAAGACACTCGTCTTCATGTTTCTTAAAATATGCACATCACTGTGCTGACCCTTTGAAGCTGGGTGGCCCTATCTAATTAAAATATGCTTTTTAATTATACTATATGAAAATGCTGTATAAAAGCTCTCATATGCTTCACTAGGGCAATTTGAGAGACAGCCTGAAGTAAAGTGTCTTCATCTCGATTTTTAGAAAGTGAAAATTGAGCCTGGTGACTACTCAGGAAGCTGCGATTCGGGGGCACCGTACAGTGCTGGTCACAGAACAAAACCTGCCCCAGGAGGAGCAGGGCTGTGATGCAGGCACTGAACCATGATGCTCTAAACAAAAGAGCATTTGCAACAACAATGAAGTTGTGGTTCCCACCATGCTCTGCACAACTGTATTGCAGAACTGTAATTATCTTGATGTTCAAGGCCAAGTGCCTCAGTCTGGTGCTCAACTGTCGAAACTTTCAATCATCCTAACACAAAGAACAGAGACACAAGAAACTACTTTATGCTTTTTTCCTCCCTAACAGGATATCATCCCGATACCCTCATCTCTGCACCTAACCATCTTTCCTGCCGCTTTTCTTTGTTTATCTACTGATGAAAATAAAAATGTTTAACTTGGGAATTATAAATATATATACAGAACCCCAATATATTTTTCATAATTCAGTCTTATTGCTTTCCAGTTTTGTTTCCCATTTTTTTTATTTACAACCAGGAGAAAATAAGCCCCATTGCCTTGTTTCTTGGAAGTTAAATTTCTTTTTTTTTTGTAAGATCTAAAATATTTAATTCCAAATGTCCTGGAATTCCTTTGTTTTTGGTCTTCTCCTCTGATCTGCTGTGAACACTGTGAGGGGCTTTCCAGAACATGAGGCATCCTGGAAAAAAAATACTATCTCATTATGATTTTATCTTCTGCACAAATAACTTAAAGGCAAGTTGTTGGGTTTTTTATCCCCTTTCTCTTCTCCTTTTTCCTTATCTGATTTGTTTTCAGTGAGAAAAAACAATACCACTTAAAGGTAATCTAATATATGGGTTGTTTTGACATTTAGCAAGTGTATGTTTGGATAATGAGTATGCACTTGCGTAGCTTAAAATTTAATCCAGCTAACCTTTTTGACATTAAATAATGAGGAAAAAAATGCCAAATCTTTTGTTATACAAGGCTCAACTTGGCTAAATAAATAAAAACACAACTGTAAACTATGGTCACAGAGAAATGTGCCGTTGTTTAATAACCTGCTATTTAAAATATTTTAATTAAAACAAACCTCCATGCATGTAGTTTCTCTCACACCAATGTTCTGCAATGCATATATATGTTCACAATTATGACAGTGTGTAGGAATCTAGCTACGTCAGTGTGGAGGGGTTTTACATGTACCTATAAAATTACAGTATCAAATACCTCCACTTTGTTTAATTACACTTCACTTGCCACTTTTTTTTTAGTTATACCAGTGATGATAAGCAAATGCGTTATAACAAAGATTTTCAAAAGGCCTGGGAGAATTGTGATTCCCATTGAGGTGTGGTTACAGAAATCCCATCAATATAAAACCAGGAGAACAAGTCAAGATACAAAAATCTGCTTAAAATTGACAGAGCAGTATTATTCAAAAAGAAATATATGTACAACAGGTTAAAGACTATAAAAGAGATATGCTAGAACAAAGGGAATCCTAAATTTAGCCCGGTCCATTGTACTCCAGGATGCCAACAGGAAACCTGAGGTGCTCACTTCATCTCTCTCTCCCATGGTACACCACTAACTGATAAGCTCATACTCATAAGACCTCTCATGCCTGCAAGCCTTGACTTCATGTGGTACAGCCCAAAACCAAGAACCTGCCTCCTCTCCATACTGTAACGTGATCTCACAGATGCCAAGGGCATTAATAGCAAGTAGGTGTAAAAATGTAACTGTAAGCACGGAACCATCCTGAATCAGGTTACTGGCCAAGTTATCTGGATACTGAATTTTAGCTACATGCTACTTTTACATTTTTTTTTTTTTTAATTTTTAAATTATCAACATCAGGGGGAGAAAGTGTAAAATCATCAGTGACAAACTCTTCAGGTGACAAATGAGGGGAGTGGCTAAATGAAGAGACGCAGCAGCCAGCCTCACAGCTCTTATGGAGAAGCAAAAGAAGATAAACTGTAATCAGTAAGGAGGATTTCCTAGATCCTGAACTGTTTGGAAGAGCTGAATTCATAAGTATATTGGAGATTAATTACTAAGGTAGCTTCTGAAGCCAGGGCTAACTGATTACATTGGTGTGTGATCTGCTGCTTGCTTCTACAAAGCACCCATCATGCCTCCGCTGCAGGAGCACCCGGGAAGAACATGACTCTTGTCAAATAATTCTGAAACTAATTAAAAAGAACAAACACAACATTAAGTCTGTAGCTATGTTTCCACGTGACAGCAAAGGACTTTGATCAGTGCAAATATTTCCATGGGCAAGGAGGATAAGACACGAGGCTCCAGAAGAGGCATTTGAACCCCCAGCACTCGCATAAGATCAGCTGAATCAAAGATCATCCCACACGCAGCATCTTGGGGTGAGGGGCAACAGAGGGTTTGTACATGATAGGAAAACTGTTGAACTTTAAACAGTACCTAGTTTATGCACATCAGGATGAGGGTAATGTGATAAAACTCTTTGCCTGGGTTTAAGAAAAAGCATAGCAGATTGCTGTGAAGACTGCAGGCCATGTACTCCATTTGAGAACTAAGCTGTCAACAAATACACCACAGTAATCCAATTAGGAAAGGCTTTTTGCATCCTGACAAGTGAGTGTAGGTTGAAGATTAACTGAAGGACATATCCTCCAGATAAAAATCCACCTATTGAAATGGCAGACCTCTTTAGTGAGTCCTGTGAATCTGATATAAAACTCCAGACTTGCAACATTCATCTCCTGTGACTTGGTGACAGAGGTGGACAGGAATATAATCAACAGAAACATGACAATAATAGACTTCAGCATTTGTCCGAAATTTTTTACTGTTTTTATTGTGTCAGTTATCTTCTGGAGCAAGCAGTCATGCAGTTGTGCTGTCTGGGCCATAACCTCAGGTTCAACCCAGCATCACTTGGGTCCAGCCATACGGCTGTACTGTGCTGGACCCATCCCTGCACGCATTAACAGCAAGCCTTGCCTCAAAAATAAACAAGGACCTGTTTTAACATGCACAGTAAATCTGAGAGTTAAAAACAGCAGCTGAGTGGGCATGCAGACTTCTGCTGAGAATCCATGCCAGGAAAGAAATGTCTTTCACAGAGATCTCCCCCAGGTTTCCAGCCATGGGCAGCTGAAGAATGGCCCTTCCTCAGCCACTCTAGACTTGCCACCAACTGCTTCTATGTGACCTGAAAGAGATGAAGATGCTGTGCCTCAGCTTCCCACCTCTTTGGCGAAGGCAACAGCACCCCTTTGCTCAAAGCAGTAACTCAAAGCTGTTAGCAACTTCTACAGAGTCCACAGCAGTCCTTAGATGTTAAATGTTTTGGACAGGTACAGCTTGCAATGATCAGAAGTCACCATTCTCTGACAATATATATAGACTCAGAAGCAAGAATTTTCCCAGGTAATACTTCTTAATCTCAATATCGAGAAATTATACTTATTTTCAGGAATTCATGACCAAAAATGGACATGGTTCTAAAAGGAGAGAAAGAAAAGTATATACCACTGTTGACTGCTGTGCTCTTTAAATGCAGCATGCACTGCCCAATAACCAATGGAAGACTTATTATCTACCTGGCTAATTGCAATGAAAAGGTTGTATGGGTTCCCTGTATGTTTAGACATGAAGTCAGCTCATGAGATGACATATGAGGTTCATTGCTCTTTGGTGTGGAAACTTCAAAGTGTGGAGAGTAAGATTTATGAGACACAGCATCTCATAGTACATAACTGAGTGGTGAAGTTCATGAAAAGAGGAATTCTTATAATGGCCTGGGTTGGAAGGGACCTTAAAGGTCACCTAGTTTCAACCCTCCTGCCATGGACAGCGACACGTTTTGCTAGACGTGGTTGCTCTAAGCCCCATCCAGTCTGGCCTTAAACATTTCCAGGGATGGGGCATCCACAGCTTTTCCAGGCAACCAATTTCAGTGTCTCACCACAGTCACAGTAAAGAATGTCTTCCTAACATCTAATCCAAACCTACCTTCTTTCATTTTGAAACCATTTCCCCTTGTCCTGTCACTACATGTCCTTGTAAACAGTCTCTACCTTTCTTGTAGGCTCCCTTCAGGTACTGGAAGGCTACAATTTGGCCACCCTGAAGCCTTCTCTTCTCCAGGATGAACAGTGCAAATTCTCTCAGCCCTTCCTCATATGATAGGTGCTCCATCCCTGTAATTGTCTTGGTGGCCCTTCTCTGGACTTGCTCCAACAGGTCGATGTCCTTCCTGTGCTGCGGACCCCAGAGCTGGATGCAGTGCTCCAGGTGGGGTCTCACCAGAGCAGAGCAGAGGGGCAGAATCCCCTCCCTCACCCTGATGGCCACCCTTCTTTTGATGCATGCCCGTTTGGCTTTTTGGGCTGCAAGTGCACATTACTGGGTCATGTCCAGCCTCTCATCCACCAGCACCCCCAAGTCCCCTTGGCAGGGCTGCTCTTGATCTGCTCATGAGATTCCCATTTCTCAAGTTTGTCAAAGTCCCTCTAATGGCATCCTGTCCTTCAGGTCTGTCAACCACACCACTCAGTTTGGTGTCATCTGCAAACGTGTGGAGGGTGCACTCAATCCCTTTGTCCATGTCATTGGTGAAGATATTAAATAACACTAATGATAGCCTTTTCCAGCTTTTGTACCAGTCATGCTCTGAAAAAATGTTTGGAGGATTCAAGCTCTGCTTCTGGACCATCACTGCACTGTTTACAGGGTCCTTGCCAGCCACCCAAGTGCTGTGAGCCTCTGAGGGCTCAGAAGGGGCTGGGAGGAAACAGAGGTACCTGGCTGTACACAACTTCTGCCAACCACAGGGACACAGCTTGCCATGTCTACACCAACAGAGATGTCTGCTTATTCAATAAAGGCAGAAGAGCGCTTTTCTCACCAAACTTCCATGAGACAGAGGAAGTTGAAGATGAATGGAAAAGGCTGTGCTGGGACATCAACTAAGGATGGGCCTCATAAAAAAATGATCATGTATTTCTTCTTCAGATGTGAAAAAGATGGCTGCAGAGAGCGACAGGTCCACAGTAATCAAAGGGAAATGGTGCTGCAGTTACGAAGACTTTCGCTACAAACACCAGAGCAACAGCATGGCATACCACTGCTGCAAAAGAAGAAAACTTAAAAAAATATCTAAACCTCCAATGCTATACAGACCTTCACTGGGATGCAACCACACTCCACACGCTTTCTCTCAGTATTGCCATACAGAAACGGCAGGGTAAGGCAATCAGGGATTCTCCTCTGAGCCACTAAGAAACAACAAAAGTTATTAAAGGACTGGTAGTCAGCACTCTTCTACTTCTCCTGCATCCAAAAGCAGCAGAAAAGCTTAATAAAAAAATGTTAAGAGTTTAAATTCTGGAAATACTGCAAATCACCCAGCACCTAACTACATTTAAACCCTTGAAACTGAATATATATTTTTTTAGAGAATTAGATCTTGCCTAGGTTTCATCTCTTTATTATATAAAAGCACCTGGAATCCAGTAGCATAACTTTGAAGATCTAGACTAAAGGACACCATTAAGGCAGCAGTGATACAAAAGATTTCAGTACCCTCACTGTGTTGCCTTAACATTTGAATGAGGTATCACTCATGACCCATGAAGCTGTCACATGCCATGGACAATGTCTGTACATTCATGGGAATGTTTGTAAACAATAAAACTTATTTGGTGTTTTGTATTAAAGACAAACTTGGTCACAGCTGCTTGAAAGTGCTGGGAAAGCCCCACAACCCTGTAAGGATAACTTTTGTTCAGCCCTGCTGTCATAAATTAACCATGGCCTTTCATAAGCTAAACAAGGAGTTAAAGATACAGTAAGGTACCTGTAGGAACCAAATTTAGATCTACTGTACAGGATTTGGCTGTTACACACCTGTGATCTCAGTGCTCCAGAGGAGCTGCAGAAGTGCAACTGAGAGTGGAATTTTAGACTTTCTTGCCCAAGATAAAACACTAATTATGACTACCCTGGCTGCCAGATTTCTCTACTTGAAAGCTGAAATTCCCCCAAATAAATCTCCCTGGCCTGAAAAATGAGAATCTGGTATCAGATCGAGCTGGGAAATCACTATCTGAGGAATGGATAAAAGTAAAGATAACACAGAAGCATATCTTCACATGTACTTCTATGCTGTATGTTTGCAAGAGCCAAACACTGAGAACTTACTAAGCAATATGAATAGGAACTTCTGGCACAATGCTATGAAACCAGCTCTAATTACCCTCTCATGACACAGAGTCAGAATTCACAGAAGCCACATTAGGTGTCATGATTCCTCATGTCAATATGGTATCACAGATACAAATCAGGAGGAAAAAAAGTATAACACATAAAAGATCCCTAATTGTTGTATTTGATTACTAGAAGATTTACAACCACTTAAGATTTCTCCCTTCTCTGAAGTGAAATCCAAGGAGATGTGCAGACGATATGGGGAATTCTCTGATGATCTTTTTCCCCCTACAAACTGCTCCTTGCTAGGGGTTATATAGCAAAGGAGGCAGAGAGAATGTGATATGAGAACAGAGAAGAACTGTGGGAACATTAAATCTCTTCCTTATTTCAGGGCTTGTTGGCTTTTTTTTTTCTTATTTTTTTTTCCCTTTTTTTTTTTCATTACAAGTGCTTTTATTCTGTGTCAATTAAATTTTACTCTTTGGGAGCATGACCATAGAGGAGACCAGTCTTGGTATCTGCTGAGCAGAAGGACTGAGGGCATAGTACTGCAGGAGGACCAAACAACAGCAGGAGGTACCCAGGTCAGGGCAGGAATTGTGGGAATTCATACCCAGGAAGGTGGTGACTTAGGGCCACAGTGGTCACATAGGCACCAGGATGGGGCTGGAAGTACACCTCATTCAGGAACTGCTGTGGCATCCATGCCTCCAAAACTGGTGTGGATGACATGATGCATTTACTCTTCATGAGGTTGCCCTGTGGGGAGTATAGACAATTCCACCTCTGTCCAAGCCTTCACCTATAGCTCACCTCAGCTGCTTCTGCAGCACTCAAAGATACATGAAATAAAGCTAGAAAAAATACATAGCTTTTACATAGCTCATTAAATTTGTTTGGTTAACTTAAATGACATCCTTTAACCCTGTAGCCACACACACAGCTCTCTGCCACCAATGGCACGACTGTTAGCGTGTACACTGTTCATTTCTCTACACTGATTTGTATATAAAGAAAAGAAGTTCAAGGGGTTGCTAGTCTGAAAAAATACGACTAAAAGTATATGTACTTCTTCATTCACCTCCTTACATCACAGGAAGTGAAGTGAATTCCAAATCACCCTAACCTAGCCAGTAATCAGGTTTCAGAAATACCTTGCAGAAGCTCAGTTTACCTCTGTGCCCGTAACAGAAGACTCCTGAAGACAGAGAAAATTTCATCATGTATAAATGACTAACAATTACGTCAAAACAAATGGAGTGCTTCAAAGCAGGGTGGAAAAATGGGGGAAATTCCATCCTATTAAGGTGGGGCATAATTATCTTCTACAGGAAATAAATGCTATATTTTTAGCAGGTGACCAGTCAGATGGATTCAGTACAGGGTTATGATTGTGTAGTGATTTCTCATTGAATTGCAGCCTATCTCCCTAGATAGATGACAGATCTTGGTATTTTCTTGTAATTATTTTTCTATGTAGGTTCTTAATTGGGAAATGGAAACACGAGAGCTCCCAGAGAAGGATGCGTGTCATTCACTATTACCATTCATATTTCATCGTTTACAATTAATTCAAAGATTCGTAAGTACCTCATACTGAGATGTTACTACACTGAGTTGGTACCATGGTAACATTTCAGTAATACCAGAAGGTTCCAACCTTCAGACTTAGCAACTTTCTGCTCATTCTGATTTATGATCACTGCATTTTGTGAACCAATATACACTTCTGCTATTGAAGCCAACCTGTGCTGTTTACATATCAAATAGACATAAAATCTGGATTGCTGTAAACAATAAATTTACATACAAGCTGAAAACACATATGAACTGAACTTGCAAATGGATATGAACATATTTAAGGAAAATATTAAAATCATAGGTAAAATAACAATTCTTAAAAGAGATTGGGACAAAATTCAATAACGCATCTTCATAAAATATTTCTAGTAGTAGACTACTCGTTAATAACATTTTCAATCTTGTTCTGTAAAGTGGATGAAAATCAACCAAAATGGCCACCATACGTAGATAAATGTGTCAGGTTTGACAGGCAAAACATTGTCATGCAACATGGAACCTAAAGGCACTAACATAACATAAACCAATCACAGAGCAGACACTAAATTTCTACTGCATTCACTCAGCAGTAAAACAGAAATATTCAATAATGTTTGTATCAATTTATGGGATAAGGTTCCAGAGCCCTCTTGATCATGGTTGGATGTGTTTTTCCCTGCCCAACATGAATGCGATCAAACTGTCCTTCCAAGGAAGAAAGCGTTTCACTGAAGTGCAATTAACTCAGAAACCTAAAGACAGGAAAGCTATAAGCTCACTCCTTAACTTCTGATCACTTTTAATGTCCTGGCAGCAGGACTGTTAATTTTTAACTCAACAACTATGTGTTGAAAATACAGTCACAGATCAAATCTTTCTTTGTGTATGAATAATGTGGTGCTTCTCTTATAAATATGTACTACGTCTGTTCTGACTACAGCATTAAGTATTAAACATGTTCATCAATTATTAATATAAGCTTATTCTCTTTCATTCTGAAAGTATATTTAGCCTTTTTTCTGAAGATTTCTAGCAAGAGACTTTCAAAATGTAGTGGAATGCATGTCATTCCAAAACCTAGGACATGGATGAATTAACTCCATTTATATGCATATCTTCGTTTAATGAAACTTGCTACTTCTAAGCATTCCTATTTACAGCATAATATTACGTAAACGTTTTTAATGAAATCAACTGATCATAAAATCTATTTTGTGATGCCGAATGCTGTATGTATTGGGTATTAATGGATAATGGACTTTATAATGTATTTGACTGTGGAAGTTATTCATGAGCAGCCTGGCAGGAAAATTACTCCTCAACCAACACCAAGTATCCCAACCATCTCACAGCTCTATCTCACGGTTTCTCCCACTGGACAAAAAGTTTGTCTGCGTCTTCTTAGGAAGGTCCTGCTGCCCTAAGCTCTGCACATATTTTAGGGAGCATCTCCTGTCCCCCTTGATGGGGAAAGCCCAGTTCTGTTTCTGCCATGTCCCTGCTCACTAACTCCTGGTTTCTCCTACAGTCACATTTTTGATTACAGCCCTGAGGCAAAAGCCACAGAAAGTGAAGGAAAACCCTTCCACCTGGAGGGCTAGATCTACATCATCTATATTTTTTTTAACATTGAGACTTAAATAATTTATGGTTTCAATTTTTTATAACTTCAGCAGTGAGAGGCAGTGTTGGGAACCAGCCCCCCTCTGCTTCACCTCTTGTTTGCAGGGGTCACAGCAGACATTGCTGAGCTGTCAGCGTAAATTACAGCCGGCAGAACGTCAGTGCAGAACGCTTAAATGCATGTGCAATTTCAAATACATAAATAATCCCACTGACTTTACTGAAGCACCAGAAAACATTCAGCTAATATTCTTTTGTAACTTCTCAGGAGTATTTGAGAAGCAGCACTTTGATCTTTATTAGCTGTCAAGTCCATGATGAGTCAAAGTATGTTCCTCAGCAGGCTGCTGGAGACAGGCCTC
Organism: Cephalopterus ornatus; assembly: GCA_013396775.1. Lineage (NCBI taxonomy): Eukaryota > Metazoa > Chordata > Aves > Passeriformes > Cotingidae > Cephalopterus > Cephalopterus ornatus. The sequence continues at coordinate 544,286 of VZRE01010634.1, forward strand.
GAAGCAGCTACGTCCTTCTGGAGTTTTATCTGGACATTTACAAACCAGAGCTGACTTGCAGTATTTCCCCTAAGTGTGTATTACTGCAGCTTTTTGGGAACAAAATCAATCCTAATGCTGTGTGCTGGCTGATGACCAAGGGTTGAGGACCTCCTACAGAGGCTGTGCACCCCCACTATATCCTGGTATGCAGGGACTGCAGAGGGGCCTGGAAGGCATGCAATACCATGAGCCAGGGGATGTGTCCCATCTTTTTCCTTCCAGACAGAAGAAGTAAATTTTGATAAACCATTTTGAGCAGAAATTCAAAGAGTGCAAATCGCTTCAGCAGCCGACAGTCCCTCTGTGTGACCTGGAGCAAGGCACGGTTCCTACCACCATGCACACACAGAGATATGGGACATACCCTAAGTGACGTGTGACACTCACAAGCCTTCTCCTGACTAGAAGGCAGTGCCAGGAGTTTTTCTCCCTTTGACTAAGAATGTCAGCAATTTCAGCTTGACACAGAGCTGGCCTGGCTGATGGTCTAACATATAAATCATGGGTCAAAGATAAGATAAACACATACCAGTGTAGTCCTCATAGCATTCGCAAGTGTAGCCCCCTTCTCGGCTTCGACAAAGCCCATTGCTCCCGCACGGGTTGGAGTAGCAGAGGTCTATTTCCGTCTCACAGTAGTCCCCCGTGAAGCCCGGGGGGCATCGGCACCGCAGCCCGTTGATGGGGTGGATGGGGCGGAACAGGACAGTGTTGGAGCTGATGAACGGGGCCGAACTGTCAAACTTCAGGACAGAGACACACTTCATGTAATTCTCACAGGGCTCACGCAGGCAGATGTTGTCGTCGAAGGGCAGCACCCTCTGCGTGGAAATCATGGTCAGCAGGGTCCTGTTGAGGTAGATCTGCTCCTGCAGGTCCTCAGAGGGGAAGAACTTGTTTCGAATGCCACCAGGGAGCAAGGCTGAGAAGGTCACATTTAGGATATTGGAGCTGACGTCTGTGTCATTTTGGATATTGAAAACAAAGATGCCATCCTTGGCGGTGGAGAGGACAGTTGCCACCCCCTCCACAAACAGGGACAGGAGTGGAGAAAGGAACCTCTCCTGGGACATGTTCTCCAGCCGCACAGTGATGCTGTTGGTGAGCATGTCATCCGTGATGATGGTGACACGCAGGGTGCAGACCGCTGTGACACTGTGGACACCATCTGAAGGGAAGAGAGAAAGATAACAATGATGTCAGAGAGCAGGCTTCAACCTATGGACAAGGAGGCTCCCACAATCTCCTGAAAATAAAACAGACCTGCAAGGCAGTTCAGGGAACTGGGGTGGGAGAGGGAAATGTATCCGCCTTCTGCAGTGATTACCAATGACTTTACTCAGGAAAACAAAATTAAATCTCATAAGGGTTGCAACTCCAAGGATCCAAGACATCTTGAAGAGGCCAGAATATCTGGAGAAGATCCCAGGCAAACAACTAGCAAGGGCTAGCGAGGAAACAGTCTGAGAGCCCCATGTGGCCAAGGGGAAGCCAAGAGGAAGGGGCCTTTCATGATAGCAACTGCTAGTCTACAACTGGTGCTGGGAAGCTGTCACTTTTTACAGCACAATACCAAAATTATCTTCTCCAGATGTGGTCTCAGGCTTAGGGAGCCAGAACTATGCACAGATAGAGAACTGTGATCAGAACTTCGGATATAAGTCATCTAAGGAAACAGGTCTTCACATCTGAACACCAGAACTTTTCATTCCTCACACCTAGTTTCTTCAAAACATTTTATGAATATCAGGGGAAAAAAAATATGCCTGCAGTGAAGGCAGGCATTTAAAAACTCTTCCATTGCTTTAAAGCGTTTCTGTTATTACTGTGGCTGTTCTGCAATAAAAACCCTAATTATATAAATATACCACTAATACACACACTGGACTGAGAGATGCCACTGTAAAATCTTAATACACCCTGAGGCTTATAGTAGTGCTGTAATGTATAAAGTCTAGAGCATTCTATCATTACAGAACATAATTGTGACACAGTGAGTGCTAGAATTAACTTGAATTAAGTTCAATGCCAGCATGGAATGCCTCATTGCATCATCACTGAAATCAAACCACTTAGTTTAAATCTGTCTCCTAACTAACATTAAGGACTCATTAAAATACAGATTGCATTACAGAAAACATGGTTAGTATTAGAACAGCATCTAGAAATACCAGGAGAGATCAAGACTGGTTTCTCATAGGAAATGATCCTTCTGGAACATCTCACTGTGTAAATAACAACCAGAAATGAGGATGAGTTCACCTCATGAGAGAAATGAACTGGTTTGAGTGGCCTGTATCAGTCCCACAGTGGGGTTAAGAACTGAATCTAGTTCCCCTAGGTCCCAGCTCAGTGCCATAGTCTTAGCCCGAAGTATTCCTAAAAAAATCATTACACAAGTAACCTGCTATTACATTTATTTCTATTCAACCACAAGGTACGTGCAGAAATGGATTTTGAATCACATCAACATAAAGTTGCAGCAGGAACTGCATTTGATTCAATCTGAAGCCAGTGTGAGATCAAAAATCTAATAGCATAGACTGCTAAAGGTCATTTTGCTAAGGTTTCTTATTTCAAAGTGTGAGTTTATGACCCATTATGGTCATGCAGAAACAGAACAGAAAAATAAGAATGGTTTCTCTCCTATTCACTGTCACCACTTCACCTCAAGAGCTGTTTTGTTTTAAAAAGAAATGTATTGCTGGGAGATTTTTCCTCCAGAATTACAGTAGCAATATTGTAAATTACATTAACCAAATAGCTTTTGACTCCCTCCTCCTCATCAGGTTGTCTGTAAAAGCTCAGCTTTTACAGTTGACTTTTTTCCACAATGAAGCAGCTTTTAGGCAAATAGAAAAATCTTTTCTCCTGTACGCTACTTTAACTACTGCCTGGACAGAGCCAGTCAGGAGAGGTCGTTGTTTGGGGTGATCTGTCTGACTTCTCCCAGGTAACAAGTGAGAAGACAAGAGGAAATGGCCTCAGGCTGAGCCAGGGGAGGCCTAAAATGGGTATTAGGAAAAATTTCTTCACCAAAAGGGTGGTCAGCCATTGGAACAGGCTGCCCAGGGAAGTGGTGGAGTCACCATCACATTTAAAAGATGTGCAGATGTGGCCCTTAGGGACATGGTGGACTTGGCCATGCTGGGATAATGGTTGGACTTAATCATCTTAAAGGTCTTTTCCAAAGTAAACAATTTTATGATTCTACATTTTCCTCACAGAAGCTCACGCACCAGCTTTCACTTTTCACTAAAGTTTGCAGAAATCTTTATCTTCTCTTCTTCAGACTTATTTTAGAAATGTGTAGTCTCAGCCTCCATCAAGACCCAAAGCAACCTCTAAAAACGATTGGTAGCCAAAATCCTCATTACAACCTCCTCCTGCGCGATCTGTGGATTTCTGGCCAACAGACAATACAGGACACCAGCATTTTCATAAATGACATCCTCAGACTAGTTTACCCACCTCTGTCAATCGCACAGCTCATTCCTCCAAAGGCCAGAAGCAGAACAAACTATTTAATTTTTTTTTTCATTAAGCAATTGACATTTGCCTGTCTGTCCCATAGGGTGCCTGAACTATTTTGCTATTTGTTGCACAATACGCTACAGAAGTTCTCTCATACCAGCAAGAATGCTGGACAATGGGTCCTTTTTTTAAGCAAACACTATGATCTATAGCCCATGGTATGTATAGTAAGAAGACAAAATACTATCCACTGTTGGACAACGCACTAGAGTCTACAAACTGTCATAATCAATATCAACTGTCACAATATGCAAGAGCTTCCCAGCATTCACAACAGCTATTCTGACACAGTTAATAAATCACTGGAAAAAGCCTGGTGTCAGATACCACACAACCTCCTTGTTCCACAGGCAGCACAAAAGAAATCTGGGCACAGACATATAGCTGCAAAATGAAGATGTGTTTTAAAAGCCAGTTCGGCTTTGTGCAGCCCTGTTGCAGAGCATTAAAATAAAAAGAGAGTAAAAAGGAGCTGAGCATGTGTACTATAGGCAACAAAAGAACGGCACAGCTATACAGCCGGCTGGACAAGCGCCTCTTTCACATCACCAGCGAGGCTGAGAGCAGCATCACGGGATCCGATCATCTATTCATTCAGAAACTCAAGGAAAGTTGAAACAATCTGTGGTTTTATGGGACCAACTTAGTATCTATTCTACTTTCAACAGACAACATTCGCTTTGAGGGCTGGAACAAGTGCAATAAAGAAAGTGGAATTTTTTGTCTTTACTGGGAATTGAATTAAGCCCTAAGTATCCAATAATGTATGTGTTTTGAGATTTACAAGTGAAATATTCCATGAATGTTTAAAATGTTTATTGCCAGAAAAGTCAGAAAAATAACACTAAGAAGTACTACTCTATGGAGTGGTACTACTTCATGGCCTCCACTGTCTGAGATGCTTACCATATGCAGCTACCTGCTATACATGCACAACCAATCTGCTGTTCTGCTAAAAAGACTCTAACAATCTGAGTTTTCAGAGGTCTTATGATACAGCTATAAAAAGTCCCTACCATTGTTTTGGCAGGTACAAGATGGTTTCAAGTCAGGGCTGTGAAACACCCTTCAAGCGATGCTACTCAGGAGAAACTCTGGCTACACTTTACTCTTTGGAGCAGACCTTCGCACAGATGAATGCACACACACACACAAAGCTTAGCTGTCACCAGTTCTCACAGCCATCATCTCCTGAGTGTCAGCAAACTGGCTGGATGCAAGAGTCTTCCTGAAGGAGCTCTAAACACTCAGATCATATTGGCAGATGGGATGTGCAGGCATCTTGCTAAGAGTGATTTGAGCAGACAACCTTGATCTTAGCAGCCCAAGCAACCTGAGAAAAGGGAAACACAGGACAGACCAAGGAGAAAGATAGGATTCAACCAGTCCTTTTTATGGGCTTGGCTCCTAAGCCCTTGTGCCAACAGCTTTTGACAATTTGTCCTTGAGTTTCTCTTCCATAAGATAGGGATAAGGGCATTTAAATGTACACTGTGAAGTAATGGGTGCAGACAACGAAATGCTGAAACACTGGGGAAGTGAAAGCAACATAAATGTCTTAAAGAAATCATAAAAGGTTCTTTCAAAAGCTGTTGCAGCCAGGTTTATCAAAAACAAGGTGGAAAGATGAAAGACTCTTAAAGTCTCACAAGACCAGTAAATGAACTATTCTAGACAGCGAGGTGGCTACACCAAAAATGTTTTAATCACAGATGTGGTCCCTGCACACTGAATTTTTATCCTGGCAATATTATTTTATGTATACTTTCTACAAAAGGAATCTCCAGAAGTGTAAATCAAAGCAGACTGTTGTCTTTTGTGTTACTGTCATTGCTGAATACGATCCTTAAAAAGAGAATTACTCATCTTCATCCTCCATCAAACTGATGAAAAGATTTAGTAGCAAACACGCACCCTGATGCATTACAAAGAAAAGAGAAGACAGCAAGGCTGACAAAAGCTTGAACCTTTCTAAAATACATGAATAACTAGAGAACTGACTAAATAAGCATTGTTTTATTATTACCTTTACTTTACAACAAACCTTATCAAATTTGAGACTTTAATCTCAGCTTTCTATCTTCTAGCAGTCCATAAACCAAAGAATTTTATTATCTAGAAATGTAAACACAGCAAAGTTTAACTGAAATGCATATTTGGCAATGGCAGCACCTCGCCAAAAAGGTACTTTTGGGGGTTTTTTCCAAGTTTGCAGAAATAAAATAATTAACACTTTTTTAGCTTATTACTTACAAAGGTCTTACGGCTAATTTTGAAAGCTACATATTTTATATAAATACTTTATCATCAGAGCTTTCTTTCACAGATATAGCAATAGCAACCCAATGTGTTTGATAACACATCTGGAAATAACAGATGCCAGCGTTTAATGACAGTCATCCAAACTCCTTAGCTAGCAAAACATAGAATAAGGACATTCCATAGGTTCAAACAACCTCTTGCTCTTCCTAGCTCGTAAGAAGCCACCGTGGCCATGGGTAGCAACCATTGCTTGGTAACATGCCTTGGAATGATCAAACTTCCACCCCCCATTTGCTTCCAGCCATGTCTTTAGATATAGGAGTTAATACACACCTAATCCAGCACTAAGCCTGGAATTACTGAGGAGGATGCCATGCTTTTAGCGTCCTCTCCAAGCTGCTTGGGCGTCAGTAGCACATTAGTAGCAGCAAGCCACAGAAATGGATTCCGCAGGCAATGCTTGGCTGTCTGAGCAGATCTGGCACCCAAACCACACTTCATGCTGAGCAAACAGCAGTAAAAAATCAGCAGATGTCAATAAAAGTGAGACACACAGTCCTGCCTTAAGCTTTAGTTTGCCTCAGAAAGTCTGCAAGCATTGGAAGGCTGAGTCCCTTTCCCTGCACTGTGCTCCCACCACCGTGGAGACAATTTAAAAATGCACAAAACATCAGTGTGTTAATATCATCCCTTCCAAACCACTGCTATAGGTGCTACAAAGCTTCACTTACGTAAGTAGAAATAAGAAGTCTATGGGCATGCATAAGAAAAAGTCCTTACAGTATTTTCAATGTTATGAAAAAGTTCAGGAGTTTATAGTGCACAGAAAATAACCTGAAAGAAAATAAACTGCACAGGAAATGGCAAGTGGAAAACTAAGTAAGACTGCTTGCCAAAACAGCAAGAAAACATTACAAGAATGGAAAAGGAAAAAAGGCATAATTTACAAATAACCCACTTCAAGGGGTAGTGAGCAGCCCCACTAGAGAAGCTTCTAGAAGAAGGATAGGAACTGTGTATGTGACCTCAGTTTGAGTGTGTCCTCAAGGCACTTTGGAAAAGGAAGCAGGGGCTGGTTTTGGCCTTAGCTCTCCAAAAGACCAGAGGGATGGCCAGTAGCAAACGTGTCCTCCGCATCCCTAAGTAATCTCTGTTTTGTGGCAGGAATAGATCAAAGTGCAAAGCTCTCTTTTGCTAGAGAAAAGTGACTTTAAATAGTGCAAAACCAGAAAAGTAACATCCATGAGAAATACTCTCCATCACTTCCCTTATGTAAAAATGTAAACTTATTTGTATAACATCCTGTCACTTCTTAGATAGGCACTAATGAATTTTACCAAAGCCTCCCTTTCCTTGGGATCAAAAACACTGCTGATGAGCAGTTCTATCTTTATGTCAAGTTGGATGAAACAACATGGAGATGAGTCCCTTTGGCCACATGAAGCTTACTTTATTGATCTTGTCCCTTTGTTTCATGCTGCTAGACAGCTCTCCGCATTTAGGAGCACTGACTGCCAACACAAGTTGTGGGCTTTGGAATCAATATATAAAAATAATTACCCATCACAGTGCCAAAGGTTCTCGTTGGAACCACTGCTCTGAAGAATGTTGAACCCCAGGTCTGCTCCAAAGACCCTTATGCCAACAGGAAGATTCCCATTGACTTCAGTGGCCTTCACTCCCTGCCAAAACTGGGCCTAAAGCCTAATTCTCTGAGTCATTGCCAGTGCACTTGCACAGAGCTTCACTCCTGACCCCGCAGCCCCAAACAACAACAGTCTGCGCCAAGGAAATGGCTCGAGGTTGAAAAATAAAGACAGCAAGAGCAGAAAGCAAAAGATGAGGGACGAGCAGGGTAAGCATGTGGATACTAGACACATGTCATATGGACTGCACTTCTTGAGTTGCAAGGGTTTTCCTAAAATCAGGTATCTGAATCTGTACCTTGACATTTCTCAATTTCCACAAAGGATGAGTAGCTGAAGCCTCCATTCTGCAGATGCTCAGTTTTGAAAACACTAGCCAATGTTGCCCGGTATCCTTTGGAGAAGAGAGGGTTTGGAATGATCACAGGAAGAGGGAAGAGAAAGACATATTACCTGGTGTTATGGGGGTATTTCAGATCACAGGGCGAGGTAAAACAGGAGGCAGCTGAGCCCTCATTGAGCTACAAGGAAGGGGAATGTCCTGGGTGAGACGTCTTTTTGGGAAAAGAAGGTATCTGGGACTAACTAAACCAGGAGGACTAACTAAACTGGAGGATTGATAGAGGACAAGCAGTAGTCCACACTGGCAGAATAAGTGCCAATGTATGACTGTGACAGCAACTAGCTCTCCTTAAATCAGCAGAAACCACACTGCCTCCAGCACCCTCCTGCTGCCACTGTGGCAGCTCAGAGCACCCCAGGGTCTGCCCCAGCCCAGCCAGGACACAGGGTATGTACCTAGATCGTGGTTTGTGCCCTGTTGCTGTACTGCCCCTGGCAAGCATTAGCCACATCCTCACTTGTGAAATGATGTCAGGGTCGGTGCAAGCAACAGATCCCGACAAGTCTGTCCAGACACTTCCAGGCAAAGCCACCTCTCCTGCTCACAAGCTACAGACACTCTTAAACATTTCAAGTCAAACTTTAACGTACTTAGTTTTTCAAGATGAGTCATCTGTTCATCCTGAGAGAGATGGATATCTGGGACACCTGCAGAAGGTGGGCAGTGGGACTTGGGGTTTGCAGCTCATAGCAGCTCTCACCCCACAGTCCCCTTGGCAGCAGCCACAGCAGTACCAGCTAAATCAGCTAAAAACCCCCCAAACTGCAGGAGGAGAAATTGTGCATAAAGCAATGTGCGTAAGAGAAAAAAACAAACCAATTTTGGCATCATTATCTTTAATGTAGCCTACGCTGTTCAGGATTATTTACTCTGTACACAACACTGAAAAGAAAAAAAAAGCATATTTCAGTCTGCAGCTTGAACAGGGGATTAAGAACAAATTGATGCCAACTGGATTGCTCAACACTGTACAAGATTGCTTTTCTGAAACCAGCACCTGCAAGCTGAGAAATTTGAAATGTTAATTGGGTTGATAACAGTAGTCTGGGGGAACATTTCCGGAGGGTAGGAGGTAAGGCAAGTAGGATCTGCTGGCAGGAATAAGCACTCTTGACTTCTAACTGCAGTGAGACTGAAGATACACCTAACTTCCTTGAACACCCTTCCACAGCATCACTTCTTGCTCTTCAGGTACCTGGTGTTCATGGACTATAACTGCTGTGGGGGATAAGACGAGGGCAGGGGAACCCGACAGGTTTGCAGCAGCAACCAGGCGAGTAAGGAAACAAATCCCTGTCCTGAGCAGAAAGCACAGGGAGAAAGGATGACGGATACTTAGAGGCAAGTATGATACGTGGGAAGATAGTGTGAGCACGCTAACAACCATCTCTTTACAGACTATTTAACTACCCAGGAGATTTTCCTTCTAGCTAAAATGCAAAGCGATTTTCCTTCTGGGCTCTGCACACTTCTGTGTACCTCAGCTGTTTTTCCTTGTGAGCAAGGACCGGCCAGACTCCCCTGCCCGGCCGCGCTCGGCAGCAGGGCTGAGCCAGCCCCGGGGTGGCGGCTGTGTCCAGCTCCCTGCTGCCATCCCTGGCACTGCACCTTGCCCGGCTCCCGGCCACACCGGCCCTTGGTGGGGTGCACAGCCCAGGAGCCCATCCCACTGCTGCTTCACGGCCAGCATGCCAGCTGCGACGCAGGTTCCAAACTCCAGCTGAAGATGAGGATTTCCATTTAATGCTAATGTCCATGGAAACTGTGCATCTTACAGCACTCATCGGACCTGTTCAGATGAAAAACCCCACTGCAGATCACTACACCAGATAGATCCACAGACTGACTTGCTGGGGGCTCTGCCACCTCCCATAAAGCTTGATCTTGTTTCATATATAATCAAAACTATTGCCTAATTACTACAGTAATTTTCAAGCTTCTCTGAACTTTAAAGGGAGAGGGGTTTAATATAATTTACATTTTAATTCTAATTAAATGCATAGCTAAATGTCCTTAGCTAAAAGATACTTTCCCAGTAGAAGGCACTCCTTGCAGCCAAATCTCGCAGTGCACTGCAGTGGTGGCTGCAGCGGCTTGGAAGAGGCAGGCAGAGCTGCCAACCAGCATCGGGGGGGCACAAAGCCCAGGCACGGGGAGCTCAGTCACCCACTCACCTACAGTCAAAGGGCTACTCACGGGCATCTCTACCTCCCCAGTGGTATAAAGGAGTTGAAAGAGGTTTCTTAAAGATCTGGGAAAGCACCAGACAAACTGAATTGCGTCACGGGACGCTCCAGCATTAATCCTGAAGTAAATGGCATTTAAGATATTCAGAATAAGATAAGAGCAGCATGTTTACCCTGAGACACACTTTTGCGTCACTTACCCAATTCAAAAGAGAGAGCTCCTGTGTGGGGTGCCTGACTGTGGTGCCAGGGGGACAATCGATGGGTCACCATAAAAGCCTCCATTCTCCTCATGGCTACACGTCCCCTGCAAACATTTTTACTCACGGGGTCTGATTAAAGCAAGAACTTCCCCAGGCAAGCCAGAGCTCTACTCAAATCTCTCTCTTTGCAGTTTCAAAGTGGGAATGGATGAAAACTATTTTGGGGATGGCAAGGGTGGGGTAGTAAGAATTGGGGTGAGGGCCTGGGAGTTTCAAAACTGGGAGGAATGATAAGGAAATAGCTTCTTTGCCTCAGTGTTTGCACCCATACTGCATATTAGTAACCTCAAAGGTATCCTTTCAAAGCAGCATCAGAAAAATGAAATCCACCAGGTTTATTTTTCTAAATGTCTCCATATTCCCATGTTCCTTTTGCCCAGAGATATGCTTTGCTCCTTGCTGCGACCCACAGTGAAATCTCAGGGACACTTCCTGCTGGATGGAGTTCAGGTTTGCTATCTTGAGTGGAAAACAAAGAAGGGAACAATGAAAGACAGACAACGGTAATGTTTTTCTGATGTCATTTCTGTTTACAGACAAGCTTTCAAAACAGTTAATTATCAGCTGAAAGTTACCACCAGAAAAATTCAGCTGTGGTGCTCATGCTCTGCTGAAGCCCAGCTTGGGAAATAAAAGGGTTCTTAGGCATATGTGTACCTTTTCTTATTTGTTTTCTGTGGTTTCTGCCTTCATAAGACTATTTGCAAATAGTTACAAGGTAAAAAGAGAGGTCTATCTCTCTGGGTCAGGACAAGCAGTAATGGCTGTGTGTCAGCTTCCACATGCACCAGGCACAGGAAAAGTTGGTTCAGCTACTTTTTCTGCTCCAGGAGACTCAAACAGGCTCCAGCATGAGGGACCTACAGAAGAAAGGTAACACTCTCATGCTGCTTCAGTTCTCATCAAATTTTTTGATGGAAACAATGACTGGGGCACAGATGTCCCATCTGTAGCACATGTCTGGAAGGAAAGGTTTCAGAGCCTTTATAACTCTCTTTTCCTCTCTCAAACTCAATTAATGTTTAAGAATTTTTAATAAAAAGTAGATCAAATTCAAGAGAAGCAATGGGGAGCATCACAGTCTATCTGCTGGAATCTGACAAAAAATATACCCATCCCCCACAGTCTGAGAAATTCAGACTTACAACTAGCTTGACTCCATTAGAAATCCCCAGAATGAAAATATTATCTTCAACAAAATATCATGTTTTCCTTCATTTTTGGTTTCAAAGGGAATACGTTTTCTTTTTTCTTACTAGATTTTTCAGCTGATCAGTTTTTAGCTGGTGTTTTCTGTTAACTGAGGTCTGCTGACTTCAGCAGAGTAAGAAGCAAATAAGCAAATCAGAAAGTTGAGGAAATAAATACAAGCAAATAAGAAATGGAAATGAAAAAAAAATTGCTTGCATCATGTGATTAAGGAATTAAGAACAGAAGACAAAACAAACAGGCAAAACTGCCCTTACCCAACTTTTGTAGTCTGGGGAAAGACTCACCAGGCACTGGGAATATTTATAGGAAAAATGCTATGTACTTTGTCCAGACTCTATGTTGATAGGCAACCTACACAGTCTTTTAAAAGCGCAATGCAAAAACAAACCCCCCCTTTCTTTGATGAGCTCACCATCTACGCGTCGCTGGCCACTGGCAATGAGATCATGGTGGTTTTGGCCGCATGGTCAACTGAGATTATTCTTGGATCCCTGCCGTTAAAACTAGTGTGCTGGACACGAATCAAAAAGGACAAAGCACTTGTTTCCTGTTGCTATAGTCCTGAACCTGCAGTGGGTATTTTCTCTCCAAAACTTTCCCAAAGACAAAAGCAGCCCCACAGACAAAATCAGGAGAATGCAAGAGCTTGACTCCTATCGCCACACGTCACGTCAGGAAGCTGATGGAGAGAAAGGGCAGGTCAAGTTAAGACAGATGAAAGTGGGTAACATCAGTGACTCGGAGCCACTGGTGAAACACAGAAACTACACTGATCTTCAGAAACGATACTGTAATCTTAAATGCCTATCTAAAGATTTCTATTCAGCTGAACTGTAGAAATGGAGTCATGACTACATGATTCGCTTCTTTAAGAATCAGATAAGATTTTCTGCCAGACACTTTGTAAGACAGAGACATTGAGCTAAATGTGTATTTTGCGTTGTAGGACTAATGTAAGACTGTCCAACAATTTCCATAAGCAAAAGATTCTCTTTAAAGAAATTTACCACAATGGATAACAGAGCAAAAACTCATGCTCTTGATACATCCTTGATCTTACCACAGCATTAGCAGGGCATTACCAGGAGTATGCCAGGCTAGGCTCAGCCAAGCAGTCACAATCTTCTGGCCAAGGGCAGAGTGACTGTGTCTTTCTCTTCTGTGTGATGGTTCTTTCCTCCCTATTCTGCTAAGGCTTCAGACAATCCAGGGAAATTGTATTTGGTGAGATCGGGGTATTCAACAGCAAGCAGAACATTACTACAGGAGCGTGCCACAATCCGGTAGGCATGTGCCCTCCACGTAAAAGGGCAAGACAACTCCCTGTGCTACCTACATCATGCACAGCACAAAGTTTCCCTGGTGCGGTAACAATTTATCCACTATTTCCAGGCATCCCATTGAAACTAATGCTCCTACAAGATCACCGGACATCTTAACACCTGTAGCAAAGCTTTCCCTTTCAACCCAAACAGAATTTCCAGGTGTAAAAGAGGGCACATCCAGTGAAAGCTGGACATATGATGACCTTGATGGTGCCATGGAAAAAGCATTTTTTTACTAGCATGGAATAAACTACCAGTGGGGAAAAAAAGTGTCATTGTACATTGAGTTTTCGCAAGGTTGTTTGCATGTTCTACAAAGGCTAATGAATACATATATACCCTTCATTACAGTAGCAATAGATTGCTATTAATATCTTTAAAGGCATTATTTTTCACTGTTTTGGTTATATTTTATGGGAAAACATAAAATACTGAGCCTATGCAAAATCATCAAAAACTGTCACCGTTAATGTTGGGCCTTAAAACGTAAATCACTCTGGTAAAACATGAAAATCTTCATTCTAGGAATCCTTCTGCCTATGATCCCATTGATATCAGCAGAGCCTGAGCATTACAGGACTCCTGAATATGAAGACTTCAGCCCAATCTCCAAGAGTGTACTTTGGTACAACTCCAAGAGAGTGCAGCTCCCCAAGAAACCACTGAGTCAGAAGGATGAGATTTCATCAAGCATTAGTAGAGGTTTGCCCTATCACTCTTCTATAAAATGTACCAAACCCGTGTCCTCCATTTGTATGCACACAACATGGGATAAATGCTATTCCTGAGAGAATATAAATACTAATTGTATTTTTAAAACATCCTTTTTAGAAAACATCCTTTTCATGCTGTGAAAAGCACCTGTTTGTAAATCAGGATTTTTCCCTTCAAAGAGTTTATCTGAATTCCTCCAGGATGCTTCATACTGTCGAGTCATTTCCCAAGAGCTCAGACTATTGCTGAAGTTTAGTGGAAAGCATTGTGTTTCAGTGTCCAGAGCACACTTTTTCATCACCTAAGGTCTGAGGTCATCACCATCAGCTCTGTGGACCATGCCCTTGAGTGCAGCCACTCATTCACTGAGGCTTATGCCACAGCCTCAACTCAACAATAAAGTTCTCAGAAGAAAAATGTATTTTAGGTATTTTCTAAACTTTCCTCAGTTTTCAAAAACTTCTTTAGCCCTGTTTAGATCTAGGCTGATTTTCCTGTACTTGGCTAGTGCTGAGCATCTTCATGAAAGATCTTCCTAAATGCTGACAGAACACCCAGTTTTAGCACCTGCAGTCACTGCACTGCATTAATGACCCCTGCAAACATCCCACATGAGGAGACCCGCTGCTTTTCTCCACAGGGCCTACCAGAAACCCTCCTCTGCCTCCCAGCCTGCAAGAAACCCACTGATACCAGAGGCAGGTTCCTAAGATAGCCAAATCCTACCCATGGTGGTCCACAGCTGCAGGACCTCACAGTGCTGGCTGCTTTAAGCATTAATTTCCTTGAATGTCTCACAGGTGGGCTCATGTGAAAGGGAACTAGCGGTTCCATATTTGCATGGAAGGAACTATTTCTCTCTGGATGTGACAGCTGGTGATGGGGAGAAAGGCAAAGCTGCCATAACCCGGATCAGTAGAGGTTTATAGGGCTGCTGCACAGGAAGCAGCAGATCAGCAGAGGCCAATGTTAGTGGAAAGGACAGTAAAATTCACGTAAACATATGCCAGGCAAGGCAGGGCTTCAGCATGCTCCAGGTCAGAGGGAGCACAGGCAGGAGGGCTGAGGGCAGCATAGTGACCAGCAGTGATACCCAGCTGTCACCCAACACGGCTCCACAATTTGTCACATGGATGTCATTCCTCATGTCAGGAAACACTGAGCACGATGCACACAGAAGTATCATGACAGCTGGCTGCAATGTCTGCAGAAAGAATCAAGTGGAGAAAAACACTTCTACCAGAAACCTTAGAAAATTGTGGAGGCTCTTGATCTCCACCTCAGGCTGACTCCCGTGGCTGCTAACAAGAGATGGCTGCAGCTCTTCCTCCAGTACTCCCAGAAAGTAACCCAGCACCTGCAGGGAAGCTGGCTTTTACTCCTCTATTTTTTTCCCTTTCTTCTCAGGCAAAACAAACTGCTGCATTAGTAGCTACAAGGAGGTGGAGGTGGAAGAGGACAGCTCACATGGGTAGGCTACTATGCAGAAGCTAACTCCAACAGTGAATTTTGTGTGGGGGAACTGTTCATGGGCATCAAGCCTACAGGGCGGGATGTTCTTGGCCAGACTTGTGCCTCCATGAAATCTAACTTACTCTAATTTCATTAAAGTAAAATTTAAAAGTGCTTCCCCAGTTGAAAAAGTTATTTTCTACTTTGATTCCACTAAAAAAAAAGAACAATCTCCTAATTAAAGATGGATGTAAAATTAAAAGTGAAAAAAAAAAAGAAAAGCAAAACAAAAAGCAGCAAAATTTCAAAGAAAGTTCAAACCCAAAATAAAATATTCTAGACCTGAAAAAAATTAGCAATTTGTCTTTGTGTCTTTTTCAGAGACCTGTTTGACAAAGAAGACATTTCACAGTCTCCTGTTATGGAAATCTAGCTTCATGCTCTTGCTTCAGGACTTGCTGCCGGCTGCCTGTTTAATGGCTAAATCCTTCCACATTCTTTCACATTTGTCTTTGAAAGAGCTCTTGTGAACAAGAAACTGTGCTGTGGCACCAGGCTCCTGTGCTCTTTAAAACAGCTCAAACTCTGTAAAATGACCTCTCAACTCACTTTCTCAGTTGGCTCAAGCTATCTCCTGCACGTTCTTTCTACAGCAGTAACCTGAAACTTCAGAAAATGCTGTAACAGGTGGTTAAAGTTAAGTCAGCACCCAGAAAGAGGAAACATTTTAATATTACCTACCTAATACACCTTTTTTCCTTTACATCCAAGCTCATAACCAGAATTTAGGGTTTCTTTTGTACGGGTCCATGACTCATACACAGACACCACTCCAGGCCAATAGACAGGATATTACAATTTCTTAATATACAGCATCATTTAACATCATCTGCATTTTACTGACTGAGAAGTCATCTGGGAAGCACAAGATGCTCTGCAGATCGTGGAAGTACAGAGGGGCTCCTTAGGTCTCTGAGTGCATCTTGTACCTCTCTTTTATAACTGTTTTACCTTGCCAATCAAGTAATGATGGGTTTTGTAATTACTTTAAAGTACTAATCTCACTTGGTGCATGCTGTGCACTCCTCTGTAAGGGGTGATTTTGAATAATTACACTGTCCTAGAAAATAGCAAACTGAAATCCCAAGTCACCAGCAGAAGCTAAGAAATGTCAAAAGAAATAATGTGGCAACAACAAGGTCATAAGAACATGAAACAGAATATTCCTCTATTACCACTGATCACTGTAAAATAAATATGATGCTTCCCTTTCTTCTTTCCAATAGAGAGTAATGCATTCAGCAGCACTGAGTTCAAAACAGCCTCGACTCAAAGGAGCAAAGTAATCTCCCTGCCCTGCAACACCTTTGGTGTACTGGAGTTATTCTAGATTTGCACACAGGTACCAAGAGGCAGAATCTGGGCAAATCACTTTAAAAATACTGAATTGCTTGAGATATTAAGACCTGAGAACCCACCTCTTAATACGCCATTGCTCTAATTTTTCTTCTTAAAGCATTTGCACCAGTAATCAGAGGTGATCACTGAGCTCCATCCTGCACCTCTAATTAAAGTCTGTTTCTGAAAGCCCTGTCTAGAGAGGATAATCCCTTTCTACTCAGATGCTAGACTTGCACAGCAGGGCGAAGAGGCAGATGCACGTTTGAGGAGGTGAGCAGGTCCCAGTTTGGCATCCCAGAATGTCACAAAACATTTACTAATACTGAATTCAGCTACTTCAAATTTAAATTGTCAACAGTCAGTAAAGAAGTGGGGCTGAAAAGCACAAGCAGGGGAAACCCATGAATGCAGATATGAAAATTAATCATTCCAGGGTAACTACATATTATTTTTTGTTTGGTACTACTAGTGTGGGTTCAGGTCCTGTCAGCTCTGGCCTGGAGAAGATACTTCTGTTGGAGCAAATGCAGAGCGACCTACAGAGCTTTCAAAGAAGAAAACTAGGAACTGTAAGAAGCCCTCCCTCAGAGCTCAAAGGGGATGGGAAAGAAAGGAGAGCTGGTTCACCAACAAAAGCAAATACATTCCTCATAGTAGTAATGTGGTGGCTCATAGGATCGTCATGAGCTAAGGAATAGTATTGGACAGCTCACATTTTGCTGTAGGCATGGCACATCAAGATTTCCAGGCCATTAAGGTAACTGCAGCCTTTACTCGTGATACATTGTCACTTCTCACTGCTCTGTCAACTCAGCAGGACTTGATCTCCCAGTATCAGATTTGCCCTACACTTCATCTCCCCTCAGTGTCTGTCCCTTCTTCTGCTTCCCAGTGACCACAAAGTCTTCCCTACTTTTCTCACTATAAATTTCTCTCTTCTGAAACACCAATGAGAAACTGCCTGCCTGTGATGACAGGAGCCAGCAGGTGCAAGTGCCCACAGTCACTGATGCCTTCTTCACACGTTGATGTGGACAAGGAAGGGTCCCAACTGCAAACATAGATGTAAAGGCACAAGTCTGACTGTTGGCCTTGCCCTTCCACCACCCCTCACCCTGAGTGAGCCTGACAAACTTTTACCCTCTCTTTTCTCATCCCCGAGGACTGTCTGTCCTGTGTTCATGCATCTGTCTCTGGGTCTCAGCAGGCTTCTAAAATACAAGCAGATAACAGCAACAGAGCAGAGGTGTCTCTGCAGAAAAGGATTTGTGGTCCCAGGGCATATGTTCATGGAGAATTTACTTTGTGGGCTTAGGGACTGCTCAGACTGACTGAGCTGCAGCTCCCGCAGAGAACAATGCATGGAAAAGGACACAGGTAACCCCAAACCCTCCAAACTCACAGTCAAGAAGCAAACATGAGCCAAAGCCTGGAGACAGAGAGATGATATTAGTCACTGTGACTGGTACTTCATGCTGAAGAGTCAAAACCTGTGGTCTGTAACAAAGAAAATGGGATGTGATGTTGCCTTCTGGGAGTTTAGGATGGGATTAATACAAGAAACATATGGAGGGAAGATCACCTCAGGAATACAGGAGAATTTTCTGAGTCAGTATTTTCAAGTGAAAACTAATGAGATGGGCAGCAGGGAAGTCAGTGCTTAATAGGATCATGACAGAAATGTGAGACTAGAAAAGCCAAGAGGAAGCCCTCCCTATGACTGCTCTGGTACCCACTGCAGGTCAGCAGAGACAGAGCACAGCAGCTGAGGAATGCAGGAGTGTCAACGAACCTGCATTGGCAGGACTCACGGGTGCTTTCTGCGATGAAAGGTTAGTACTAAGATTAAATGGTCTTAAGCAAAGAGGGTGCTAACCTCCCTGTGTTCACAGCTGACAATTCAGAAGAGCTTCAAGATAAGTACAAAAAAAGAGAGGAGGCACTTGGCTCAGAGGTCTCATTACTGGCTCCAGCATATAGTGTAAAAGAAAATACAATAATTTTTCTTACTCCCTAAATATACATTCTCACTTTGCAATTGTATGCCACAATACACATTACAAGAAGCTAAGCCACACATTGTACGCTGATAGGTGGTGGTTGCTTCCACTGCTGACAACCCCTCAGCATGTAAACATCTTCCTAACACAGACATACCTCTCAGGTCTATGTAACCTGGGTTTTCTGCAGGCTTGGGGGAATGGCTGAATATGTGGCTCCGCAAAGCCAACTCTCTGTTGGCACTTTTTATGGTTTACAGAAACGCTGAAAAGTCAAAATACTAATTTAAAAAGTGAAATATAAGTGCGTGGTGACAGCTACATTGATATACACACACACACACAATGTAGAGGGTATGGGAAAGAAGCGAGCTACGCAAAAATGTTAATAAATGATGAAATTTGTGACTTAGGCAACATCACTAAACAGAGAACAATGATTCTCAGACTGGCAATGGAGAGGGAGAATAGAGATAGAGGCAGAGGGGTGAGTGATGCAATGCTAGACATCGCTAACAAATAACCATATGATAATGAAGAAGAATAAGGAGGTGAAACGTTACAGGAGCGAATAAATGGGACAAAAGCCAAAAAAGCTATAAGAGGAAACTGAAGTCGGACTTCAGGAAGAGATTACAGCACAATATAAACTTGCTTGGCTTTTCACACCATGTAAAGAGGTAGGGAATTTTAACACACTATGTGTTTTGACACATGGTAGCAAAAATATCTTTATTTTCTGCTAGCAGAGCTATAGAACGGTTTTGTGATACAGAAATAGTAGAATCTAATTACAAGACAAGAGACTTGAGAGGACTTACAAATTAAAGCAACAACTCGCTGTTAATGCAACACATGGTAGTTTAGTGCTAGTAATGAACAAACACACCTGTCAGCATATTTAAAAGTGATTTGCCAAATAAAACAAGCAAATCTTTAATTCTAGTGATACTTCCATCTGCAGGATTCAGATGTGATGGAAGCTAATTTAACCCAACACAAACTTCATTGGTTGCACTTTTCTTAACATAGACTAGTTACTGATTTTAATGATACATGATAAAAGTTGAATATCTTGACAGTGTTTTTATTTGAATCACCAAAGTAACTTCAAGTCCACCTGGACCAGAGAGACGGCCACAGAGTGCTGAGTTCACAAGTGCTGCCTGTGCCAACTTAACTGGGAGCACCACACCTATTTACTTTAACTGTCACCTCCTCTCCTTTAATTCCTCCCTCTCTCACTGCCTGTTGTGGTGCCTATTGTAGGCTTGGCTCTCGGCACTTCTTGAAGTCACCCTGAGGACACACATGCAACATTTCAAGCCGGAGTGCAGGTTTCCCAGTCAAGCCAGCAGCTGGCCCCACAGCCAGAGCTGCTCACCCTCTGGCAGCTCTCCCTATGCTGCCTAGCCCCCAACAACCAGTTTGCTCAGCTCATTTAAACACCCCCTAGTCAAGGAGCCTTGGGAAAGGAGAAGCTTTCCCTTCCAGTGAATGACAGAGATGGAAGCTCCTGCATTTATTACATTCGGGCTGGTTTCAGAAGGACATATGCTCGCGTTTAGCCTGGTGACACCATGACAGGCACCAAATGATGTTTGGGGATTTTGCAAGCAGGAAACACTTGGTTTCCCTTCTTGATACCTTTGCTATAAAAAGTGGTTCACGCAAATGAAACCAGAAATACCAGAATTCCTAGTTAATCTAATGACATACTGATAAAAGCGAAATAATAGTTGCTTTTTAAAAAAGTGAATATTTATACTACTTCTGAATCATCCCTAAGGTCTCTTCTCTGGGAACACTTTCAGATTTTAAGCTCTGTTTTACCAATAAAGAGTATTTAAAAATGATTTAAAATCAAATCTCAGCCACCCAAAAGGCTCCATCCAACAGGCAACTCATGCTCAGCAATACGCTGTATTGTAACCCTCCTGCTGTGGCACGGCACCTCTGTCCTCATTTATTATCCTCAACCATGAGAAACCTTCTCCCATCCTCCCTCCACACGACATGCTCGGGAGCCCGTTCTTGACACTACTGCCCCAGAGGAAAAATTACAAACATCGGCTTACAAGCTGGATATTGTTTAAGGGTACTCCTCCTTGCAGAGCTGAGAGTGAGGAGCTGGAAGGTGATGTGCGTGAAACTTCCTTTGATAAGAGGCCAAAAAGTGACATGAACAAGATAATCAGGCCTTCAAACCAGGCGTGCACATCTGGGACTACTATCTCCAGCTTCCATCTGACAAGAGAATAATCCTACTAATATGAGTCTTTCACACCAGGTTGAGTGCCCTGACAAAAGAAAAAATTAAATGAGTTTAACTTGGCTTCTCTCTGGCTTTTATTCATGGCTGAAACACTGACTCACGTGGTGCAGGAAGGAGGGGGATTTTGCACCAAGGAGTTTTCCAATGGACAAGTTCAATCCCAGCTTGGTCACCTTTTGCACTAGAACTCCAACTATGGAAATTTTGGGGGCAAAAAGTTGGCCTCTCAGACACAACTGTGGAACTGCACACAGACCATCCAAAAAAGCCAAGCCCTGCACACTGATACCCAGCTTCGCATCACAAGGGAGAGCAGGGCTGTCCCCATGCCGTGCAGGGTACCACTCCCAGTGAGGATGGCACCAAGGGCACGGCATAACACCTCTTGCCTAGCGTTGTGTCCAGCAAAAGGAGCATCCACCTGCGCCTCTCACCGTGCTCCTGCATGGTGGGCTCTGTGGGAGCAGTGAGCTGTCTGACACAACAGAAGAAGTATATGAAACATCTGCCCCCAGCTCACACTGGCAGGGAAGGAGGGATTGACCTACGGAGTGCAGACTGTGTCAGTCAGAAAATGTGCTAACTCCCAAAGAATGAGCAGCTCAGCTCCTGGCAGTTGATGTCAGCTGCTCCTGACTTCTCTTGCCTCAGGTGAGTTGATTCATGTGTTTTATAGACATGAAGTATGAAAGATGCTATTGTTCCTTGAAGATCCCCACAGGATGCAGCTTCCTCTCTGTTTAGTCCTGTCCTTGCCTCCTTACCAATGGTGCCGAACCACAACTTTGCAACACAACACTGCTGGTTTTTGCGAAGCTCAGGTCCAGGTCATTCCTTGACTGACCCTTATTTTCCTTCTCCAGAATCCAGCTAACCATATGTGAGCATACAAGACCACAGGAGAAAAACTGAAGGCAGACCAGGCTTCAGTTTAGCCCCCTGTCTTTCAACTCTTTCCCTGATCTGGTTCTCCCTGCCTCCCCCGCCTTGGTTTTTTCTCACCACCCCGATGTGGATAATGAAGAGAGAATATGCATTTTGCCTCCAGCAAGAGGTTTTCAGTTCAGATCAGCTGCCTCTGACTGGAGTAGATGATTCTGGTACAAGAACGGGATGCAACCCACAGTAAAATGAAATAAGAAAAACCTGATGGTAAATTTACTGGCTGCTTCAAGGACAGACTCTACCCAGCAATTAACAACCCACAGCTCTCAACTACTGCACCACTTGAAGAGTAGCACATGTACATACATGAAAATACTAAAAGGGAGCTTCAAAAGATATGCCGAGGAGAGAGGGAGGAGGAGCTGGAGGCTGAGCGCTGCCCAGAAAAGGAGCCTACAGCAGTTTTTGTCTCATTGCTTTTGCCAGTTGCCTTCCATAAACAATGTTTGGGAGAAAAAGCCTCCATAAATGTCAACAATTGCAGTTTATTAGATGATCCATGACCTATTTGTAAACTGACTAAATTTCTTAATTATATTTGCCTTTAGATGGTAAGAACCTTACAAAAAACTGGTGGCTTTTGTGAAGTGAGCAAATTACTGGCTTCCGGAGCCTTCCAAACAGCTCAGCGACTTCTGGCACGAGCTCATTCAAGGAGGAGTATGGAAAAAAGAATACGTTTGTGAGAAAGAATGTCTATCATCTGATCTTGCTGTATTTCTCCAAAGCAGAGCAAACAGCCGAGCTCAGGTAAAGCTCCAGAGCACGCCTTCCTAGGGCACTGAAGAGGGAGAGAATTCAGCTGGTTAACTTGTATAGATTAGCATTTAGAATGTTTTACCAATATTTTAAAACATGCTGGGAGAAGCACGTCCATCTGCCTCCACTATACCAATGTTGGCTAGCTCAGGGGTCTGCAGCCTTTCAAGGCTGGCACCCGGGGATGTTCTTTTTCCTTGCATCAGAGAATACCTTTGCCAAGAGAAACTAAGCAAGTTCTTAGAGAAGTTGCTCCTGCAAGGGCTAACATGCTGCATTCCCAATGATCAGTAGTATTTAGGTCTGGGCAAGTCAGTGGCATCCTGCTCCTGATAAGTTCTATCGATCTATGCTTCTTATTCCGTTTTTTATTCAATGCAGACTTATTTTACAGGACACAGAGAATTAGCAGAGATAAACTGCAAAATGTTGGTCACTGAAAGACTTCTTAGAAGCAAAGTTAAATAACTAAAAAACTAAAAAATATTCATGAGCTGACCTTTTGGCACCAAATTCAAGTTTACCTTACAAATTAAAGAGTAGCAAGTTGAGTAAAATAATACCTTTATAGAACATAATAATTAAGCAATTTAAACAATAGAAAGATGTGCTGGACATATTTTAGCTGAAGATGGGAACAGCAATATAACACCCTTTCCTGTATAAAGGTCATTTCATTTGCCACCCCAGCTTATTTGGCTGATCATCATAATTCTACCATTAAAAAAGAAATTAAGCACTTTCAGCTTTTTCATCGAATCCAGAATATGCAGTTAATGATTGTTAAGAGGTTCACTGCATTCTTAAAGTGCTGTTCACTCCCTGCCTGAGCTGCTCAGCTCCTTTACATTCCAGCAATAAACTTTGCTAACATGTCTTCTGTACCAGTGTCCCCAAATGCTGGAGAGGAGTCTTATTCTCCATCTTGAGTTGGGAGTTCCTTCCCAATTCAATTTACAGTTGAATTTATGCTTCTGGATCTCCTCAAGTAAATTTTTATTCCTAGAAAGATACACACATACACATAAAAACATCCATTAAAAATTTGGGGAAGAAAGGTTTATAAGATTTTTTTTAAACATGAAATTCCCACTTGCTGCATTCTAACCTTTCAGCATTTTAAAGAGTCTTGTTGCAACCTGTTTGTGGTTCACCTCTAGTTTCTTGGGAAGTAGTAGCTAACGTATACAAAATATAAGACTACTGACTAACTAGGACAGGAACGGGTATCTCCAGGGCATGAGTGAGCTACAGCCAAGCATCAATCTTCAGAAATAGCAAGCATCAGCCTTCAGGAACTGAGTCCCCCATGAGCAATCCATGCTAAGGAGCTCTTAGAGGAGCCAAATGGCATTAGCCTCTTCTCAAACCTCAAATTCAGAAATTCACTGGTTTGGGAGGTGATGTGCAGACTGTTCCCCCAAAGCTTTTCTCTCCCTCCTCCATACTCAGCTCTGCAGAGCTTATGGAGTCACTAGAGATATGTCTGCAAACACGGAGGGAAGAACGGCCAGGATTCTCATTTCCAGGGTGAACTGGGTATTTTTACCAGGTTTATTTCCTTTTCCGTGCTCTATACATGGTAAACGACCTTTCCAATAAAGCCTTTATTTGTGAAGGGTGGAGATATTTGTTTTAACAGCCCTTACAGAGACTATTTCAAAAACACAGCTTTCTTGCGTTATGTTGTGTAAATAGAGAGAAAGGATTCCCCTATCACTACTTGACTTCAGCTGTTAACAAGTAATCCACACCTTCAGAAGCCTTTTGTGAAGAAAAGGATAAAAAAGTATTACTATTCAAACAACCACCTGATTACTATTTGAGCTCTTCTGTTCCACTAAGCTTGTGTTCACCCACCTGAGGCCTCTCAGAGAGTATTTGGGATCAAGGGATTTTTTTAGGCAGGTAACACTCCAAACTAGTCACAGAAGGTATGTGTGTCTGCTTTGAGAGGAGAAAGCAGAGAGCCGCCGGCAATGGCTCTGCTAATGTCCTTGCAGCTGCACCGTGATGGATCACACTTTTCAGAATACCTTCTCGGTGAAATCCCTTTGCATAGCTCATAAACCCACTGCAGTCAGAACTGACAGAGATTTTTGTGTACGTGTGTGTATAACAATTTTTAAAAAATGAAGCTGTTAGAGAAATTCAGTCATGCTGTTTGGGGCTGGGTACATAGTTCTGGGCAGTACTTTTTGCTGCCCTAAAGGGGAATCTATCAGGAGCTGCACCTCCAGCCAAGGATGCAGATGTCACCCCAGTGCAGAGCAACACTTCAGATTTGTCACCATGTGCCATGAAATAACGTCAATTTACTCAAACCAGACCTGAGAAATCTTCATAAATCTGCAGGGAAAGGACAATTTTATCAGCAACTTTTGGGTAGAGTGTTAGAAGACCCTTGAAGAACGAAACCATGTAGGTTCAATGCACATTCCAGACAGGCTCACCCAGCTGTGAGCACCTGTACAGAACTGTTGCAAAGCAAGGAAGCACTAGAGCTCGAGCAGAGCAGCTTCACACTATGCTTCATGCACAATGGATGAAAGACTCAGGCCACCAAAACACACTCATCTGTTTGGAGAAGAGCTGCTTGGTTTGTAGCAAGGCAAAAGAAACTAGTCCCTTTTCATCTGTGTATTTGAAGTCCGTCAGGAAGCTAAAATATCACTCTCCTCACCCCCAAAGATGTCGACCTGATATAACTCCATTGATTTTGATGAGGCTTACAGGACTGCTACTGAAGAGAGAACTTGGCATTCCTGATTCCAACAGCAAAGCTAACAGCTCTATGAGTCTCAAATGCTGAAACAGTATTACATATGCCCTGGGCATATGAGAATGATCTGGAACACCCATCCCAGCAAGACCTATCCCAAAAGTGCTTTTACAGTTCAAATCAGGATTTGCATGTGGTCTAGCCTACCCTGTCTGGCGCCCCATGAAGGCTGCACCCCCTGGTTCCCAGCCCTTGGCAGGCTGTAGGCTGCCAAATTCAGGTTTCATCGTCCCTGCATGGGGCTTGTTCCTTTTGGCAATGCTCATTCCTTTTGAAATGTACGTAGAATGAAATATATGGAAAGAAGGGGAAAAACCTAGGTATAAGGTGTCTCTAACATCTCCCTTAACTGGGTTTATCTAACATATACTTCTTTTCCTGGTCCAGCCACACAGGGAAGATACAGTAACATGCTCATGCTCCCTAATAGCCAGCACAGAGCCAGCACTGACTGAACGTGACAACTCCCTATCCCCACATTATCCCTATTAAAAACCTGCCCTGTCACAAGGACAGTGAAAACTTTTGGAGGCCATACATGTCTACTTCATTAACCAGCATGTGCCTTGGCCTGAGCTTCACAGGGAGCAACAAGCTGCTGGGACTGACTTAAGACTCTGCATCTAATTCTTGTGT
The DNA here is from genome assembly GCA_013396775.1 of Cephalopterus ornatus. NCBI lineage: Eukaryota > Metazoa > Chordata > Aves > Passeriformes > Cotingidae > Cephalopterus > Cephalopterus ornatus. The sequence continues at coordinate 570,123 of VZRE01010634.1, forward strand.
GTCCTTGTGTACAGAAGAGGGAAAGATGCCTCTTACCATACCGCTTTTACTCAGTATCTGTGTGCACTACCTCAACACCCTGATCATGTAGATAAGTGGTGGAAATGTCCCAAAACAGATGCAGCTTGCAGAACTTCCCTTGTTCACGTCAGGCCCTATTGCTTGGTGTAATATAAAAGTTGTGTTGCATGTTGTGGACAGGAGCCTGGTCTATTCACAAAAGCTCCTTCACATCTGGAAAAAAAGGCGTTTTTCAAACTATCTTTAATTGTCTGTAATATTTGCTGTATGAAGTTGTAGAACAGTACAGCAATGCTCCGATAGCTATCTTATGCAAAGGCTGGAGGCAAAAGAACTCACATCTTGGAGGCTCAAAATCAAAATGGGAGAAAACACTTCGGTTCTTCACCAGAAACATTTTAGATGCAATGTATCAATTTTCTTCAAACCATATCTTGGCTATCATGTCTTCAAATTCATATCATATAAACAATAATAAATCATGATCAGTCTGAATGACAGCAAAATTGCACACTAAAAGCATGCAGCACCTCCATTTATTTTTACAGGCAAATTCTGAGCCAATAGTCTTTAAAACCAAGTTTAGAATTGTTCAGAATTATGTAAATACATAATTTGGAAGATCATCATACTGAGGTTGCTTGTGACAGAATTTACTATATTGATATGGACTGTCTAAGAACTATTTATTTAGATCTACATATGATCCAAAATAGACACCTCTATTGCAGTCTTAGAAAAAATGCCAAAGTGAATGAAGAAGAGACGTAGCTGATCCAGCATCCTCTGACACCTGCAGCCTCTCGCTGCTCCTACTGCAGCAGTTTCTTCTGGATTAAGAAAGGATATTTCAGTCCTTTTATTTTTATTTCCTTGCAGAGACTCCCTAACAGCAATTTCAGTTGCTGCCAAAATACAAAGGCCAGTTCTGTGTTCTGGACTGGTCTCTGTCGCTTTGAGGCTGAGCACTGCCAGGAATACTCCACAGAGGCCACTGAATAAAAGCCACGGAATAATAATTAATTGTCCTATTAAAATACAACATGCATAATCTGTTTCATTTTTAATTATCCAAGTACTAACTGTAAAACAACTGAAAGACCAATTATTTTCAATTACTTTGATACTCTAGGAACCCCTGAAAAAAACAGACAATGAACTAAAAATTGATTAGCAAGCGAAAAGAATAAAGTTTAGATTCTATTGTTTGGTGTAAAGTGAGAATTGTAATTATGTGACTGAGTTTTAATTTGTATCCATTTGCACAACAATTTAAGTGCATTAAGTTATTTTTGCACTGAGTTTTATTATACTGATTTAAATCTTTAATGGAACTGCGATGGAAAAAGTGATTGTCAAGATCAAAAATAAGTGAAGGAATTCAAACTGGCATGATATCAATAAAAGTCTTAATCCAGCTCCCAAGACAATAGGAGTTTTGGCACTCGCTAAAATGGAAGCAGATCTGAGCCTAAATGCCTGTGTTTTAGGACTTTGCACAATTTCCTTCTAGCTTTCAACTTTAATGATACTGTTCCACAAATTCATTTTTTTCCCTTGTGAATTCACACTTTCACAGGAAAATATCAGTATGTTTCACCTGCGGATTTGAGTTCTGCTGAGGAGCTAAACCATTAAGATCACAAGCCAAATACTATTTTCACATTCACAGATGCCAACATGAAGCAATTCCAGTGCTTCTGATGAGGTTTACAGTACTCTGACTGAAAACAGACACATGTATATATACTGAAAAAAGAAAAATGCTCTCACCTTTCTTAAAGCATTAAAGTTCAAATTTCTAAAATTGAATGTTTCTGGATTTATGATTTTTTTTTCTTTTACCCCAACTCCGTCATTTTAAACAGTTTTCACTTTCAGACTTGAAGGTGAACCATTTCCAGCTACAGACGCTGAATATGATTTTTTTTTCATTTTTTGGAATGGGATTTTGTGTTTGTTGGGGGGTTTTCAGTGTGGATTTTTTTTAAATGAAGAAATTTGGTTCACTATTTTCCATCTATTTCAAATGCTGCTAAGCAATTTCTCACTCTACACTCTCTTTACAGGATTGGAAGTTGCACTGTCACATAAAATCCCAATATTTGACTATATATTACTATATGACTATATATTACATAGACATACACACATATGGATTGAGAACAAACGCAAATAATGAATGGTAGTCATATCTTTCAAGCAGTGACTTTAATTCCTGTGTCCATCACATGCTGGGAAGCAAGAAGTTCCCCAAGACCCATCACATATTCCTCCCTTCCCACTCTCCTCTTTCACATATCCCTTTCTTAATAAAGCTGTAAACAGGAATCTTTGCACCCTGAGAGACAGACATTTTGCCAGATGCAGGACACCAGGTATTTCTCACCCAGGAGTGCTGGGAGGGAACTCCAGGGCAGTCAAGATAGGAAAACTTTTCAGTTTAAGTAAGAGTGTCCAACGCCAGCAGCTTCCCACAAAAAATAGCCTTCTACTTTCCCTCCCATTCTCACCCCCCACCTTGGGAGATCGCTTTGCTTCAGAGCCAATTCCTGACTCTGCCCATGGTTCTTGTTTGAAGGAAGTCAGAATTAGACTGACTTGTCTATAAAAGAATATATACTTTATTTCTTTCAGAATACAAACCAAAAGGCCCTAGGACCTCACCTTTTCAAGGCTCTGTACATCACCACTTTCCTCCCTTCAGGGCCAGACTGCTCTTTCTCTCCCAATTCATTAAGCAGCAAAGGTTTTCACTATGTTATTCAATACCACTTTTGTGAACCAGAACAAAATACACTGCTTGATTTCTTTTAAAGAGGCTTTATCATGACCCAGGGCTGGAAACACTTCACGCATGTGTTTGTACAAAGTAGTCCATCACAAACTTCAAAAGACTATCACCCAGAAAACTGTGTACCTAAAAACAGACAAGTCTTCACAGCAGTGTTATCTTTAAAGCCAAAGTAGCAGTTGTGCTCCTTACTGTTCTGGTTCAGGCCTGAAAGACGCAAAATAAAGCTTTCATCCTTTTAAGCGGCTCCTCTTCTGTTTATACCGAGAAAAAACTTCCATAAATACCTTTAGCTCATCTGCCCTAGTGCTTGCATTTAATTAGCCTAATCATCAAACACCTCCTTAGGCAAAATTTTCACACAGCTAAAGCACTTTCTAAGGGCCCGACATAATGTGCTTTTATATAGGCAAAGTTCTGTTTTTCTGCTTGGACAAAATTGCCGGGAAGAGAAAGGAGACTTGTCCAAGAAAACCTAGAAGTGTGATGACTTTGTAGATAATTCTTACAGAATTCATAGGTGAATTATAACAATTTACTGCCTATCCAATTTGCCAGTGCTTTCTGCAAGAGAGTGAAGTTCAGATAGTACTTGACATACTCCTTTTACAACTACTGTATTTAAATTAGCCAATTTCTACTACACAATGTATGCAATGGAATAAAAAAGGGGCCTAAATGCAAGGTTTCTGCTATGAATAACTCGAGAACATACGATCAGTTGTTGAGTAACTGATTTTGGATCTAATACAAGGGGAATCTCAGTCAAGTATGCTGGTTTTTTCCTCTCAGCAGCACAGAAAGGAAGTTCTTCATTCACCAAGACAGCACATCAATGAACTTAAATCCTAGGTTGGAGAAGACCATTGTTATGAACACAAAGATAAAGACCTCCCGGACTGAACAAAGTACCCAACATTTTGACATATTAAGCCTTCACAGTCTTAACATTTTTCCTGAAAGTAAATCTCTCCTTTATGCACTTTTTTCCATTATTGCATTATCAAAATTAACATGCAAGTATATAATGCTGGTGGGTTTAAACAGGAGTGCACTTCTCCAGTATGCAGGGCTGTCAATATTCCTATTTTGGGTTTGAACAACTCGACGTAAAAGAACTTTCTGGGCTTTTACAGCCAGTAGTTGTGTAAGGTCTTGTGTCCCTTTTCTGGTGAAACAATGATAAATCATCCGATGTTAGCTCACACCTTTCTGCCTGATCACTTCCCAAAGCCAAGAATGCATGGAATTGTGTTCCCCCAAAACACCCAACAATGCCAAGAATGCATTGCTCCTGCCCAAAGGTTTATAAAAGCAGCACAAAAACAAGAAAACAGAGGGCTAATATTTTGAGTTGAAAACAATGAGTGGTGACCAAAGGGGACAGTTACATTGTCCCATGTGCCCCAGCTGGGAGATTGATACATGGCTCTTTAACTGTGTAACACATCCCATGTGTGGCCACTTCAGTTCTTAAATATCTACCTACGTATGTGACACAGAAAGTTCATAAATCTCCATATTAAACACTTTTCTGTTAATTTACTCTTCTGGTCCTAGAAACCTTCACACCTCTTAGGAACCTCACTGCAAGGCCTAAACTGTGAGGAGCCAGGGCCCATGCCGGAGGAGATAACTCAGGTCCACCCTGGTAAGAGTTGCTTCTCAGAGAAGCTCTGCAATTGTCCCTGGTTTTGGTCTAAGCAGACAAATACAATTAAGTAAGTAAGGCTTGTATGATCAAGCTGTTCCTCGAAGCAGCATAAACCAAGCTCTTCTACTGTCATACTCTTCAAAGCAGCAAGATCGTCACTAGGATGAGAAGTCAAGCAGCGTTTTCCCTCCAAGCAGCTCCCACTGGCACTGCAGGAGAAACGGGCACCTACTTGATGAGCTGCCCCAAGCTGCCCCAGGCCATCTATCTGCCAGAGTGACGTGTTCCACAGGATCTTTCATAGTTTTCACTCATCATCTACAGATGAAAACACTTATTCATCAAAACAGCAAAATACAACTGATGAAAGAGTTCTCTATTAATAATTGAAAGCAGTACATGCACACCATTAAAGTCTTTACATAACTTCCTCTATTATGTTGTTCAAATAATCCTATTTCAATAGACTGAAGTTTAAAAAGGGAATTTATAGATTAATTCTTTTTCTGTTTGCTTTAACAGAGAGGGATTCCTGCTGTGCAGGGGAACATATTTTTGTCTTTCTGTTATCATCTTCTTTTCTATGTTTCAACGCTGCCTGACGGAGTCCTCACCCAATACTTTCGATAGCACAAAAGGAATGATATAAGAAATTTGTTTCCCTTTTGGGAACAAGAACCACCTGAGATATTTCTGTGGCACAAGGAATGAATCTTCTGTATGACAGCTGCACTACACAGAAGGTACACTAGATTTGGTGTCTACTGTATTCCTTACAGAATATATCCTTACATACAAATTTGGTAATATATACTGCAAAGCAAACATACCAACACAGTGAATTAATCCAATCACGTCTGCAAGTCTGGCAGTGAATCATCTGAGCAGATGTTATATAGTTAATTATGAGTATGCTTTTCCTCTGCATTTCTCTGAAGACCAAGGTAAGACCCCAGTAAAAATGCTACCCAAAAGGGCACAGCCTCTACAGGCATTTATGGCCTACAGTGCTGCAGGTAAGAATGCTGCCAAGAATTAAACAAAATTACTGAGCTGGTATTTATGAATAAACAGACCATGGACAAATTTTCAGACAACGAACAAAACAATACACTGTGTAACCCACAGGATGTGTGACTTGGGAAGCAAAGGTGACTCTAATGCCGGAGGCCTAATGGCTGTCCATGCCCTTCATGGGCACACATCCTGCCATAGCATTTCCAGGCACCCTTTCCTCACCATGGCATGTGCTACAACTCTGGCTCCAAGAGTCAAGTGGAGAATGCAAGATAGGCAGCCCGGCTTAGTCTGCAAACCAGAAAGAACTCAGTGGGGTAAGGAGGCAGATCCTGATTCCACATCCCATGCAACCAACACTTAAATTATTAGAAGATAAATTGTTAAATGCTGTAGGCTGATGCTGTTGCTCTAAATCTTTTCAGAGCACCAATGAGTTACATTAGCGAAGCAAACCACACTTAATTTGTTATTTTGTAAGGAGAGAGCACTCCTCCCTCACACGACAAAACCTCCACCTGATAATTCCCATTCACCTCCACTCTCCCAGGTTTGCTTTTTGTGGCTCTCCTGACCTGAGGCCAGTGTAACTGCACCAGCAAGGCTACACCCAGAGGACAGAGCAGCATCCTGGTCAGAGCCAGTGTACGGGAGCACACACCAAGATCTCCTGTTCCCCTGGCTTGCAACTTCAAAATCATCATATGAGAAGATGCACCTTCAGAGTCCAGCTCTACAACTTTATAGCAACAAACAACAGAGAAATATACGGAGCAGCAATACAAGTTTCAAACAAAAAACCCAAGACACTCAATGAAGAACAGCCAAAAAAAATTAAGAAAACCCCATGAGCAATGAGTGTACAGCATGTAACTACAGCACGTAACTCCCTCCTTCAAGCTGCCTGCAAACACAACACACTGACGTGAGTTTTGCCATCAGAGATTCTTGTCACTCCCTCTAAAAGAAAATCTAATAAAAGCTGCTTAATGCATTGTATGTAAACGGGCTTGAAAGGAGAATTTTGCTAATAAAATCTATACCGACTAATGCCCAGTTAAGATCCCCAAAAGTAAGGTGTGCTTACAGACAGTTGCTCTCCCTCACTGGAGTGCATACTCTGCTCTTCTGTTACAAATCTCTTCAGATCCCAACATGCCGAAATATGCCACAGAACAGACATTATTTACAGCAAAGGATTAGGTTAGTTAATTTATCACTGTTAATTTAGAGGCATTTATTTGTTGAAGTAGTAGCACATTTAGTCCATAAGCTTACCGTGAGAATGTGACCAACACCAGAGTTGTTTAACTAGTCCTTCAGAGCACAGCAAACTGATCTTTATCTTGCTCTTCACCAAGTCAAAGGAAAAATTCCCATTCCCTGGAACGGTGCAGGTGCCAGCCCATACCACAATTCTAGAGCTATGGCCAACCCTTCTCATCACATTTGTACTGTGAGTTTCTGATGTTTAAGGAATACTCTTGGCATTCAGATAGAAAACAGCTTTATCCAGGTTTGCTGAACTTCAGGTATTAGATTTTGGAAGAGTCAATATTTGTTTTTATATCAATGAGAATCTCCCATGAGATAATTAAATCACATGCTTACTCATGGTGTGCAGTAATGTACACCTGGTAATTGCCATACTGCCCATCGGAACAAAGTGTTGCTTAATGCAACCATGGCAGAATTTGGCCCCAGGACTCCATTAAAATACGGCACAACTGTCAGAGTATGGCTTTCTCATAAATTACACATGATTTTAAAATGAAATTGCAGCAGGTTGGGAAATCTTGTATTAAAGCAATTAAAGGTTTGCTCATTAAAGTGGTTTGGGTTTTTTAATCCAAAAAATGAAAAACTGATACCTGTGAAATCACAGGGCTCCGGGTGTCAGGGCATTCAGAAAACCAGTAAGTGTGCTTGCTTGCAAGAGTTTCACATCATAAAAAAAGTGCTAATGTTGTCTCCGGTACTCTTCTCTGGCTAAGGAACTTGTTTTGCCATCCTGACCATGACATGACTGCTCAATGGGCTGAGGGAGGAGGAGATGCAAAGCCTTTGCGCAGGAGGCACCCACAGCCCTTCGAGGTTGGACAGTGATTTCTGCCAGTGCAAACCTTCTGGAAACCTGAGCATCAATTTCACCAAGAAAGGGCAGGAAAATGGAAACTAGGAGTCTACAATTACCAAAACAATTTTATAATATGAAATGTCTGTACTTAGAATGAAAACAACTTTTTACCTAAAAAGGGAAAAGGGAGATGCTGAAGGGCCAATAATTCATATGCTTCATGAATTTGTTGGCTGTGTGAAACCCAACAGAGTAACCAAACAAGTCAAAACTTCTTGTGCATGAGTCAGGATTTGATTCAAAATCTGATTTTTTAAGCCTTCTAATGCACTCATTACATCCTCAAAGCCCTACTAAATCACACTCTGCTCACCGTAATTTGGGCTAAATATAAGAACAAGGCAACATGTTTGTTCTCTTAATAATACCATAGTTTATGTCATTGCCTTAAAAAGAGTTTTAAATTATTTAAAAGAGAAATAGATATGAGTACATTCACAGATAAATACAGAGATACAATTTATACAGAAAAATACATGGAGGAAATGCAAGCCTGAACACTATTCAGAACTGGGCCATCTGCACACCATGGAAAACAGACTGAACTAAAGCTACAGTAAAACAGCAAATCGAACTCCCTGTGAGCTACAGCTGCAGTCCTTGGACTTCTGTATTTGGGTACACGGAAAGATCCTGCTCCTATATCGCATCCATATCCAATGGGAAAGAAAGGAGTCCCACAAGGGTGCACTAGGAATTCAATTAGCAAGAGCTATGGCAATATCAGCAGAAGCACAGGAAGGAAGTTTAGGAGAGTACTGGGAATCTAAATACATGGGAAGGAGAATCTTGTTTTATCCTGCAGTTAACTAGTGCATGTCACCTACCCTGAGGGATATCGTAGTCAAGATAAGGCACCCATATTTTCTGTTAGGTCAGCTCAAAGGGCTCAGGTAGGAAAACTCTACTGACCTCAGCAAATTTGCAAGAGAATTATAGAACTCCCTCATCTTCTTGATCCCATGACTTCGGTAACTGAAGTGAATTGTTTGAGCCAAGCCAGAAAACATAGCATACTTTCCATAGTGAAAAGAATCACAAATTCACCTGACTTCACATGTAATTTGGGAGAAAAAAATACATAACTTATCCACTAAAAAAGTTTTTGCATCATTTCTGAGGCACAGGTTCCACGTAAAAATGGATAAGATCCAGCCCAGATAGGGCAGACCTGGCTCCTGGTTGCTCTCTCTTCACACCAACCCTGAACTGTATCTGAAAAAGAGAAGCACTGATAACACCTATCAATCACAGATAACTTGAATTATGCTCAGCCCAAGGAAGCTGCATTCCAAAAAAGGACAAACCACACTTCAAAAAGGAAAGGAGAGAGACCTTGTATTTCATAGTAGATCTGCCTAATGCACGGCTTGGGGCATCCTACTCCACATCCACTCTGCAGCCAAAGCCCCACTGACTGCCTATCCCATTCATCCTCTCCTTGAGGAATCTCCTGATTAGAAGGCATATTCCATCAATGCACCTTTGAAAAAGTAATTGTACCCTAAGAAAGGATTGTGTCTACTACATTTGTTTCCTCTTTTTTTCATATGCTGCCCCTGCCACTTGAAGTGTATATACCAAGAGCAAATTGTGTCTCTGATCTGTCCAACAATCTCTGATGCAGGTATAGAAGAAAATCAAGAAACATGAAAGAATTTATTGATTCCCTCAAGAGATCACACAAAAAAACCCATGTAAATATACAAATAAAATTACCAGGACCTCAAATACCTTTCCACCAGTAAACTGCACTACAGAACAAAACCTGGACATTAAAATTAAATTAAAATGAAATTTTTAATTTAATTAAAATTAAAAATTCTGGACATTAAAGGCTTGACATGACATGGAAAAGTCCAAGTTCTCCCTATCCCAATGACCTTTGTGGGAGAGGCCTGTACCCAAACACTTCAAAATGAGATCATGAATTTTTTGCTTTTTATGAGTACTCTCATACTATCTGTGTCTATGACTGAAAACCGTAGCTGGTGCAGCACTGCCTAAACATACCACACTGGCCAAGGGAAAAGTCAGAGACAGCCCCAGCCCCAAGGTGTTTACATGCATTTGAGATCCTTAATGAAGCTGCCAGACAGTGCAGAAAAAGATTGACAGATGTTCCTGGTGGCACAGCAAGAACAGTTAATCCGACAGGGAGACAAATACGTGAGACGTTGGAAGCCTAATGGTATTACTGTACAAGCAACTTCAGCATCTTAGGTATGCAAATCACTGCAAGTGTACAGCTCTTACCAAAATAATGATTCTTATAAGAATAGACGTCAACAGAGGAAAATGTTACAAAATCCCCAGGGAGGAAAATTCCACATGAAAAAAGGACAGACAACAGGGTCTAAACTGCTTACCAAAAACAGTGTGTCCTCTTAAAAATTCATTGAAAATGGTAAAAATCAGCTTGTTACAATGAAATCTAGCACCACATGGGAAAGGAAGTCAAACTGTTGACCTGGTCTTGCAAACCTCTTCCTCCTCAGGCAGTTAGAGTGATGTTAATGAAACTGTTCAAGGTAGAGAGGAGAGCTCACCCAGAGAAGAATTTGTGGTGTCAGTGCCCAAAGAGATGTTTATGAGTTTGTATGACAGAGTTTTTAGAGCTGAAAATTATTATAATAAGCTTCATTGTCTCTGTGCTCTACATAGAACTGACCTGTTTATACCTGAAAACTGTCCTACCACTTGCAACCAAATTACAAATATTCTAGTATTTTGGGCAGAAACAACAAACGTTGTTGACAGCCATGATGAATCATGCCAAATATCCATGCAAATTTATCCTCATTAGCACGGTTCTAAATCATATAATTGCAATAGTTTATTTGCCAACAGTTTCTCAGACCAATTTATTTTGAGAGTCAGCACTGGAGAGTCTCCTTTCTGCGATGATGGCAGAAATGGGTATAAGCTGCTGGTATCTACAGGAAAACTGAAAGAGCTCCACCAAAAAATGCAATTACACTGGTACTTACCTCTATTAGCAGAAGGACCACTAATGTAATTCAGGAAGAATATAAACAGTTTTAAGATACTTTTACACGCAGATAAAAATTTTTTCATAGGACAGATTTTCTCTAATGCAGACAAAGTTACTAACATAAGAGTGATATTGCCTAATATATCCTATTTTAATTTTGATGGTATAAAACTTGGATATTTTGGGTGCTCTTTCCACTAAAATGGAAAGTAATGAAAATAAAGTAATGAATAACTGTTCTGAAATTCTTAGTCCAAAGCGATGTGACATTAGAGAGGACACACAGACAGCACTGGAACATTTACGACACAAGAGAAGATATGCTTTCTCAGAGTATTCAAGTGGAAGAGATAGGAGATTTCTCTTTTTACAAATGCGATGGTTGTTCAAAAATTACAGGAAAGGAGCAAAAGATTTCCTGTAAAGTCAAACACCTCACGATGTCATAACAGCACTGCAATTTCACAGGCTTTAAGGCTTCACACCCCAGATCACTCAAATCTCTTCAATATGTTTAATGCTCCAAGTCACACAGACTACTCTGGGCAGGCTGTGGTCACACTAGCAGCCAAATCCTGCTCACCTGCCTAGTGGGAACAGACCTATGGAGTCAGCAGGACACTTTGTGTGAATTAAGGCTCATGGGAGCTGGTTGTAGCAAAGTGATGGCATCCATTGTAATGTGAGCAAATGTAAAGAGATGCATTTTAGAGCTAAACCACATAAGACACACTGTATGATGCAAGGTAACCAAAACATACTGCCAATGGATAGGAGACAGGTTGTTTGGGAAAAGAAAAGGCTAATGGAATTCTTGGCTGCACTAAAAAAGAACTCTTTATGCCACAGTACAAGCCCCAGTGAAACTGTATCTGGCCTATCATCTCCTTTTGGGGCTGTGATCCCACATAGGCACACAGCCTCCACTGGTTACACCACCCTGACTGCCTTAATTGACACACTTGCCTTGGGACATCTCTCCTCATAGCACCCCTCAAGCTCTGACTGCAGCTCCTGAAGTGGCACAAGGAGAGCATCCTAAAAAGCTCATTGTTGGGCCCTGCTGAATCATACTCTGGGAGCTATACTCAGTAGCAAAGAGAGAACCAAGAAGAAACTGGATGTAGGTTTAACTAATTAATTCCTTTGGTTTAATTCCTGATGCCACCCAAAAGAGACTGGCTGTTCACCTCCTTCCTGAGACCAGGAGCCCATACAGTGTGCCACTGTCAACTTTTCTTGTCCCTCGGGCCCAGGGGCAAGACCTCCACTGTTGGCAGCAAGCTGCCTTCTTTCCACTGTAAGGGCTGAGAACCTCCTCAGAGCCATCACACAAATTTTAAACTCTGGCAGGCAATAATTTCTTGTGTTTTCACTAACTGCATAGGTGCTGGTGTACTTTTCATTTAAGCACTCAAAGAATATAGGCACAGAAGACCTGAACCCATCCGTACAGATGGGAAGAAGGAAGGACTGCTCCTAAAACCCTGAGCAGAGCTTGGAGTGTCTGAACCACACAGGAAGGAGGCAGAGTGCCAGCAAGGAGGACAATCCCAGCACCTGCACCTCTTGCACTTCCCTTACAGCCAGTGCAGCACCAGCCCCTTCCCCTGTTAAACTCATGCCTTGCATTCAACATTGGAAGTAATTCAAGTAAATAACAATGTGATATAGAATAGATACATATGGTCTATGGATACAAATTCCTCTGAAAAATAAAGTTATTAATGTAATGTAATAGTAAATGTAAGTCAAAGTACAACAGTAAACGAAATGATATTATCATGTCTCCAGTGCTCTGGCCCCAATTTCTGTTACTCAGTGACACATCTGTTTCAAACAGTTAAGAAAAAAGTCCCGACTGAGAACAACCTCCTACAGGCAAGTGATTGCAACCTTTCAGGCTAAAGCATGTTTATTGTCAGATCCCGGAGAAACTTACAGTTCATCTGTGGTTTTGTTGCTGTGACTACGCAGACAAAGACTTGAGCTTCTTTTCTGCAAGTTCAGCCTGTAGCTCAGGGCATTCAATGCGTTAATTCTGCTGGGGCCAGATGAGTGATACCCTGGAGCAGATACAATCTGGCTGCTACCAATGAAAGACTCATTAAAATTTTCTTGCTGCGAACACACAACTGCAAGAACAATTTTGAGTGACCTTATACCTCTGCAAATGGCCAACGGCCAAACTCCTACCACTGTGCACGACCCTTGTACCAGAGCTAGAGAAAAACAAATTTAACAAGACTATAGTTGCAAGGGAATATGCCTGAAACTTCAAAATCTTCCCAACGTTTCCCTCACTGTGAGGCAGATGGGTTTGCTTTCACGAAGAACAAGCCTCCCCTTCATCCGCCTTGTATCAGATAACCTTTACATCCCGACTCCCGGAGTTTTGTCTTCTCTGGGAGCTGTGAAAATTCCTCCAGAGCAGTGGCTGCGGTCAAAGATCGCATTTACAAGCGGAGCGCAATGCTGCCGGTAACCACAGTAACAGGGCACCCCCCCACCCCCTCCC
>VZRE01010634.1:583329-612484 GCA_013396775.1 Cephalopterus ornatus
CCGAGCCCCCCGGCCCCTCCGGTTGATGAGTAACTCGGGGACAATGGCTGCACCCAGCGCTCCCACAGGTCCCTAACGCAGCGGCAGGGAGCGGGGGATGAAAGACTGCAGCGTGACAGTAGCCTCAGGGAAGGGGGACCAGGGAAGTCTCCGAGCTGAAACGGCACCTAGAGAGACACCTGTAGCTGGTGGGAGCCATCATAGAGGGAGTATTAAAGAAAATTTTGCCAAAGGCCTTCTTCCTAAATGATTTTTGAATGAGCATTTACAGCATGTTCTCCTGTGGAGAATAACATGCAAAAAGAACTCTGAATTGGATCCAGGTTTTGGTCTTAACGTCAGGGCTTTGACGAAGAAAGGGCAGACAAAAAATTGTTTAAAACATTGTTTCAACTGTCAGTTTATTCTATTTCTTAAATATTTTAAATCAGTTGCTCATGTGAAAGGAAAAACTTAGTAACCCAGCACCTGCTGCAGCATCTCAAGAGCCAGAAAAGGCAGAAACCGGGCCAAGCATGGCTGTGTGCTGAAACGACAAAATTTGTCTCCTGCTATCTTGCAAGCTTGGTGACCCTCTTGTGGGTTTTCCTCACCTGATGAGACCTTGCGGACTTGTTCCAGGCTACAGCCTGACATCCAGCCAAGGATGGACAACCCGGAAACTCGAGATGGTGCACATATTCCCTTCCAGGCTGCTGAGGCAGCACAGGCACATGATGTAGACAGGGCAGTGCAATAGGATCTGTGAGGTGAAAGGCTGACAACCTCTCTGTACGCATTTCAGGGGTTCCTGGTCTCGCCTGCCCTGGCTCTGTCCTGAGGACTGCCAGACAGTGTTTAGAGTGCAGCCTCTGGACAAGTTTCATCTGGGAGGAGCCAAGTTCATGCACTCCCAGGCGACAGCACTAAGCACATCAAAGCGGAGCAAGTGGAAATGGATCAGCAGATCTGCTTCAAAAGCACACTTGTGATCTGATCTAAAATGCTAACATAGATGCACCCATGGCAAGCCAGATTTAAACTACACTGCAGCTTTGCCAAACTCCCCAGACACCCTGATGCAATATAAAAAACCAGACCCTGTTTCTCACTCGGATGGATTTTCCCATACTCACAAACCCTGAAGTCACTATTTTGGAACTGATGAACTCTCACCAAGGGGATGAAAGTAAAATAAATGGCTCCCAGGTCCTGCTCCTTTCAAGTCGATTGCAGAAGCCCCTTTGACTTCAGAGACAACAATAAGAACAATAATAGGTTCTCATTAGGCCTCCTTCCCAGCAGGGCTTTGGGTACTTCCAGAAATAACAAGATCTTCCTAAAGGTCTCTTGCTTTGTCTCGTCCTTTAATCCCAACAGGATTGGAATTTGGGGTTAATTTTGTTGCAGAGTAGGCATTGAAATCCAGTGCAGCTCACATCAACACCTCTCATTGTGCCACTGTCTCCAAATATCTCAGGATTAGACCTTTCTTGTTGAGCAGCCAGGTAAAAAAGTGGGTTTCTAACAGATGGCTCTCAGTTAGCCACAAGTTTAGCTTTCATCTAATTAATATTCCTTGCATGTGCATGTGTTATGAAAGAATTGAAAGTAAGTGTATGGAATAAAGCATATCTGGACACTTCAAGCACTTAAAGATATAATTGCCAAGAGACTTCTACAACCTCATCATACCTCCTGTGCGTATTTTATTCCTAGTTTAATTATCTTCCAATTTTTTTCCAGATTATCCAGCATATATTTCTCTTCCCTTTTTATAGTAAAGGCCCTTTCCTAGAAACATGTGCCTCCTCATCTTACTTTGGTAGACAGAAATACAGCACTGTTATAACAGTGATTCAAATAAATAATTACATCTCTCTATAAAAAACGTCTAATACTGATTCAATACTGTATTTCTAGATTTTGTATAAAAATTTGTTCGTATTCTCAATTCTCTTTTTTTGTATCTGCATACAATTCTGTCTAGGGCCAAGCACACTGATAATACATTTGAATCTGCCTGATCTGGAGATAACAGTTAAGTCCCAACTTTTTTTAGGTCTTTTCAGGCAAAAGACCAAACTTCTATGAGGAAGGATTTCCCAGGCTGTGCTTTTCAAGCCTGCTCAGAGCAGGTCATTCAGATCTCAGTTTGAGTGTCTTCCTCAAATCTTTTCCTATTAATCTAGGGAGCCAAGCTGTGATCCTGGTTTAGACCTAAAAACCTGGTGCCCTGCAATAGTAAGAAACTGGAACTTAATTCCCATTGAGCCATTTCTTGTAGAAAGTAATTAAAAGAAGCATTGATACACAAACAGCACTCCAGAGTCCTATTGTTTTACAAGTGACAGAAATCTGCATTTAGACAATGAAATAGGCTCTTCAATTTAAAGGGTCCCTCACTTAAAAAAGGGACTACAAAGGTGCATCTTGCAGCCTACTTTTCCTAAGGAATGTCTATGAGGAGGTTTCAATCACTATGACAACCTCTTTTTAATGCCAATGCTTTTCTAGCCCAGACAACTCTTTCCTGAGAAAGGGCATGTTTTAAGGCTCTGCCAAAACTGTGGTTAAAAGCCTTACTGACAAGAAAATAATCTATGAGGTTACCATTTTGGCAAACATGAGTTTTCGAAAAGAATCAGGAATTTTACATTATAGCTGGCCAAAAGATTGCTTCTGTAAAGGGAGACAACAATAGAAAGAATAATAAGAAAAAAAAAAGGCCAAACCAATCAGCTTTAAGTATCATTTGTGTAAAACGTAGCTGTTCTGGGATCTAACAGTTTTGGTTATGAGTTTATAAACCTATAAAGATGAATTGCATAGGGACAGATAACGAGAATATTACATACCTCTTCAAATTTGCATTTTATTTCAATCCACAATAAGGATTCTTTAACATTTGTCAGTCTTTATCTGCCAAGTCACTGCTACATCTCCATCAACAAAATCAAATGCAACCATTTCTTGCCATTTGTATTTACAGAGCATTTCTTCTACTATATTGCCATCTCTCTCTAGAATAAGGAGATAAAGGGTTTCCCTTTCATCAATGATTTGATGTTATTCCATAAGAATTACCTCATGGGGAATACGATAAAAGAGACTCTTCAATATTCACAGCGCAGTTCTAACCCGGTGTCAATTCAGAGGCACATTAGCTCAGCCCCGTAAGGGCTCTGCATTCCCGCGGGATGGTTTGTAGCTATGGGGCCGCCCCGTTTTCCCTTTCAGTGATGATTTGAACCCACCCAGGTTCCAGCAAGCGCATTTTCTGCTCTGATTTCTGACCTGTTACTACTTTTAAAGGCAAATAAATCAACACAGGTTACGTGGCACAGCTGAAACAGTAAATCGCAGTAAATCAGTGGCAGATGCTGGAGTGCGAAGGGAGGATTTTGGATACTCATCCTGTACAAATGATCACGCTACCCAGAGCTCGCACGCAGCTTGCTGCAGGGGTGGCGGATCGGCACGGGAAGGAACAGGCAGAGAGCAGTTTTGCAATCATAGCCAGCACAAAAGCCTTAGCAGCTGTTGCTATTGAATTTGAGGGATGGAAAGGCTACACACACACACATACACACACACCCCCAACAACCGCCTGCACTGCAGCTGATGGCCCGAACAAAGTGTTGCAAGAATTGTTTCCTTTTACCGCAGTGGTGTTCTTCACACGTGCAGGTCGGCACACAAAGAAGAGCACTTCAGTGTTATACAATAACAATACCATGTTATTCAATAACAATACTATGTTATACAATATACAGTAGTTAAAAGAAAGGAGCTAATTTTATGTTAGACATGCCGGAGTAGAATAGAGTCCTGCAGGGTAGCCTTTGACTTGCTAAGAGTACAACTACTGTACTGAGTCTTCTCTTCTAGAAGCAGCACATAAGTTATAAGAGAAAGAGATGTTACAAAAAAGCCTACAACAATTAAAGTGGTTGGGGAAACGCCTCTGTTTATGAAAGAATCCACTTAAACCTGCATATCTGTGCCTTTGTCTCAAATAGTTTCAGAAAGCCATTGAAAGGGTCGAACTAATACAAGATCTTGTCTCATGGTATGGCCACTATTTATGGGCTAAAATACTGGAACAATAGTGGATTTCTCAATATTCTTACCTCAAAAACAGTAGCAGCGATATACTGAGATATGGTCACACAGAGGCACACAGTAAACATGACAAATGTAGCAATGTGAGGATATTTACAGACCTCTCAGAGGCCCAGCCCCCAAGTAACTGATGATACTTGTGTCTCTGCCATTCTATCATTAGAGGAAAGGAAGTCAAGCTCTGAAGTGTTCAGCCAAGGGATCTGAGGTTTTTTTTTTTTTTTAGAAAGCATTAATGAATGCCTATACATTTGGCTAATCAAAATAAGCTTTGTCAGAAAAATTACATCAGTAAAGGCACAGGAAGTCAGATCCCACTTCAAGACACTACACCCAGTTAAGGCTGTGTATCCACAGCTCCCCCTCGACTGAGCAAAAAGGACCTCTGGTGAGGACCTCTGGGAGCGGGCAGGATATGCAACACTTCTCTCCTTGAGAGCGATAAATTCCTTTCCCAAAATGCAGCCTCTTCCTCCAAGGGCAGCAGAGCTGTGTGAGCATACATTTAGCCCTGGGCTATCTATAGCTTCTGTACACAGATTACATTGTCTCTCAGCTAAGACAAAGGCTGGTCCTTGTCTAGTCCTCCAGGACAGATGCTGGCCAAGCTGGGAGCAGCTTGAACAGTGACAAACTCATGCATCCATCAAAGTCAACCGCAGCACAGGTGCAGATAGTCAGGCTCAGCCTCACCAATCTGCTGACAGTGATGGAAAAAAACACCCCAGAAGGCAACACCTCCCAGGCTAAAGCTGCAGACACAGGTCAATTAATCTAGAAAAGAGGTGAAAAGGCAACAGAAGCTGAAAGTCATGATTTTTGCTGACACAGTGCCACCAACCAGGTTATTTCTTCTGTTATGACTTCTGTCAGGATATTCTACCCGCAGAGCACAAAGCTCCACCAGCAACAAGGTATGCAGCTGATCCTCTCAGTGTCCTCCAGCAACACATGAAAAAGCTGTTGTCACATACTCAGGGCAGCTGCTGGCGATGTGTGGCTTTGGTATGTGTGAGCAGCTGGGGAACTGATGGAAATCCCTGCAGTCCCCACTGCTCTGCCCTCTAACTGGCCTCTTACAGGCACCACTTAAACATTTCCCACCAGAAGGTACAATAGTACAAAGAGGTTTCAGTATCTTCCAGTTTCCTGAAGAGCGATCTCAACCTCTCCAACAGTGGAGAACAGTTCCTGCTTCTGCTGATATCTCTGCTTCCTCTGTCTCCAGGGGTTTGGCAACCTGGGGTTAGACAAGTTCCTCCTGAGATAATTGAAAATCCAGACGTTGCAGTTATTGGCATCAAGGACATCAGTTATTCAGTGGTGGATGCTTTAAATGACAACACGAGAAACAGGAGTTGTCCAAATTCCAAACTCCCCTTTGATTTGATAAGAAAGGGTTGGCCCCAATGCACTGAAGACCCTCAGTGCCTCAATGCAAGTGATGACGTTTCAGGCTTCTGTCCTCCAGAAGAACACATCTGAAATCTCTCCATCACAGCTTTGCACTACTCAGGAAAAGACACAGAGCATCATCTAGACTGCCCAAGCTTCAGAGTACAGCTCTATTTCAGTGAGGCATCAATCTGGCAGGGCTCAGCCTCAACAGAGATGGATGTCCAGTTCAGCACCCCTGACCCAGGTGCCAGCCAGCAACATGAAGGGGTCAGCCAGCAGAATCTGGTCAGAACCAAGTTTTATGATTCAGGTAAAAATGGAAGTAGTCCACTAGACTACAGGAGCTTTGCAGTAAGTTCCCATTAAAGCTGGTAAGACCTGAGTCAGAGAAATGCCAGGTTTCCTCCTGGAGCCTTTTGGAGAGACACTGATAATCAGTTTTAATATCCAAGATGCTGATGTAGGAGAAGGTAGCTAGGCTGTAACTCTGGAGCACAGAACTAGCCCTGCTCAGTTTAAACAAAATAGGCTCCCTTTGTGAGCCCTGCCCGAGGTGGTCAGCCTCTAACAAAAGACCACTGACAGTCCTCTGGCACGATCTCAAGTAATTTGAACTTTCTGAAGCTTTTGCAGTAACACAGTTCACATAAAGCTGACACAGGCAGGAACTTTCCAGTAATCCTCATGTTAGCTCTTATGCTGGGTTAATAATTCCCTGCTCAATCATCTGTGTCTGAGACACCATCAGTATGATTCCAATTAAGTCTAAAAGTGGAGTCAAAAACATATAAGGAAAACTTGAAAAAATTAAATAAAGTTTAATTTAATTAAATAAATGCTATATCTCACTTGTGTGCAAAGTAAAGCAGAGTTGCTGGTTTTTTTCATTTTATTACAGTGATTTATAATCCAAAGAGCAACCAAGATCAAGACTATGCCCTAAAAACATAAACACAAGAAAAACAGCAAACACTTGGCTTTTGATGCCCTTTGAACAATGCTGCTTAAGATTTTCTGCTTTTCATTTTTTGTCTTTTTTTTTTAAATTAGTAAATAGAGACAAATTTAAATCTAACACCTAAAACTAATATGCATCCAATGTTGTTGGCAAACTCTGAGCTCCTATTTTGGGTAAAGTTGTTCTCCGACAGGCTGGTGACACAACTCCCATGAAGAGCCTCTCCCACAGCACCATGAAGCTCCTAAAGCACTGAATATACCATCTAGATAATATTCTAATTGCTTTGGGGTTTTTTTCTGAAGCCTACAGAAAACTTGTTTCTTGAGCTGATTTTGACTTAGTAAAAAAATTCAGTGTGTTCTGATCTTAGCAGAAAGAGTTCTTGTTAAAAAAAATAAAAATTGGCCACATTCACTCACCTTGGTCTTTCTGTCTGAGCAAGGGGTCTAAGAAACAGGCAGACACACCTGTCCCACCTCAAAGCAAAATCCTGACCAGGTGGACAGGATTGTTAAAGGAAAATACGGGGAATACAGGGATTTTCCTTAGCGATTCAAAGGCAATTCATACAGCAATTAAAGTATCAAGTTCAGATGTGCTCACAATTAATGTGGTTATAATAGCAAAAGTATCGAGATACGTAAACAAATAAATAAGCTGGCAAACAGGGTGAAACGTTTAGCTTGAGCCAAGCTCTTCTCTAGGGATGAGAGCCACAATGGTCCCAGCTCCCCGCGGCTGCAGCACAGGGGTCAGCTCAGCAGGTGTGATACACACACTCTGCCTTAAGGTGAGCAGAGACCCTGACATCATGGGTATCTCTCCCACTCTCTCCTGGTTGTTTCCACAACAGCAATTATCTGGAGACAGGCCCAAGTGTAATCAGGAGCCAAATGGGGATGAACATCTTAACTCTGACAAGAAGCCCAGGTCACGGCTATTCTGTATCACCTGCAACACTAGGAGGGGAGCAAACGCTGCTCTGCACAGCTCTGCTGCCTGCTTTTGTGTTGACAATATGCAGGCTAAAATTCTGCCAACAAATACAAATAAAAATGTAAAAATACATTTGCTGCACCTGGTTCTTTATACTTCTCTGACATCTATGACTAAGCTTTGCTCTGACCTGAGTGGGAAAGCAATATAGCTACTGTTTGTGTATTGAAACAGGTATTAGCTGTATCCAAAACAACTCAGCTATAGGCAGGAGCAAAAAGAGTAACAAAAAATTAGACTGGGCACTCCACTGCGCCTCAAACAGCAGCCACCAGCAGCAGCTATCAGGGAATGACAATGTTTCTATGTCCAAAGTTTTGCAAGTTTTGTTAAGGAGTTTTAAAGAACAGTGTAAACACAGTAATTTTTTGGCAGGAAGAAAACAAAGCTCAAAGCATCTGAGAACACTGCACACAGTTACCACCTCTGTAACTTGCCTTTTCCCTGGAAAAGGTTTGGGCATAAATACACCCATATACAGTGGGATGCTTTCGTTTACAACCTCCTGGGCAAGTCAGGCACATTTGGAGAAATCATCTTCACAGTATATTATGAGACTAGGAGCATTCCTTGTAGGATGTGAAGACAGATGGCTAAGAGGAAGCATGACAAGGAAATACAAAATCACAACAAGAAGAGAAACAAATAACAATATAAAAACTAAAGATCACCCAGGGAGATGATCAGAAAATATGTTTTAACAGAAGACAATTCCTGCAAGTGTGTGCATCTGAATGATGGGGACTGTGATCAGGCACTGGGGAAACCAGCAACCTCAAAGAGTGATTAAACAAATTGAGAGATTAGGGGGCCATGGATTGTGGCACTGACTTGCCCCACGGTGAGTCAACACCATGACTGGGGGAAAACTGTAGCCCCAAAAGCCCCCAAACATCTGCCTGCTGCGAGCTGGGACAGTACAAGGAGGGAAGAACCAGTCTGTACTTTTTTTGTTTCTCACACACTTTCCTTAATATTTGTTGCTAAGCAGAGCTAGAGTGGGGATATTAGCTTGGACATCCCTTTGGCCTCAGAATTTAGCAGGTCTGAGAAGCGATGCTTATGGCACTAAATAAAACAAGACACCACACACACATGTAACTACCTGCATAACACTGCCACATAATGCAGCAGCATTAGCCCCGGACCCGCTGTAGTTTTTGGCAGGTGCAGCAGCGCCCTGCTGAGCTGGCTCGCTTGCAGGGATGGACCTGGCTGCACTGGGATGGGACCGAGCAGAGGGAGCCATTCCAGGCCAGCCACGCTCTGCCATTTAACCCGTGGGGCAGGCAAGCATACCTGTCTTACTTAATGAGCCTCTGTAAATATTAACAGGGCAGGTCCTCTCTAACTTTGAATTACTTAAACATGCAAAGCAGTGGTTAAAATCATCCAGACTCTCTTCTGCTATCTGCATGGCAGGTGGGCTCATTGATCTCACACATCAATAAAAGGGCCACTTAGTTTAATTGGAGGATATATATGCATGGCACTGGCCAGGCAGCCCAGCCAAGTCCCAGTCCCTGGGCAACCTCCTATCCCTAAAATGAGCCGTGCCAGAAGATCCTCTTTCACTGTTTACCTGCCTCTCCTCCAGACTTGTTTCCCCTGAAACAGAAGGAAGTCAGTGTACTTTGTGATTAGCAAACTCACCCAAAAAGGGTGTGTTGTATCTCACAGAAATTTTAACTCACTCACAGAGCAGGATACACCCAAAAAACTTCTCTGGCGAGCACCAACTTTTCCCAGAGGCTCGTTTTGTGTACATTATATTCAAGACCATGCTTTCATGAGACTGTTCCTGTCTGCAGAGATCAGTGTGAGGGAGCCCTGGGGCTCCTTCCCACTCAGCACAGCTCCCAGCCACCACCCCCGCTCCACCAGAGCACTCATCTACAGATCAAACCAGGTTCCCTGGCTGTATTTCTTCTGATTGATTCCAGGGTTTGGGACAGAGTAATCCTGCTGTCCATCTGGCCGCATTCTCCCTGCCTTCACCTGGCTCCTCCCAGTCCATTAAGACACCGACCTAGGACTTTATGGCTCAAGAGAGGTGGAAATCCCAGAATGCGGTAAATATCTTTAACGAAGGAATGCCAGAGAAGAGTGAGAGGGAGGATGATGTCAAATCAAAACACAGCCCAAGAGGCAGGAAAGCAGTGCCTTTCCTCATTGCACTGCACAAGCCTGGCTTCAGGGAGGCAGTTGCCACACTTAACCAAAACGCTGAATAATTACAGGCCATTTAGGCCAGAGGGCTGCCTATTGCACAAAGTCCTCTGAAAAGGTTTCTACACAAACCACTGGTTTAAGCTTATTTGGTCAACATTAATGACGGAGATCGGAGATGCAAAAAGGGAGCCGCAGGTGCCAGTACACAAGCTTAGTCTCAGTGGCTGGCTTGCAGTTGTCCTTGTCCAGAGCCCCTGGGCAATTAGGTATCAGCCACACACAGCCACCCTTTCCTCTGACTATGGCTGACAGGGACTTCATGGGTCTTCTCCAGTGTCTCCAAAGAGCGGCAAACCAAAGAGAGATAATGATTTCACAACCATGACAGCCCATTTCCCAACTCTGAGCATTTTTATACACACAAACCATTGCATGAGACTGATGCTCATGAGTCACCCTGTTTAGTTCGACTTCTCTCCTCGGCACCTCAGTGAACACAAGCCAGCACAGGCCAAATCCTACCCAGTTGATACTGTCTCGTGAAATCAATTACAGGTAGCTGCTTCTCAGATTGCACAGCCCTCGGATGCAGCCAACGACCTGGTGAGGGAACACATGTAGATAAATCCTGCACACACTGTTTGTCTCCACACATTTTTTTTCCCCATCCCCTGTCTTTTCTAAAAACACGGATTCCCAGCCCTGTGGTTCTGAGGAAACAAAGCAGAGGGGAACAAGCAAAAAAGAACAAGTGTGGACAAAGCTCGAGGTAGCTCTAGATAAGATGGTGCTTGAATTCCCAGCAGCCTTCTCAGAGCCACCTCTCTCTTCCCTCTTCTAGCAACATGCCTATTGGTGGGGCTGCACCCATCTTTGCAAAGATATAAGCCTTTTATTTTTTTTTTTAAGTGTAGCCAGAGTTACAAGTACAATCCTCTGAAGCCAGCAAAGTTTCCTAAAGTGTGAGAGAGGCCAGAGAGTAGCCTTTTCTATTGCTCCTCTTTGTTCAGATCAGGAATTTGCAATCCAAATCCCAGCCACACCAGGAAAAGCAATGTGCCTAGCTGCTGTAAGAAGCATCTCAAAGAGTCTATGAGGCTGTGTGCCAAGGAGCTGCTGCGAGACAAGGTGAACTGAGCTCAAAAAAACCCCATGTAACACCATTAGGATAGCAAATAAAAAACCTGTCCTGCAATGCAAAGGAATGTGATAGTTCCCAACTACTCCCCTATATCTGAAAAGAGTCCTTGAAATATTAACAGCGTTATCAGCATTCACTTATCAGTTACAGTAGTGCTTAGATAATTCAAAGGACTGAGCCAGAGCTCATAAATATGTACACTTTCTCATTGCAAAACTCTTATTATCAGAGAATTTGTTACCTTTTTTAACTGAAATTTGTTAATCTTTTGAATTTATAAACCTAGAAAGGCAGCAATCTACAGGGGGAAAACATTAAGTTTTTTATTTTTGCATCCATTTATTACTATTTTTTCTTGTGCTCTGTGTGTTTTCAAGACAGCTGTTTTTAAACATGTTTATGGAATCTCCTGAGATTTTGATGCTGGTAAAATACAGCTGCACTTTGCATTACAAAATCTGTGGCAAGTTCAAGCTGTAGAACTTTTAGGTGGCGGAACTTCATGCAAATGAAAGCTGGGAGTTTTGTACCCACAGAAGAGAGTGGTGAGTGCTGACACTCTTGCCTACATGGGTTAGGTGCTGAGTCTTGCATACAGAGCACTGGAACAAATTTTTCACTTAGTTTGAGTCCATGTGGTCACACAGGCCTGAGGGAGGGGCAGTACAATCACTTCGTAAGTTAAAGGACTTTCTAGAAATTTTCTACCTTTCAGAAGGGACAACAAGCATGGCCAAAATTACGTAATATCTCCTCCAAGAAGCAGCAGCGGAGAACCCACCAAGACAAGGGCAGAGCCTAAACCCCCCTAACTACTGCCTCCTCTTTTACACCATCCCTAGTGCCTGTCCAAGCATGTGCTGAACTGCTCCAGCACAAGGTAAAAAAATCCTACTCAAAAGAAAACCAACAAAAATTAGTATTTTCTTCAGGCTTTGGCTGGAAATACACAGCAGCCCTAAGGTAAATTAAGGGTTGGCTATCACAGCCTTCCTCTTCCTCTGCACTGGAACTCATACTGCATTGAACTATTTTTTCCCACTAAGTCAGAACTTTTTTGTCTGCTTGTTTTTATTGTTAGTTTGGCTTTCTGTCAACTTTCATCCTCCCTTGCACTATCTCTGATACTCATTAGATGGTTCTCCATGCTACGTCAGAAGTTTGTTTTGAGGTTTTTTTTTAATGGCAGATTGGCTTTTAGAAACTTGGCGTATAGAAATAGCCCAGCACAAGGTCACAGGTGATGGGAAGCAAAGGGCTGTAACAGCCAGAAGCAAGATTGGCTCAGATTAGCTGCAACCTGCAGCCTGTGACTTTTGTGCGTAACTGCCAACCCCATTCATCTATCTGTTGAACCCCTTACTTTGTGGATTTTTTACCTTCTTTTGATACCAAGTTTAGGAGAAGATAGCAATGCTGCCACCAACACACCGCAACTTACACGAGCTCAGGTAGTTCAAAGGGCTAATTGCACTTACAGTTTGTTAATATGAGTGTTTAATTTGTGCAGCAAAAAGAGAACAGGAAATCATTTTCCCACCAGCAAGTTCAATTTTCTATTCCACGAAATGTGTTGTATATACATAATACTACTTATAAACTATTCAGCTTATTAATTGATCAAGATTCATTTTAAACTCAGTTACACTTCCTTGGATCCCTTCACAGAGAGGTCATCCCAGAAATTTGTTTCCCTAAAGGTTTCAAAATGCCTTCTAACATCCCACCTAAACACTGAGTATGTTCACTTACAGATTTGTTCCATTAAACTGCCCTGCTCCTGTTTTCCATAAGCACTTCAGGGAGGTAGGCAGCAGTCATAGTAATCTTTGGCCTTCATTTCACAATATGAAAGGTGCAACCTTTTACCATAAATAATACCTCCAGTAAAACAAATTCTCTGTTCCCCAATTTGTCCTCTTTACAATATACATGAACTTTTCTTGACTAGGAACTATCAGAATTGTACAGAGGTGAGATATTTGCAGTGCCTTGTACAACAGCATGTAATACTTTATTTAAAAAACCCATGTCACTTATTAATTCCCTGTGGTGGAAGCCCTGTTCACCAATGCATTTTTTGGCTTGTCTGTTGCTTCCATTTTTCTGCAACTCAAACATAGAGACAGTGGGTGGGCAAGAAAATTAAGTAGCCCAAATAGTGTATTTTTAGAAAACAGAGTAATTTTCCATCCAAATATTTAAAAAGCACTTTCAGTACTACTTAAGTTGGTAGAAGACCCATCTCCAAAGAGAGGGCAGTGTGATTCTGGCACATCACATCCAGGTAACAATATATTGCTTTCTTCAGAGAAGCAGCAGCATTGCCTCCAAACAAGCAGCAACAAACAAACATGATCCAACCAAAGGAAAAGCAAGAGGTGCTGAAATGCCATCAAATGGAAGCTAACCTGTTCCAAGAGATTTTTTGACTCATAAATTATCACAGAGAAAATGAAATGATACAAAATGCCTAAGAACAGAAATGGAAAATTTTATGTCTAGTAAGGAACAGAAACAGTGGTGGTTTCTTAGTGTGGGATTATTAACCATAGTACTTTCCAAAAGGGATTAAATTATGCTGAAGCTCTAATGGATCAGCTTCTCATTTGCTAGAGGACCACCTCACAGCTGCAAGACCCATGACCTGACCATCTATGCAAGGTGCCTACACCCGTTGGCCTCTCCCACTGCATCATGAGGATGGATCAGGGGTTCAACAGCAAAAACCCCATCCCAAGCATGGACCACCAGCTAATTAGCTGCTGACTGCCACAAGTGGGATGCAGGAAGGGACGACACTGGTCACAAAACTAGTCAAAGGCCTGGTTTGGATGATCACAATAGAGTAAAAGAGAAAACTACTGCAAAAAGGAAAAAGCACTGGAAATGCAAATGCAGATAGGAGGCTGTAAAGTCATCTGACTGAGCTCTCTGTAGAGTACACGGACAGATTCAGTGACCCTCTGGGAGTCTTACCTGCTGAATGAGCCAAGAATACGCCTTGCTGGGTATTAGGCAATGTCATGTAATATGACTACAGCAGTAAAAACAAAGGCTCTACAGTGCAAAGAACAACACTCTGAATTTCACAACTGCTGAAATCTCAGCCTGATTTCTTTAAAATTAAGTTTCATCACTGGAACAAAATTTAATTAGTCTTTTCTTATTAGTCACTTATATAAGTTCATTTAAATACCTGAAAACACACCATATCCCAACTGTATGCAGCATTTAACCAGTAAAATGCTACCCTATATGATCAGTATGGGACGTGTAGAGGGAGAGTAAAGTTGTTTACCCCATGGGAAGCCTTCCTGACTGACAAAGCTTTCAAACTGGCCATCAAAGTTGTCACTTTACTTTCCCTTTAGGCCTTGAAAAGAGCAATGGAATCTTTTAACAGCTACAGACTGATCAAAGAGAAAGGGAGCAAAAACCCAGGGAGTCAATGACACCACCTCAGAGCAGGAGAAAGGGCCTCTCCTGGAGGATTTGCCGCAGGGGAAAAAAAGGGATGGATACTCAACTGCCAGAAGGGGTGTGAAGAATTTTATCCGATCATCTCAGCACCTCAGCTTCAGCCCAGTCTGAGGCAGGTTGGCTGAGATAAAGGAGTGAATCAGTCATCTCAGCTTAAGAAATCCCCAACCACTTGGCAAGGGACACAGTTTAAAAGCAGATAGTACAAAAGTTCGTAAAACTCAGTCATACAAAACAAACATGTTCATTGAACAGAAAAAATGTCCTTGTCTCGGTTCTCACCTGAATTTATTGCCATTAATCAGTCATGTCCATCAATGCTGTTAGTAGTAATTAGGAATTTCTTAGTTTAAAGCCTCTTAAAGCTGAAAAAAGTCCCAGACACTGCTATTAGCTGAGCCATAGGGGAGCTGAGGCTCAAAAGAACAAGCCAGTAAAGGCAACAGCAACTTGTAACGAGGGATAGCAAAAAAAAAAATACAGCCACCATCAATACCCAGACTGGGCCAAATTTCCAGTTCAGGGCACAGGTGTTGCTCCCACAGACTGCAAAGACAACAAGCACTGGCACTCAGTGTGTAACATGCCCTGCAACCTGTAGCTGGACACAGATGTCCTTTGACTGCCGGTGCTGGTCACCTCTGTGGGACTGTCACCACTTCACGCCGTGGCTCTCAAAACCCTGTACAAGGAGAGGGGCAAAGGATTGTGGCTGTAAAACCTCTGGAAGCTGCAAACAGCAGCCATCACCGCTGATGTCCCAACCCCAGAACTGCTACTGAGAGTGCAAGGGCTGTGTGGACAATGCACACAGGGAGCATCTCATGGGTCATCCCTGGGAGGGATGGACCCCACGTTTGTCCTGTGCCAATGGACCCACCTAATGGCAAGTAACAGTACAGTGGTCAAAAGAGGGTGAGAGGTGGATGAGAAATCTGCCCTGCCTCCCCAAATACAAGAGGGAAGGCAGTGAGAAGGAATGTTGCCCCACCATCAGCAAGCACTGTGCCTGGTGGGCAGCTGCCAGCCAGCTCCCAGTGCCTGCCGCAGGCACCATCGGCTGGGCCCAGTGCAGTCCCCAGCACTGCTGTCTGGATATCTCTCAGGGCAGTAGCTCAGTCAGTGCCTGGTGGTTATCCTAATTATTTACAGTAAGTATTACAAAACAGCCCAACAAGGTCTCCGCTGTGCACGGCCCTGTACAAACTTGTAGCAGGCAAACTCTGCAGAGGTGGCACCTTGCTGCACAACAGCACAAGGCAGACAGATCCAGTGGGATCCAAAGGGAGACAGGAGAAGAAAATGAGGAAGAAGGAAAGAGGAACACCAGCATGTTTTCTTTTAGCATTCACCAGGTCCTAAAACACACCCAGGGTTCCCACTGAATAACCAGTGCAAACAACCAGCTCCTACTGTCAGCTGCTTGGTCAACAAACCCAGGTGTTAGACTGCCAAACTCAGTGCAGAACAACGTCAGGTAGCTCAGTAAGCAGGACCTAAAAGTTAACCTGTCTCACCTGACATTCCAAAAAAACTTTTCTATTTAGCTCGCAACAAATCCTTCTGCAAACACTCTGCAAAACCACCCAGAAGGCAGCAGCAGGTTCATGATCTCGAGAAACTGAAGTTAAGATGGGA
Organism: Cephalopterus ornatus; assembly: GCA_013396775.1. Taxonomy (NCBI): domain Eukaryota; kingdom Metazoa; phylum Chordata; class Aves; order Passeriformes; family Cotingidae; genus Cephalopterus; species Cephalopterus ornatus. The sequence goes on from VZRE01010634.1 coordinate 599,223, forward strand.
TTTAAACTAGCTGGCAATTATCTGCCAGATGGAGAGCTCATCATGCACAGCACACATTGCTAAATTACACCGCGTCAGTAAAAGGAGGCCAGCACCAGAAATACATCCCATGAGAAGGGAAACTGAGTCAACTGATGGAGTAGTTCAACCCAATCATTGCTGCCAAGAGACCTTTACTATATGTGTTAGGACAGCGTTGGCTATCTATAGCCTCTGTGGGCGCACTGCGGGAAAAGCCACCGGATCCAAGCAACAAGCAGCAACATGTTGATAATTACTAGCAAGTCTATGATCATGGCAAACTGCAGTGAGATAGAGGATTAAACAGTAGGCGAAGATGGGTTGAACTCTGAATATTTAGCAGCGTAATTTAAGTCTGAGCCCATGAATCATTCCATAACTGACCCTTTAGCCCATCTGGGGGCCCCTCCACATAAAAGCAGAATACATTTACAAATAGTTAAAGTCAGAATATGAAACAATCATCTCTGATCAATAGGAAAGTACTCCACAGAAATTCCCAGGGTTCTTGTTTATTTTACCTTTTAGTTCCCAGGTGAGAAGAACTGAGTTCCTGGCTACAACCAGTACTGACCTAGTCCTCACATGGCCTGAATAGTCTGTGATCCAGCTTTTATTATGGCCTAAGCAGCATCCAGCAGTTGAGGGTCAAACTCAGACTGCCCATACTGCTGCTTGACTGAAATGGAGGTGCTCATGTACAGAAACATGAGCCAGAAAGCCGCCTCTCCAATGCCCTGCAAGTGTGAGCCTGACTCTGTGGCTTATGACACTTACCAAAGAGATGGGACATGTGAGTCCCACAACACCTTCTGAACCTTATTCGACTCCTATTTAATTTATAGGACAGTGAGAGCTCTGACATCAAGGGCTGGAGCCCATCCCATCTCTGCCCTTGCTGAGTGTTCTGATCACTGTGCTGAGTGAAGTGCCCAAGCTGTAGTGGGATGGTATTTCAAGTATTCCCACTTCACAGGACACTTAACTGACTAAAACAGGACACAGCTGCAGGGAACGGACACCTACAAGCGAGACACTTCGGCATTTGATGGTTAGATCTAGGTCCTCTACTAGACCTAAGCTGTGAAAGGTGCCAAATGCCTTTCCCTCATCATGCTGAGCAGCGCCCAAAGTGTCTGGAGGCTGGCAATCATGCTCTGCTAAAACAAGTAATGCACTGGTGTGGGACAGCTTTTACATTATTTAAGCTAAATGCAGATAACTATATAAATTTTAAAAATAAAAATCACAGCTTGGATGTTCGAGGGCCTCCTTTAGAAACAGAGCCAGCACAAACACTGCTGCAAGCACACAAATAAATAAGGGGCTAGGCTGGTTTCTGGAAAGTCCAAAAGTGCTATGACAGGAATTCAATGCAATAAGTTCAATGACTTGCTAACATCAGTTTTGAATAGGGCCAAGAAGTCTAACCTGTAGCTAGTGAAAGGAAAGAGCAAACCCAACCAATCCAACAGATCTCTGTACTCATGATGTGTGCTCTGTTGGCATGGCAGCTACAGAGAACCACCTTGAGTACACCTGCTTTCAAATCTAACAGCCCCTTGGGATTTAACAGCAAAGACAGACTGCTAGGTGCTAGTCATCATGTGTGTGAAACTCAAATCTCATAACACAGTCCTTGCTTTGCCCCTTTTGGTGGGGTACAGAAGCTTTTGCTTCTTCCTGAAACTGGACCTAGCCCACAGACTTCATGGCAGGCAGGAGATGCCGTGTTGGCAGTGGTTGTTAACAATGGCCTCTTCTCCCTCCTTCAAAAAGCGCTGAAATATTTTGACCGTATGCATCATCTCCAAAAGTGCTGGAGGCCTGATGGAATGTAGCATCTATCACATGTTGGGCAATGGTGTTGAAAACAGAATACTTTCTTTTGTATTTGATAAGCATAACAAGTCTATGTTTATTATGTGGTCCCCTGAGGATTTATTACAGGTTTACAGTTTCATTTATTTGCCTTTTTTGTGCTTGGCAAGTGTAAACACTGGAATAAATACGAAGGTGGTTACGGCTTAGCAGCATTAACAACTTGTTGAAACAAAGTCCAAAAGTTTTCCATTCTCTACAGCAAATCCGACCTTCTGTCCAAGTGCTTCTATTTTAAGTGTGAAGATCATCTTTCTGAAGTATTTTAAAATTTTATTTCTTTGTTGAATGCCAAATCCCCATAAAAGCATACTTTCCCCCATGATTCACTCAAACTTTTGACAATATTTAAAGTATATCCTAATATTATTCATGGCAAACCATTTTCCTGTTTGCAAATTATAGCCTCCCTCATCTTTTCTATCTAGTCTGCTAAGCCTGTTACTACAGGTAGTTTGCTGTAACAGAAATAAGTCCAATCAACCCTACAAAAGGAAACAAACCCTTCCGTTCTGAAACACACATTCAGGGTGGGTTCATCCCACTGAACTTCAGCCATCTAACAACAAGGCAATCAGCTCAAGTCAGAATGTTCCCTCTTTAATCAGTGGGGTGAGATGGACATTTCCAGTCAACAGCCCTCTTGCTTATCAACCAGTCATGGCTGCAGCTTACATTTGAAGAGATGTATAGAGATGATGATGGTAGGAGATAAAAATCTGACCAAAAGAGCCAAGTCGTACCTTTGATAATGCTGTTTCAATCCAACGAAATCAACACACTGCAATTCATTCTTAAGCAAAGTGTATGCACCCAGGTCTTACAAATTAAAAAAGAAGGAAAAAAAGTGTTAGGCAAATCTTGCCAGATCTCAAAATTTTCCATAAAGATTACATCCTGCCCCTTTTGGAAACTTGTGTTACATCTATAAATAGTTCAATGTTTTTCAACACTGGAAAAAGAGTTCCACTGGGGTGGGGGAAATAATAATACTGTCACTTGTCACAGAAATACAAACTGGCAAAACTGAATTTAATTAGGTCTGACGTGTTCTTTGTTTCAAATGGACAACCACTGTGAACAAAGCTTTGAAGAACCAAGCCCCACATCAACTTACTCTGTACTTTGATTTATGCAATCTTTTGTCCAAATAGTCTTAAAAGAAGGAGCAGACAACAAGAAGGCCTGTCATTCAGAAAAGAGAGCACCATGCTTATTTCTTAAATGGCAAAGTAGATGTCAGAGTAGTTGGGAGTACTATTTCACTTAAAAACATCATAATTCCCACAAAAACTAGGACAGAAAAACTGTAACATGGAAGATTGCCAAAGATTGTCATTAGATCTGATCTGAATACCTTCAGGTCTTCTAACCCTCCTAAAGAATTCCCATAGATATTTTTGGAAATCCCAAAGAAGCCAAGAGAGACAGTTGCCCAGATCTTGCAACTTAGGCAATACTGAGGTAAGCAGGTAAGTTGTGGTGTTACCTCAAGCACACAGTGAGTTTGTCCTCCTAGGGCTTGCGAAAGAGAGGGTGCAGGCATGGAGAGCATAGATCTTGTGTCTTGACATTTGATCTTTCCCTTACTCATCCTCCATGCATGAGCATTACAGCTAGAGTTGCCTATGCTGCTAAATATTGTAAAGGTATTTGCACATAGGTTTGAAGAGGTTTCTGCTTCACATTTGCTTGTTTTCTGCCCCAGCTTCCAGAGCAGTCACATTCCCAGGGTCTTTGTATCAGCCTCACCCAACCCACGAGGGAATTGAGTGGCCCAGTGACATCGCAAGTTGAACCTGCACTACTTATATATATGTACTCTGCAGCTCATTGCTGCCTGTACCCCAAATCATCAGATGAAAGTGAGCTCAGCTGTGCCAATGTATGCAGCAGCTACACATCTGGCTGAATTGGAACCGCTGCCTTAGGTGTGCATGCTCTAATGTGCTCCTGGACCCATGTACCCTGAGCACCCAGCCAGCCCAAACACTGGAGACAACCTGTCAGCTGTAGGGATGTCTGACAGACCCGCTGCACACTCCAAGAAGGAGGCAGAAGATCATGGATGAGTAACCCCAAAACTTCCTTGGAGATGCTGGGAGATCCCAGGATGCCAAGATGCTCTTACCAAGACGCTCTGACCAGACTGGTGGAAACATGAGGATGCCTGGGTTCCCATCCAAGTGTGGAGGACCATGACCAGCCCGAGCACACAAAGGGTTACGGAAGCAGTGGACATTGCCAGAATGGAAAAGAACATAGCAGAAGATAGGAGGTGGTGAACACAGTCCCTGGACCTAGATGGTGTGGCCTGACCCAGAGCAAGACAACGACTGGAGAACAGAAGACCCTGTGTTTAAAGCTGATAGGTGTGAAGATGGACACTAGTTGTTAATAGGTAGAAATATGCATACTGTAATGTGATAGGGCCAAGTACTGCTTGTTGATAGGTTGAAGATGCTTTGCTCACAGAGCAGAAACAAAACTAGTTCCTCTATAAATAGAGGCTTGAAATGAATAATAAATTATTCTCTTGCTGACCATCGAGGATGTCCCAGTCGCTATAATGGTGCCCTTAGGATCTGCTAAGTGTCTCTCAATCACCCTACAGAAGAGCAGTGAGCACACTACCTACCTTCACACCTAATGTTATACTTCAAAACCTAACATTACATTCCTCAGTCCTGGGATGTCTCAGAAAATCCATTCAGCTCAAAGATGAGAGTCAACAATGGAAGCGAGTTCCAAGGTATTAAGTATATACACTGAAGGAAAATGGACTATTCAGTGATCAAATGTAAAATGATAAGCTTTATCAGCAGCCAGCCACTTCCTCGGGTAGTGCTTGGGATGTTGGAGATAATGAAGTATAAAATCCCCCTGCTTCACATCACCTACTTTCCCCACCACTACTTCTACTCCAGGCTATCATCCTAACAGTGCAACTTAGAAAACTTTCTGTATTCTAAACAAAGGGTTCTTTTGCCATCACCTTGACAACAATTCAATGTTTATTCTGTATTTGGCAGTTTGCAGCAGATTCTGCAACTCCAGCCTAAATCAATTCTGAACTACAAGGAAACATGTGACCAGAAAAACACAAGAAGAGAGGATTCTTTTCAACCTGCAAGTGCAGGTCAGAAGCAAGAATACTTCAGTGACTTCTAAGAGTCCCACTTCTAAGAGGAAGAAAATCACAAGGGAATACAGCAAGGAAATCAATTCTTTAATGTACCTTGAAGCTGAAAAAGTAATCAAAAATATAAAACAATTACTAATCCAATTAAAAAGATGGTTATTACAACTATCTTCTCATTTGCAAATAATTTGAAAAATCAGGAAAAAAGTTCTCCAGGTAATCCCACCATCATACTTCTCTACATTTAATTTCTTTCCTGTGAGATTTGTTATCAAATAAAGAACTTTCTCCCTCTCCCATCTCCAGTCTCATTCTCCTTATACCTTCTCCTTTCTACCCTTGTCTTCCTCTTTCCCAGAAATTGTTGAGAAAAGCATCATTTTATTTATTTACAGACAGAAAATATGTTTTATCTCTGTAAAAAGTTACTTTGTCAGTCAGCCTTTCACTAAATATTTTCTCCTCATTGCCATAGATGTTTTCTTGTTTTTTGAAACAAAAATACACCACTCCTATGAAATCCAGGGATGAAGTGTAAGGAAACCCATAGGAAAGCAACAAGGCTGTCACAGTTTTTATCAGCTGGAATAGATCATGCAGCTAGAAAGGGAAAGTCACATTCCGGCAGGCTGGAGGGACACATCTAAAATGCATCTTGCCTATAGAATAGATTAGAATATAGAACCTATATGGATGCAATAAAGGATACAGGTAGCCACTGCAGATCCAGGAGCTACCCTAACTTTAAATGATGGTCACTACTCTTGATGTGCTATTTTAGGAAAATAAATGTAAATGTTCAAAAGTACTGCTGCTAGCTATTCTAAGTCATCCTTCACTTCTGCCCCACTTAACACACATGTAAGGACTGGGGAGACAATCCTGAAGCTTGTGGTATCATGCCATCTTTCTAAACATGTCCCTCATCGTTTTTTCCCAGCCTCTGCAGACTTTGAGCCACTGCTTTCTCTCCCCTCACTGTAGCACAGGATGCACAAAGGAAGTGCAAGTGCCCAAGGTGCCCGGGAATGCCAGTGTGCAAAAGCCCTGCAGCCACGGGACAGGCTGAAACACCTCCTCTTACCAGGAAGAAGGGAAGTGAGGAGTCTCCACCCATCCATTTTTATCATTGCCTAATTGTATAACCCATAGGGATCCCTACCCCAGCTGCCTGCAGGAATGTGTTTCCCTGGGAAGGAGGCCATGGAGAGCAGTTCGGGGTGCTAACTGACCCTCACTGGTCCTAAAACCAAGTCCTCAAAGGCAGCCAGAAGCATCGCTCCCAAAGAGCCAGCCACCCTGCAGATCTGCCCCCCAAAGCTCACAAAGCCTCATCTGCTCTGATGCCCAAAGGCAATCTTTGTCATTACTTTATATTTTGGTCACCCCTTATCACTAGAGTGCACGCTGAGGCTGCCAAGGTGCCCGTCCCACATCCTGAGTGCCCAGAGATGCCCCTGTGCTTACAAGGATGCCTTTTCACTCAAATTTTCTTTTTCCCTTTAATCTCAAATCTTCACACACATTAAGTAATCCCCCCAGTGCCTTGCATCTCAGGCACACCTGTGGCCTCACCTTTATCAGAAGGGCTGCATGGTAGTATTGCATCATCTATTACATTTGTATGGAGAAGGCATAGACCTGGAGATTCAGGATCATTAGCATAATGACTTTTAAATTACAATCATAATGAAGATCCTTTACCAAGCTCTGAGTAAAAATTCCCAAAGTTGATTGCAACACAAACGACCTCTATGGTAATTTCTATTTGCCGACAGTCAATAACCTCACTGAATGCCATCGGAGATTAAAAGCTACAGAAAGGTAGAAGACGATACTTGAGCTTGCATGCCCTCGAAAATGCTTGGGTGTCTATCCCTCACTGTCTGAGGTGCACCACCTTCCCAAAATTGTATATTGTATGCTGCATAATGATATTTTACATTTATCTGGACCACTCAAAAGGTGTAGCATCCAGTCAGGTTGGGCTTTGTCTGCACTGCTGATTTAGGCTGGGTTCCCAGAGGAGTTTGCACACACATCTATTGTATCCCACTGAGCTGTCGTTGATGATAAGTGGGACTACTTGTGGTAGCACAGCCAAGCAGGTGCCAGCAGCGTTTGCAATGTGATACCCAGGAAAACTTGCGCAACATTTGTGCAAAGCTGAGGTTCCTACCAGCCTTTACCCCAGCCCTGGCGGGTACTGCAGTATAATGTTTAACACAGGTAAATGCAATTTGACTTGAGCAATGTTTGACTCATTTTTTGATCAACTAAATCCCAACTTAACATTCTCATGAACAAAAAGTAATCACATTTAACCATCCTGTCAGTTTATGCCATATATTTATTAATAACACTAAGAAATCAAAGATTGATCGACTCTCAACCACCTGTTTAAAAAGCCCAAAGTAAGATCTTGGAAAGCAAGGGCAGGATTTCAGTAGAGTCCAGATTTCACGCCAGTTGTTGAAACAATAACAGTGACACAATGTACAGGCATAGGAATATAAGGCCAAGCTCTGCCTTTCTGTAGGAAGGCCTTGAAGGTACACCAGAAAAAGGAGAATGTGCCTTTTTAAGGAACCACTGGAACACACCTGTGGATTACTTTCATGCAAAAGGGGGTCTGGTTTGTTCACTCAGATGGCTCTGCACAGACACCCAGAGAAACTCACTTCAAAAGAAACTGACTTCAAAAGCTCCTTCCCAATCCAAAGGAAAATGCTAATATCCACACCACCCACACTCCTCCCTCCTCTGACCAGGCTGGTTCCTGACTGGCTGTGGGGGCACAGCCGACAGGTATCCCAACGGGTACCGCAGCAGCAGGAAAAGGGCAGAGCCACACACGCCCTGAGCTTGCCCCAGCTGCCCACCATCCCATGGAACTTCTGACAATGCTGACATGAAACTTCTGACGGTTTTATGCAGCCTGTTAGCTCCATTTGCTTCGTGTTCGTGATTCTTAAATTTTGTTTATATGCAGAAGGACATGCTTATTTGAATAATCCCCAAGTCAAATGAAAGACTGCTGGGTTTAGCCACGTATTAGTGTCTCAAATTCAAATGCGTAGCACTGCACACACACGTGCACACACTAGCACTGCACACATTCACATGCTTCTGCAGCATCACACATTGCTGGTTGGAAGTAAGATTTTTATAGCACCAGTGTTACTTCCGACTCATATGTAGATCAAATTCCCCAAGTTCATAAAGAGTTCCAGTCCTTCCTTGACCTAAGAGCAGCTGTGAGTAGGGGAGGACTTCGTGTTTGTCTGGGTTGAGAGGTTAATGGCTACTGCATAGACGCAGTTTTTTTCAGTTAACTGGCAGGTCAGTTTAGCAGATGATTTGCAGGTGTTTTGCAACACTTAGAGATAACCCTGTGGAGTAGTTCTGTCTGAGCTTCTTCTCTGTCTCTTTTCTTTTTTTAAACTGCATCAGATAAACCAGAGAAAGCAGGCAGGTGAGACTTTCATGGACTAACCACACCATGCCAAACTCTGCCCCTTCAATTTCCACACAGCAAACTTCTCCAAAAAAAAGTTAAACGTAGTTCAGTGCTTGTCGAAGTTATTTTAAAATTCTAGCCATAAAAAGCTTTAACCTTTCAAATATCTCAAGACACGCAGCAGACAGTCCATTTTGATGAACATCACAGCAGAGTTTCAAAGTTCACACTTACACAAAACATGAAAATTATGCTGGAATAACCAATTTCCTGCATAAGAAAACAGCTCTTCATTCCTACTTGAGACTGCAATGCATAAATCATTACACTGAGAAAGGAATAGTTCATGTCACCTAGTTTTCTGTTCTGAACATATGCTTCACCTCGGCTAATGAAACAACTTTTCCAAGCTTTGTGCTCCAAGATGAGTTCTTATCTTCTGCTACCAGATAAAGAGCTACTGATTCAAACAGGCAGTGGCCATGCAATCACCTGCACCTTAATCCAAATATTTTTCTTTAAGGTCACAAGCCTAATGTCTGTTTTTCCTGTAAGTCCTCACAGAACATGGAAACGGCATTTACGAGCCTCCTTACCACATAAGCTGCCCCCCAGCATTTTGGAAGAACCAGAAGTGGCTTGTCAAGAAATCCACGGCAGCAACATCAGTCAGCTCAGTCAATATCAGTTTTATTTTTCTGAAGCAAAAAGGATCTCAAGCCTTATTATAAGCACAAGGCAGAGTGCAGTTCACTCTTCTGAGGCCTTGCTGCACACTGTCGCTTCTTACAGTAAAACAAGCACTGCTGGGATTATGCCACAGTTTGATTATTATTTTCTAAATAGAACCAACCAAAGAGAAGCATTTCCCCAAATGTCATTTTACCTACCTAGTACTTTATTTTTTGTTTCCAAAAATAACACAAATATTAGTTTAGTTTGCAGAGAGAGGCAGCAGGGAATGTATCTGGTTAAATCTTTGAAAGTCAACAGAAATATGGGATCAGGTCCACGGTAAACTTTATAGAGTGTCACCTGCAGAGGAAATTACTCATTGCGTGATTGATGCCACAATTAGAGGCATAAAAAGTAATTCCATGATAAACAAGCAACCAAGCAGAAAAGGAATAATATCCTAAGAACATGTATGTGCTCAGACAAAAGTATATACTGGACGATACTGAAAAGTCTTCACACACAGAGAGACAAATTCTTCAAAGAAATTAACAGCACAGTATCCCTGCCTCTCCCCTCCTCTCCCTTCCCCGCAACAGCCCTGATTTTGGGGCTGCATTTAGCCAGTATCTGCCCCTAGTGCGACTAAAACAACTCCAGTGCAATTATCCACGTTACACAGCTATCACACAGCCATAACTCATTGCTTTCAGAGCTGCCATTTCCCATAGGAATGCAGGCCAGCAATGCAAACTAGCACAGCTCCACCAATGTCACATCCATCCAGGCCACACCAGATCTGGCCCGAGGTCTAAGGATCTTCCAGCCAAATCTCTGGAAACCCTTACACAAGGGAGTAAATGTGCTTTGTTGCTGAAAAAGCAAACATACCAAATGTCAACTTTTTTTTGAGGCAAAAAAAAAGGGAGGGGAGATGGCATTAGAGATGGCATTCCCTACATCTTCGCAAGTTACATCATTTACTACCTTTATGGAACCACATCAGAAAAGCTGCAGCCAAGGTACCACCTCAGCTGAGGGAGTATGTACCCTTCCACGCACACTTGTATTTATTTACCCTTGCGATCCACGTTTACTAAACAACTTCAATGCACCACTTCAATCCACAGCACATGGGCTTAATACATTTTTGTGGTTCCTCTCCAAAACTTTCACATATAAACTGCTGCTTCAGGAAACCAAAAGCTGCGCATTAATCTGCAAGTGCCCATGCCCCCATACTGGTCTGACAAGCAGAATAATGTGCTCAAACACTTGCTTACCTGAGACTGACACTTTCATAAGGGCTTCCAGAGGTCTGTTGTTGTCCAGATCACGACTGAGTTTGAGTTCCCCTGTGGCAGAGTCCAAAAGGAGCAAGTTTAATTCATTGCCTTGCACAAAGGTGTAAGCCAAGCTGTCAGACACATCGGGGTCATGAGCTGGGATCTTGCCAATCACACCAGAGGGAAAGCTGTTGGACTTGTTGGTCACATAGTTATTGAAGAGGATCTGGAAGTCCTGCAGCACAGGTGGGTTATCATTCTGGTCCAGGAGGCGGATGTGCACTGTTGCTCGGCTCACAAGAGGGGCTGAAGTGGCCTGCACCACAATAACGTACTCTGTCCGGCTTTCATAATCCAGGTCCATTAGGGCTGTGAGGTCTCCATTGAGCAAGTCTAGCTGGAAGACCTCAGGGATGTTCCCCTCTACAATCTGGTACATGATCTGTGCATTGGTTCCCTCGTCAGGATCAGCTGCACTGATCCGTGCTACAATAGAGCCCACAGGGCTGTTCTCCTCCACAAAGATGTCAAATTCATCCTTCTCAAAGACAGGGGGATTGTCGTTGATGTCCAGCACAGTCACCTGGATATCCACCGAGGCTTTCAGTGGTGGGCTGCCCCTGTCCACAGCAAAGGCCCGCAGGCTGTAGACAGCCACGTTCTCACGGTCCAGCTTGCGCAGTGTGCGTATCACTCCAGAAGTGGGTTCAATGTAGAAGTCTCCATCTCCATCGTCACCACCTTGGAACGTGTAGAGGAGACGTCCATTGAGGCCTGAGTCACGGTCAGTGGCAGACAGCTGCAGGACACTGGTGGAGAGTGGCACATCCTCAAAAACCGAGCCTTGGTAGCGGTCGCGCAGGAAGCGGGGTGCATTGTCATTGGCATCCAGGATGAGGATCTCAACGTACGTGGTGTCTGATTTCTGAGGGATGCCATTGTCATGGGCTGTAATGGCCAACGTGTAGGAGGCCTGGTCCTCATAGTCCAGCTCCATCAGGGTGGTGATGGTGCCTGTGTCAGGGTCAATGCGGAATTGGGGGATGTTATCGTCCAAAATATAAGTGATTCTTGCGTTCTCCCCTGTGTCTTCATCAGTGGCACTGATGGTGACAATGGAGGTGCCAATAGGCTTGTCCTCACTGACACTCACTGTGTAGTGGGAGCTCTGGAAGACTGGGCGGTGCGTGTTGGCATCTGTGACATTGATGAAGACCTGGACAGTGTCAAAGCGAGTGCCATCAGAGGCAGTGACTGTGAGCACATACTGCCTTTCTTGCTTGTAATCCAGGGGCAAGGCCAGAGTGATCAGCCCCCCTCCACTCTGACTGGTGATGGCAAAACGGTTCCTGGTGTTGCCACTGGTGATCTGGTAAGTCACAACACTGTTAACGTCCCTGTCCACTGCTGTCAGAGTCAGGACACTGCTGCCCACAGCTGCATCCTCGTTCAGTCTGAGATGATACACCTTTTCCGTGAAGGTGGGGTTGTTGTCATTCACGTCCAGGACAGTGATGGACACACTGGCTGAGGAGGTCATGACTGGTATGCCATGGTCCCTGGCCTCCACCCCAAAGTGATAGTTCTCCACAGTCTCTCGGTCCAGCTCTGCAGCCACAGTGATCCACCCTGTGCTGTTGTTGATTTGAAAAGGGAAAGCAGAGTCACCTGCTACGGGGGCACTTCCGGTGGACGGTGCCATCTCTATGAGTTTGTACTCCAGGCGGGCATTCTCTCCTGAGTCAGCATCCACAGCCTGGATGTGCAGCACTGAGTAGCCCAGCGGAACATTCTCCAGCACCGTGGCCTGGAATGGAGTGCTCACAAAGATGGGGGCATTGTCATTCACATCCACAACCTGCACTGACACCATGCCACTGGAGTTAATCAAAGGAGGTCTGCCCCCATCCTGGGCTTTGATACGGAGTGTGTACTCCCGAATAGTCTCGTAATCCAGAGGGTTGATCAGGTCAATGGCGCCAGAGAAAGAGTGAATGTAGAACTGGCCTTTCAGGTTGCCACTCACAATGCTATAGTGCACCTGGGCATTGCTGCCCCGGTCCCGATCTGTGGCCTGTACCTGCAGTATCTGGCTGTTCACTGGGGCATCCTCTGGCACCTGGACCAGGTAGCGCTTCTCACTGAACTGAGGGTAGTTGTCATTCTCATCCTCTACAGTGATGTGCACCATAGCCGTGGCACTGCGTGGTCCCGGATCCTTGCCCTGGTCATTGGCTTCCACCACCAGGTGGTACTCGGAGACCTCCTCACGGTCCACTGGGGCTCGGGTCCTCACAACCCCAGAACGTGGGTCAATCTCAAAGACCCCATCACCAGCTCCTGGCTCCAGAAGGCGGTAAAGCATGTTGGCGTTGGCTGGGGCATCACCATCGGTGGCGCGAATGGTCAGCACCTCGTAACCCACCTCCAGATTCTCTCGGATGCTCTCCCGATACTCAGGCTGCTCAAACACTGGCTCGTGGTCATTGGTGTCACTCACGGTCACTGTCAGATAGGTGGTGGCAGAGCGGCGACGTGGGGAACCGTGGTCGGAGGCGGTCACCTTTAGCACGTGGGTGTCTTTCGTCTCCCGGTCCAGGCTGCGGGCAGTGACCACACTGCCTGTCTCGGTGTCGATGGAGAAGTAGTCGTTGGAGCGCTCGTCAAAAAGCGCTTCCATGGAGTACGCCAGCCTGCCGGCTTCCCCCTCGTCGGGGTCCTGGGCCCGCAGCACGATGACCGCCGTGCCGGCCGGCTCGTTCTCGGGGATGGAGACCTGGTAGCTCGGCAGCTGGAA